>JAENPR010000654.1:0-363284 GCA_018135685.1 Themeda triandra | reverse complement strand
AAGCTAAGCTAGGATCAGTTTGCTCTCTAGGCACCCAATTATCACACACCAAACATTCACCCAAAAAAACCACACCAAACACCTATACTTTTTCCATCCCAACTCTCAAAAGTATAACTTTATTTTTTAGAAAGAAGGAATTCTAACCTCGAATGTTGTATGTCATATATTGCGACTGACTTTCATTTTTTTTTTTTTGGAAAAGTTTTCCTTATTTGTGTAGGCTTTTGTTTCTGGAACATATAGTGGTACTATGTTTGGTGAACATGTTTTACTTATCCCTTTCTAACTTCTAAGATAGTAAAACTTATCTACCTTTCAACGGAATATATATTGATGTTTTGCTGTAGAATGAATTACATATAGAGGAGGATGCTCTACTAGTAGCAAAATAATAAATATCTAGAAGAGGGTGACACTTATATGCATTTTTTTAATCCTGCCATCGGCTCTAGGCCTTTGTATTAATTGACACGTACTCAGCTAAATTGCGAGTACAAAGACTTGTTACAAAATCCGGGAGGGGGTCAGTCCAAAAGTGGTACTGACCCGGGTCCCAACTCATACCCAACACCGCTAGATCATGAGCAAACGAATTACAAAGTCTAGGAATTTTACAGAAGTTCAAAAGGGAAAAACTCTCATATCGTAGGTCCTTTATCTCTTGGAAGAGGCCACCTCCCATGGCCAGATCAAACTCAGACGAAGTCAGTGCCTCCTTCAGTTCGGCCGAGTCCATTTCTAGCATCGCTCTTGATATGCCAAAATGCACAGCGGCCTCCAACGCCTGCTTACACGCCATCGTTTCTGCCATCAGCGCATCATGTATGTTGCCAAGGTTCCTTGCTCCCGCCACGATCACGGAACCTTCATGATCTCTGATAACAAAACCCCACGCACCCAGCTTTGAATCAGGCCTAAAACTCCCGTCTATGTTGATCTTCAAGCAACCCTCTGGGGGTAAGCACCAACTATATGCTCCACTTGAGGCACTTGTTGCACCCTCGATTCAGCTCGTTTTCGTAGTATATCTTGGACGGTCTCCATCACTGATCTCACCGTCTCCTGACATGATGGCATAAGCTCGCCAACATTCGCTTTGTTCCTTACTGCCCACCGCCTCCAAAGCAACACACAAATCGTCAAGGCGAGATCGTCCCTCAGGTTCAGTATATCAGCAATGAGCTTCTCCGCCGACATGATGGCCGCCAACTGAACTCTGAAACATTCCAGGCCCAATTCCCTCCATACTCGGCGTACTTCTTTACATTTGAGGAAGCAGTGAGCGCCATCTTCGTCAAACCTGAAACAAATTGGGCACCTTGTATCTAGATCAATGCCTTTACTCTTCAAATTTCCCTTAAACGTTGTTGTGTGCCACGCGCCACACCAGCTGGTTAATCTTGGGAGGGCCAGGTAGACGCCAGATTTTCTTCCACACCTTGCCTTCATTGCTAGAGCATCCAATTGATGATTCACCACGATGGCGGCTCCTTTTAGTTTCATTTTCATCCTCCAAAACATGGTATGCTGACTTGACCGAGAACCTTCCTTTCTTATCAAAATGCCACGCCACTGAGTCGTCTCGATCAATATGGACCGGTGTAGCCAAAATGTTCTGAACATCCTCAGCCCAAAAAATATCCTGAACCAGCTGCACATCCCAATTTTCTGAATCGGGATCAATAAGTTCTCAGACTTTGGACAGGACAATGTTGCCACGAGGAGTTCTTGGACGCCGAGAGGTACCCGCTGGGAGCCATGGGTCCTCCCAAATACGTATCTGTGAACCGTCGCCAATCCTCCAGATAATACCCTTCTCCATTGCCCTCAACCCCCGGAGCAAGCTTCGCCATGTATACGAAATCCATGGCCCTTCTCTCGCTCCCCAAATGTTACCATTAAGGAAGTACTTGGCACGCAGCAACCGAGCACACAATGAATCAGCATTCTGTATGAGGCGCCAACCCTGTCGTGCAAGCATGGCATGACACTTATATGCATTGCCACCGAATCAAATGTCCCCGTTTTCTTTTTCTTTTTTTGAATGCTATTTACGGGCACAGCCGTCAGTTGTCCAGCTTGGGCCGAATGAACCTCCGGCATAAACTGGCCCAATAAGACTGACACCCATACGTAAAGCCCAGTTTGAAGAACTTGGCACGATTAAGAAGCCTACGCGACATGTGTGCTTTTCCCTTTCTTCCTTTCTTTTTGTCCGGTGGCCTAAATATGCAGTTTGACAATAGCACCATTTTTTTTACGAATTACGTAGACACACACACACAAAACTTATCCCTAAGAGCATCTCTAATCTCTAAAAGATTAAGCTGACAAATCGTGAAATTGATGATGTTACCTTAGTTGCCAATATCTATAAACTAAAAATAAAGAAAATTGTGTGAAACCCGTGACGTTGTCGTGTCGTCAAAGGAACGATCTTGCCACGAAAGGATCAGTTTTTTTTTCGAGAACACGCTGTTGCGCGTTTTTCATTAAGCAGAAAGAAAAGATCAGTTTCAGTATCTACACAAGCTTGACTTCGTCGGTTTTTGTGGTCGCTTTCTCAAAACTAAAATGATACACTAAACCATAAAAGTTGCTTATAGTATTCCCTGCGGCTGTGTGGCACAATTGTTCTGAGTACAATGCGATCCCAGTTAGCCGTTGCCAATGCTCACTTGTTTGGGTGTGCGTAGTGCGCACAAACAAGTCCAGGTTTAGTATCGAACTAGAAAACTTGCGCGGCGTTGCCGCGCCACCTTGAGCTTGCCCAGTGGCGAGCCGAGCCTATACCAAGTTAATGCCGAGCATGAGTCAGGGAGAAAGAAATGAAACACATTCTAGTCAGATAGTATTCCAAATCAAACAATAATCACGAATTAAGGTAGAGCCTCGCCCGTTCGCTTGATCTAGTTGACCTCAAGGAGAGATATTAAACGGCATACTAAAGTTTTCCCCAAGCTCCTTATTAGCATCAAATATTGTCATTATCCATTAGATAGCTGTACTTTGTCTAAGATGGATCACAAAAAATGTCACTCAGGCAAAGTTTGTGCCCAGCCAATACTATGGTTGGTTTTATGAGCGTGATTTTGGGTTCCAAAACATGCCCAACTAAAATAATACCTTCATTTTTGCTAGGCAAGTCTTGGAACCCAACCGAAGATGGTATTGTTGACTCTTTGGTTCTTGTGGAAGAAAAAAGTTTTCAAAACTTATATTCAGTTTTAGCACTATTAAATAGCATTCAGGCTGAGTGATAACAAAGAAGGTTATATTATACAAGTAATAAGAGCATAAAAAGCTCTGAACATTTGTTTAATAATAATAAATTGTGGTCAATACAAGAGTATAAAACAAAAGTGAGCTGCTGATTACTAAAGGATGGGATTGTCCGAAATAAAAAAGGCACATTACTGACGAAGTGCAGTTTGCTAATGATCAGGTATAACAACCTCATCTTGAAAAGGTTTTGGATGTTCTAACCTGATATCATCAACATTTGTTTGAGAAAATGAGATCATGAAAACATTTGTTCTAAGCTAATATCATCCTCTGAATATTGACTTAACTGATATTTGTTTTAGTGAACCTGATTTCATTGACTGAATGAAGGCCAGAAATTACAGCGAAAGTTAAGTTTTTAGTCAACCTGATATCATTGATTGAATCAAAGCTCTATCATCAAAATCTGATATTAAAATTAAACTTTTTTAGTGTGTTAAATGTCAGGAAAAAGGTTGCTGCAACAAATGAAAGCATTTCACTGAGAATTATATTCAACTAAAAGATAAATATTTCAACCGTCACCATCCTGAAAACATGTCAAGCTTTGTTGATAGAGCAAGCTTCGAATTCATATATTCCATTAAGGCATTTTATCAAGCAATTAGTGTGCAGGAAACATTTGTAGAAGTATAATCATGTGATAGCATTTATGTGTTTTCAGATCTTAAGGATAGCAATTGCAGCAAGCTAATTTCAATTGTACCAGCAGGAAGTTAACTGCAGCCTGCCTGTGAAGCATCGTTGATTTCTCTCTTCCCTTCAATAGCAGCAACGACGGATACCAGGCTGCGCTAACCTCTTGTTCCCCGTCGATTTTGCAGTGGCAGTTTGCATGCACGCCGTCCTCTAGAGCTCCTTCCTGGCACTGTGGCACGCACGCACGTCCAGAACGGAGGACGCCCTGTGGTGCACTCGTTTCGTCTCCTTTTCCGTTTTTCTTCCCATCGCCAGCTCTTACTCGCGCCTGGTTGTCAGCCCAGCTCCACTCTAGTTCCCCTTCTCCATTGCAGCTCCTTGGATTGCATGGTTGGCTGTGGCCGTGGATGCTGACCGCGTGGGTGTCGCGCGAGCGGTTGTAGTGGCGTCGGCAGCCGCGGCGACAGTTGTAGCACCGTGGGCGGCGAGCCGTGGGAGGAGTAGACTGGATGGTGGCGTCGTGGTGTCGGAGAGGCGGGCGGCGGCCCCTGTCCGCGCGTGCGCCGGGACACCGCGGCCGCTGGAGGCCCCACCCGCGCCGGGATGGACAGCGCCGCCACGCCCGCAACCGCGCACCGTCGGCAGCGCGGCCCCTGCCCGCGGTTGGATGGCCGGGACTGGAGCGACGAGGGTTGCCTGCGCCGCTGGGACCCCGCCCGCGCCGGGATGCCCGGGAACGCCGCGGTTGCGGCGCCCGCACCTTGTCCGCGGGCCGCTGGCCCCCCGCCCGTGGCAGGAGAACGTTCGGGAGTCGCCGACGAGCGGGTCGCGAGGGTTCGCGGATTCGCGAGTGCCCGGGTTGATGGCTAAGCGGGTGGGAAACCCGCTACGACCCATATCGAACGGACCAGATCGCATGAACGCTTGATCCGACGGCTAGGAGACTAAAGGGTGACGTGGCTTAATCGGGTGGCCGAGCTTGGACCCGAGATTCGATAGGTAGAGATACCGACTGATCGAAGCGGCTGGATGGCCTGACGCAGCCCTAATGTTCCCGAGCGGGCAGCGGTCTTGGCGGTCCATCGTCGCATCGCTCTCTTCTGCTGCAGTTCTACGCCACCCCAGCTAGCAGCTGTACCAAACCCGAGAAGCAGAGGAGGAGAGTGACAGCGTCCCTTTACGCCGGCCAGCTAGCCTGTACTCAGTACGTACACTGCAGCGAGTAGGACATTCGACCTGGTCGGCTGGTCCAGTCGACGATAATGTATCAGATCAACCTAGAGCCGCCGCAGTGCTTGACGGTTCCAGTCTCGCAGACGCGGACGCGGACTGGCAGACGCAGTGGTCACGCCACGCCATGCACAGCACGACAGGGCAGGGCAGCGGGCCACGAGTGGTCACCGGCTCAACGAAGCAGTTCGCGCCAAACCTTTCGGCACACCACGAGAGACGGGGGGCGCCTTTACTACCAGTGCCAAGTAGCACGGGCCAGGGAGCGCCGAGCGCGCACGACGACGGTGCCGTAAGAACGCAACTGCTATGCCGGAGAGCAAAACGGGGACGCGAAGGCAAAGGCGACGCCCGACGCCGGCCGCCGGCAGCCGGGGCCCGGCCTTGGTGGCTTGGCTCGCTTGGCTCCTTTCGTTCGGTTTGGCGAGCCCGGAAAAGAAAAGAGGAAAGGTCCCTGGCGGTCACGGGCCACCGCGGGCGCTGCGCACGCGCGAGTCGACAGCGCAAACTCCGCCGGTCGGTCGTCCGGTCGGGCCCTCGCGGTTTGGCTTTCGCCCCAACCGCGCCCGGCCCTGTGCCCTGCCCGCTCGCTCACCTGACGACGAGCTGTGTCTGTGTTTCCGCTTTTTCTCGCCGCCAGATCTCAGATGCGATTCCATCCCGAGCAGCGGCCAGCGGGCGAGCGGCAGCGCCTGCTCCGGCCAGCCGCGGCCGGAGCTGTCGCGATCGCATCCCGCTGGCAGGATCAGCCGCACCGTTAGCCGGCCATGCAGGTTTTAGAGAACCGGATAGGCGTCTTTAGGTTCCTCTGGGAAATGCTGTGCCATTTGTTCAAGAAAACGAAAACGTCGTGTCGTGCCGTGTCGTTGCAATCCAACGAGCATCAATGCGCTCGCGCGCGCGCACACAAATACGGAAATCTAACGACCGGACCACCGGGAAAACGACCCAGCATCGCCAGCGCACGCCGGCAGCGCTTTGCATTGCATGGTCCCCGGCCAGAACCGTCGAGGCCAGCCAGCCGAATCTGGCTCGGCGCTTTCCCACGCGACAGACCCGTGTCGGATCAGCGAGTCAGCGTCCAGTCAATAGTCGAGATCACAGATTTGCGCTTCAGAGTGCAGAGCACACCACCAATTGCAATTGGTCAGGGAGGTCCAGAAACATACTACCCAGACGGGCAGACGCCGTTACGTGTGTCGTGTGCATCTTCTTGAAACAAAAATTGGGAGGGTTGCTGCGCATTGCCAACCTGGGTTTGAGATGGACACAATTTGGAAGCTACTACCCTGAAGATAAGGCTCTGTATAGTTTCTACAAACTGTGTGTCGTGTGCATCTTCTTGAACCGAAAATTGGGAGGGTTGCTGCAGCAGCAGCACATTGCCACCCTGCGTTTGAGATGGACACAATTTGGAAGCTACCCCTGAAGATAAGGCTCTGTATTTTGTACAAAGTCCAAACGCCATTACGCCAAGCACAGGAACACCGCACACGGCACACCCATACCGCCATACGCCCGCGCACAGGTCTGCGCCGTCGCCAAAAATACGAGTAGAAGAATAGTATCAGGTAGCAAGAGTGCGCTCACAAACAAATAAATCCAATGGAACAGGGCCATGCACTGGAGTCAAGATCAAACAACTGGATGGCAAATTCCAGCCTCGTTGTCACCAGATATACGCGCCTCGTCGTTTTCCTCCCCATTGTGGCGTTGTTTTTGCCTTCTTTTCAGGCAAGTAGGCGGGCAGGGGACGCTTCTCCAGCAAATCAGCAGTGCATCGCTGTCTGTCCCGGGTTCCTACTTCCTACCAGTGGACAGGTTGTTAGCGTGGGGGTGTTCTCAGTTAGCGGCCCCGGGTTTTGTTTTGCAGGATCCACGGTCTGGAGCAAAAGCTTTGGAGCACAGCTGAAGCTAGTGCTTGAGAGCTCCAGTTTAGTTGAACTGCTTCACATGGATTAGGTGCAGCAGCACAATAGGACTTGCGCCTCACATGAACATAGATGATTAGCTGAAGCTTCTGGTCTGGAAATTTTACACACCAGACCAACCGAAGGCCAAAACATGTTACCTCTATACTTGACCTGGTTAGACTCACATGAAAAGGTATCTATGTGTTCAATGATTATGGACAGACAAGAGATCAGATCATGTCGAATAATTGAACTATCACAGGTAGCGTCATGAACTCATGAACCATCATGGCCATCCCAGAGAAGGAAAAAAAAGGTAATAACTGATAAAAGTAAGTACCAGTGAAATGATCATAGCTGAGGCGTTGCTTCAGAATTAGAAAATGGAAAACCTTCAAGCCGGGGCCATACTTTTTGCCAAATACAGGATTACCTTCATTTGCAAATTGTCAATATCTGATACAACCCAACAAACCTAGCATTCTTCTACTTTAATCTTAGCAAATAACATCACCAGTTAGCAAATTTTTCAAACTTCCAGGCGATTCTGAGACAGGATCACAGCATACATGATCTAAGAGCAGCTACACGGCAGTACCGAGACAAATAAAGAGACATGGGGGTGAAGAGACTAAAAGAATGAACACAAGGATCACTTGAGCCTTCTATTTCAACGGAAGCATAAGGTTTTGCACACCCTAGCAGCTACTTGTCTATCTTCCGTCAGCAGAGGTGAACGACTCCGCGAATCCAGGAGGCCTCGTAGGGATGCTCGTCTGAGTGTTATCCAAACTTGCAACAAATGAAGAGGTTGCACCATCAAAGTGGGTACTATCCTCGAATGCCTGCCATCTCTTCAGAGCCTGAGGCAGGGTCATGTTCAGGTCGATACCGTAGCTGTCATCAGAGTCTGGGTCGGTTGGTTTCCAAACTTCCGAAAGGGTAGAGAGCACATTAACAGCATGGCCCATGTCAGGCCTCTGGTGTGCTTCCCTAGCACAGCAGTGACCAGCAAGCTCTGAAACAGTACAAACACTAGCATATGTTTCCTCATCAAGGTCAATAACAGGGTCGATTGCTTTGCGGAATGTTTCCTTGTTGAGCTGCATTCTCCGGAACCACGTAACTAAATGCATGCTGTCTTCAGGCTGAGTCTCATCAAGTGCTTTGCGTCCTGTAATCAGTTCCATCAAGATGACACCAAAGCTGAAGACATCAGCTTTTGTGGTCACTCGTCCAGTAACTGCACATAAAAATGTTCATTTTTGTTATGCAGATGTTGCGAGTAGCGTATTTAAATTCATCAACACGCTTTTCAAAAAAGGAGCATGGTTGAAACTATCAATTAGGACAATGCAGGAAAGATGATGCTAACAATTTAGGTTACCTTGTTTCCTAACAGGAATATGAAGGGCAAAACAATAGTTACCAGTGAATTGTACAATTAAAGCTCCATTATGGTGTTCGGCTATTGAAAATGTCTTAATGGTAAAAGGGAATGGTCCCGCACGCAAAAGAAATCTTAAGTTATGTTGAATAGGTAATCGATCATAAATAGTAATGCTTGGGGTGAAAGATCAATTACAATTTAAAATGGCTCTTACTCAGCAAACAAACTTATTCTAGTTGATTGCAAGGTCAACCAAAATTTAAAAGATCTTTTCAGGTATCACATTTGGAATTGCAAATTTCTTAGTGAGCACCTAAAGTATCTCTTATGGAAGGTACTAGAAGCAAGTCACAACTCACAACCAGGCGCGATGCAAGAGTATAATAAGGGTGTGCACATGCACCAGGGTCCAGGGAAGAAAAATACAGCAGTATAACTTGTATAAGTCAGCTGATTTCTACCATATAATACATCATTCACAACTAAAAAGTCATTTTAGAGGAAAAATGGTAATATGCAAGTTTTCATGATATTATTATGTATATGCCTTTGCTCAAATGTATTGTGCTCGCAGAGGAAAGCTATTCATATTTAAGGATTAAATGATACTATTACAGGTAGCCGTAGGTTAGGTGTAATGTGCTTGTCAATTGAACTGAACATGGCATCTATATACTTGGTAAGAAGAAATATAGAATGATCACCTGCATACTCTGGTGCAAGATACCCAAAAGTGCCCGCAAGTCTTGTCTCTACGGAGACACACTTCCCATCAGCTGGTGCAAGCCTGACCAATCCAAAGTCCGCCACCTTGGCCTTCATGTCATCGCCAAGAAGTATGTTTGATGGCTTCAAGTCTCTGTGGATAAAGGTCTGCTGGGCAAGGCTGTGAAGGTACTCGACACCCCTTGCAACATCAAGTGCAATGCTAAGTCGTTTTTTCCATTCCAATGGCTGCAAATTGTTCTCTGACCACTCAAACAGGTGTTGGCTCAGTGTTCCCTGTGGCATGTACTCATACACAAGAATCCTCTCATTGCCATCAAGGCAGTAGCCCAGCAGTGAAACAAGGTTCCGGTGACGGACCTTGGTCAAAACAGCAATCTCTGCTTTAAACTCATTTAGCCCCTTGTTACCCATCACACCAGCCTCCATCCGCTTTACAGCAATTTTAGTGCCATCATGAAGCTCACCCTTGTAAACAGTGCCAAACCCTCCACGACCAAGGATGTTCTCCTGACTGAAGTTGTTGGTCACATTGCGGAGAACTTGGATTGAAATGACCATATTTCCACTTTCAACAACATGGATGTCCCGTGGACCACTGCTTGTCTGGCTTGTCTCGCTTGTGCGAGCACCACCATTAGCATTTCCCCCAGCAACTGTGATTTTAACCATGTCATCTGAACCTGAGTGCCGTGGATGGATAACCATGGCATGTGGACTCTGCACCCTTCCGAAAGGCTTCTGTTTTCTCTTGTAACAATAGAATGCTAATGCAGCAACGAGGCCTAATCCAACAACTGTACCGACTACTGAGCCTGCAATGGCTCCAACTGAAGGCGGAGAGGAGCCCCCATTGTTACCACTGCTTCCGCTACCGCTTCCCCCAGATGGACTGTTGTCGCTACCACCTGAACCTGCCGTTGGTGCAGGAGCATCCTTGCCTATGTTAGGGTTGCCAGCAGTATTCACCACTGCATTCTTGGAAGCAAAGGTAGGAAGTTTCCCATAGAGATTGTTGTTTGACAAATCAACTTTTTTCAGCGAAGGCAATGCGGCAACCTCCTCAGGCACAGTACCAGTGATGCTATTGTTAGCAAGATTTAGCACCTCCAGTGAGCTAATCTTCCCAATGGCCGGTGAGATACTACCACTGAGACCCTTGTTGACAAAAGACAGCCCAGTAATGTTACCTTGGGTGCAAGTAACACCCAGAAACTTACATGGATCATTCCCCTTCCACTGGTCAGCAAGTGCGGCCGGGTACATGAACCCAGCAGCAACCTCGAGCAGCAGGCTCACTTGGGGATCGCACGGCTTCCCGGCTTCCTTCAAACAGAAGCGCTCTGTATCTGCATTCATGTCTGTCCCTGCAACCAGTTGAACAGGAATCTGAGGCATCGGCCCCTGCAGCAAATTATTCGTCAGGGTCACCTTCTTCAGGGCCTTCAACTCGAAAAGACTCTCAGGCACCGGCCCTGTGAGCATGTTGTCGCGAAGTTGCAAATCCCATAGATGATCAAACCCCGTGAAGTTGGGCAAGGGCCCAGTGAATTGGTTAACATGCAGCCACAGTTGCTCGAGAGAGGTCATGTTGGTGACAAAGCTAATGGACCCATTGAGGTGCGCTTCATTGAGCCAGAGCTGCACCAGCGGCGCGCCGGCCAGCGACGCCGGTACGGGTCCTGACAGCTGGTTTAAGGCCAGCGACAGCCGCTGGAGCGTCGAGATCTCACCCAAGAAGTCCGGGAGCGTGCCGGAGACGTTGGCGCCGTTGGCGGAGAAGTTGGTGAGGGAGGAGCAGTCGGCGAGGTCGGCGGGGAGCGTCCACGACGCGAACGGGTTGTAGTCGATGGAGACGTCGGTGAGCCCGGTGAGGCCCTTGAAGAAGTCGGCGGGGATGGAGGTGAAGCTGTTGTTGTGGGCGAGCAAAACCTGGAGCGAGGAGAGCTTCGGGAGCGCGGGCAGCGGGCCGGTGAGGTTGTTGAGGAAGACCTCGAGGCGGGTGAGCTCGGTGAGGTCGCCCACCTCCGGGGCCAGCGTCCCCGTGAGGCCGCGGTTCCCGACCTGGATCGCGGTGACGCGGCCCGACGAGTCGCAGGACACCCCGTCCCACCGCTTCGGCGTGCAGGGGTCGCCGGCGACGTCCCATCCCAGCGCCTTGTCCGCGCCGAGCGCCTTCGCCACCGCCCGCATCGCCGCGACGTCCGACGGCGACGTCTCCGCCGCCGCGCCGGCCGCGAGCGCCGCCAGAGCCAGGACCACGAGCCCGCACCACCCGCCGGCGGCGCCCTCGTGCCGCCGCCGCGCGGTGGAGGCGGTGGGAAACGGCATTGCGTCAGAGGACCGAGGCGAGAGTTGGGGTCGGGGAGAGATGAGGGAGAAGAGAGAGAAACTGGAGTAAGTTTTGGGAGGTGAGATTTAAGTGAGGAGAGAGAGGGCACATGGGCAGGCGGAGAGGGCCGGTGGCACATGCGTGGGCCCCGCACGCTAGGGCTGCAGCCGCCTCCGGCGCGATAATGACGGGACTGCCCTCTCCCGGTCGCGCCGGTTTGAACCCGGTCTCGCGCAGCGGCGAAAAGAGCCGGGGCGGCGGGGAAGACGACGCCAGCTCACGCCCGCCGACGCGTGGGGACCACGCGGCGGTGGCTGTAAAGCGCCGCGCGCGATCCCTGCACCAAAAGGCGGGGCGATTTGCGTGTCTCCTTCTCGCCTGTCTCCGTGCTGGAGCACAGCTGGACGGCCCGCTCTGGGCCCATACGCCAGCGTCACCGGTAGTATTTCCATTCACGCGCGGCAGCTGGCCCATGGACTGCGGGGGAAAGGAAAAACGAAAAAAAAAAAGGAAAAGGGAATCCAAGACGGCTTCTCCCTCCCTCGTATACGGTGTGGGGCCGCGAGACGACTGCCGTGTCGAATCGCCTCGCAGCTGCTGGGTTCAGCGCGGGCCCGGCGTGTCAGTGGCGAGGCACGGACCGGTAGTCACGGCCGCGTTGGCTAGCGTGCCGCGTCCGGCTCCGGAAATCAATGGGATGACGAGGGAACGGGCTGGGATCTTCTGCGGTCAGAGATCCTGTGGGCGGAAACGCTACCGCTGCTGTACCGGTGGTCGTGGACTCGTGGTACCAGTGTACTACCACGTTGGTGTTGTATTGTACCCGTTCCTCGCACGGCACGTTGAAATGCTACTGGTGATGTACCACCACGTACCGTGTGTCGTCTCTATGCGCGGGACGCGAGTTATGTTGGGCGGGGCAGGTGCCGGGTGCGGCCACGGGCCACCGCTCGACGTTGCAGTGGAGTGCCGGAGACGCAAGACGACGGTTGTTGGCGTTGGCGAGCAGAGGAGGACACGGCGTCGGAACAGTAGAGAGCAATTGCCCGGGAATGGAGACAAAGGTGGTGTTGGTGTGGCCAGTCCCAGAAATCGGCAATCGGCACGATAGAGACAACACACTTCAGGAATTCTCGGTTACCGGGCCTTGTTTAGATTGCCTCCAAATTCTAAGTTTTTTCACTCTCTCTCCATCACATCAATTTTTGAACTCATGCATGGAGCATTAAATGTAGATAAAAAAATTAACTAATTATACAGTTTAATTTGAAATCACGAGATGAATCTTTTGAGTCTAATTGGTCCACGATTGGACAATATTTTTCAAATAAGACAAAAAAGTTACTATTCACCATGTTGAAATTTTTTGCAATCTAAACAAGGCCTTATTTAGGATTTCGGGGCCGGTTTTGATCATCGTTCACCGTGAAGATTCCACGGTTCACGCTGGGAGAAGAAAAGAAGACGACGAAGGAGATAGGATTCCCAGGCATCTCGGGCTCGCGCTTCGTTTCATTTCCACCTGCCAGCCTCATCATGGCCACATGATGCTTGCATCGGTCGTGACACCTTAATCACTGCCCAGCGCCACCTCCGACTCTCCGAGGCCTTGTTTAGTTCTCCTAAATCGGGAGTTGTCAATTTGGCATTACTACTATAGTGTACTGTAGCATTTCATTTGTATTTGTAAAATATTGTCCAAATATTGAGTAATTAGGCTCAAAAAATTCGTCTCGCAAAGTACAACTAAACTGTACAATTGGTTTTTAATTTTATCTAAATTTAGTACTCCATGTATGTGCCGGCTGATGTGATGGGGAATCTTTCACTGTGCCAAATTGGCAATCCCCAATTTGGGAGAACTAAACAAGGCCCGATAACGCATCTGCTGCCGTTGGCGACTTGTGCAGTTGCGCGCATGAGTGACTGTTCACGGTGGCAGTGGCTGCATGCCTGCAACGCCCGGCCCTGACCACTGAACCGGAAGTCGTTTAAGGCGTCCGCAATGGCTAGCTATTTGGCTATCTAGATGTGACGTGGCAAGCAAAAAGTAAGAGAGCAAGTGTTTACTAGCTATAAGCAAATAGCTTATTTATTTCATGTAGCCCAAGAATATGTGAGAGGAGCATGTGGACCCAGTAGTATAAAATAGTATTTTTTTTATCTCTCACCTCCACGTCAGCTGACTACGTAGCTAGTACTAGCTATTACCATTGCGGATGCCCTAAGGCTGTTTCCAACTATGGCGCGGCCTGCTGAGACGACTCTCAGGTGAAACCAGTGCCCGGAGCGTGATCTGCTTTTGCAACAGGTTATTAGATGGGGGCATTTACCCCATCCATTCTATGTTGCTTGCTGGATGGACAAGGCATACACGTCGCTCGAAAATCAGCCGGCCTATCCACGTCGCCCTGACAAAATTTGCGCACCTGCCCTTCTTCTAACGCATAATTCCGGTTTGATCTCTTCGGGTCCTTCGTATGTGCTTCTTTCTTGCGCTGCGGTCCCTCTAAAACGAAAATCCCTCGCCCGAAGAAGGGGAAATTTGGGGAGCCTTGGGGAGTCTCGCTGTTTTTGCGTTTGCCCCTCCCACGCCCCGTGCGTTCCTAGCCACACCTTTCCCCGCCCCCGCATTTATGCTTCCTCTCTCACTCCTTGCCTCGTCTCTCGCCCGCCGCTCCTTTCCTCGCTCATGTGCGCCGTCGTCGTCTCCTCGCCGCGGCTATTTCTCTGCTCCTCCTCGTCTCGCCTGGCCTTGTAGTTGTTATGCGCTCCCTTCACACAAGGCGACTTCTCCCGGGTCTTCGGCCGGGCGGCGGCTAGCGGCTAGGGCGTGGCTCGGCTCGGCCGCGTGCTTCCTTCTGAATCGGCGCCGTCGCCGGTGTTGTCGCCTGCGGCCGCGCGCAGGGGCCTGCGGCGGCTGGCCTTGCGCCCGCCTGCCTCCGTGGCGTTCCGCCGTATGGTCTGAAGCCTCGGGGTCCGCTCAGCCGAATCTGCCCCCGATTTAGGGTTACGGGCTCGCCGGCGGACTTCAGATCTGCACCGTCTGCGACTCCTGCTTCCTCGGGTCAGCGTCCTCTTCATCCAGGTTCATCCCCTATGCTTCCTATGCTTCTGTGCCTCGCTGTTCCGTTCTGGGTCATCGAACTGTTCTTCGTGCAGGTGTCTGTCGTCTCGGCCTCCGCCTCTTCCTCACCGTCAGCTGCTTCACCTACGCGCCGGGCCTCGCCGTCGGCCTCTGCTGTCGTCCACGGCACCTCTGTCGCTTTGACGCCGTCTCCGCTGTCTACTCCAAAGGTACTGGATCCGTGCTTTACTTGTCCTGAACGAATGGTGCCTCCTTCCTTACTGCCGTTAGTATTATGTTGGTATTCTTCTTGTATAACTGCTACAAGGATCTCATTACCAATCTGCCGTTTATTTTATTTTCCTTTTTTCCTTGGTTTCACACAATTTTGCGAAAAAAAGGAAGGACAGCTTCTTGTCGGGAACAACCGCGAATCGCTCCTTCGTCTGCTGCATTGTCCGCTCGGCGCGAACGGACACCCAAGTTCTTGCTCCACATTTTCGTCCAGAGGCCTTCGTGCCTTTCTGCACCACATTCCTAAGCTCTCAAACCTCTCTGTGCTGGTCGTCTGTGTGCAGCTGTTGCCGCGCAATGTTCTCTGTTAGGGTCTCTTCTTTATCCATACTTTGCATTGTTGCGCAGAGGTGTGCTCTGCCTTTCATGGCAACAGTCACCGAAGTCATGGACGATGCAACCGTCCTGCATGTATTGAGGTTCAGCTTCCCATGCTGTTTTCCGATGATGTGCCACGCTGCTTATTCTTTTGGTCCACCTGCAATGATAGTGAGTTTGGCCCCTACGAGAATGCTGCCCTGCAGGCGCGTTACATTCCTCCGGGGTGTCTATGGTTTCGTTGTCGCAGATTACAATTACGAGCCGTTGTTGCGGCAACATACACAGTGAGCTCTATTTTCTGCCATCAACTTCCTGGTACACCTACAATGGCATTGCTGCATACAAATGCTTTCCTGATAACAGACTCCTCCCCCGCCGGGTGGCGCCGAGGACACACCGGTACGCACCGTGACCGGATCACCAGCTGAAAGGCCCTTGTTTGGTTTTGATAATTGAGTGACAACTTTAGGTGGACTAACATGTGTGATGGTTGAGATACACAGGAGTTAGTTCACAGGTACATGTGTGTGAGCAACATATGCTATGGTGGAGATGGCTTGGAGATGTTGTGAGGCTCAACACATGAGTTGATAAAGGAGCTCATTGCAAATGAGACATGACATGGAGTCATGTGACCAAGAGGTGAAGATCAAGATGAGGCTTGGCTCGATGGACCGGTTGCAAGTGTGAAGGGCAAGTTGAGGCTGCGAAGCGAAGGACCATGCGATGGTGAAGCTTGGGCAAGACTTGGTGCCGATGGACCGACGTAACGGTGAAGAGCAAGTGAGGTCAAGATCGATAGACCAAAAGTGTCACATGATGATATGAAGTGGATCATATCATTTGATGATCGTGTCGTGCATGCGGTGCATTGACACAATGGAGGATGACGGTGGAGATGGAAATGCACAAGGCAAAGGTATAACCTAGGGTATTTCATTTCACCGGTCTAAGGTTGAGTAGAGAAGTACTTGACCGGATTTAGGATAGATGGCCGTACTATCAAGAGGGTAATCTTGTTTGCATATCGGTCATCTAGTGCCACTTGAGCGATCTAACATTGCGATGTGCTAGGATCGAGTGGCGTGGTGAGTTGAAGAGAAAATCCTTTGAAAATGATTGTGAAAATGCTAACACACAAGCACATGGAGTTGTACACTTGGTGGTGTTGGCACATTTGCAAAGGTGGCGAATGTTCGCGCTGTGGTTTGTAGGGTTGAGTTGGGCTTGGGTCCCTCTCTCCCTCCCGCCGAGCAAGCTCGGCGGGATTCGGCGCTTTCGGGAAAATTGGAGGCATATTTTCCATTGCGCCGGATGCAAATTGTTGTTGGAAACATGCTATCTATGGTGGTCAAGTTGGTATACTTGTGGGATAGCATGGTGGAGAAGATCGCGTTTTCGATGGGCTGTAAATCATGGATTTACAAGCGCCGGACGCGACGGTCGGACCAGTGGTCGATCGGCGGACGGCCGGCGTCCGGCGCGTGGAAGGTTGGCGTCGGCGGGCGCTCGGCGGCTAGCGCGCGGACGCCGAGGAGGAGCGCGTCCGGCGCACGCGGACTTCGGACGAAACCGGTGCCGAGTGCCGCGTGAGCACGTTCGCCGAACGCGCGCCGGACGCGAGCGGCGGACTCGGGTGAGTCAGCTGTTTGGCGTCCGGCGGTTCTGCGTGCGCGCGGCGGTCTTGGTGGATGCTTGGCCGGACGCGTCCGCGGTGGTCACCGAGGCGCGTCCGGCGCATGGCTTCCGAGCGAAGGAGAAAGAGCCGTTGGCGCCAACGGTCATGTTTGAATCGCGAGGACACGTGGAGCGCGGAGGAGCGCCGGACGCGTCCGGCGGCTTGCTCCGGGCGTGCGTCCGGCGATCTTGCGGTGTTGCCGAGGTGGGTAACGGCTAGTTGAGACCTTGGGTCTATAAATACGTGGTTTGGCCGGCTGTGGCCGGTTGCTGAGCACGCCCTGGCTATGTTGCCTTGTGTGGTGGTGCTTGGAAGCCCTCTAACTCACATATGCTTGGTAGTGACCATCCGATAGTGTGAGAAGAGCGATTCTAGTGCGAGTGCTTTGTGAGATTGCATCGAGTGGCACTAGGTGTTTGAGTTGCAAGCGGGAGAGCTTGTTACTCTTGGAGGATTGCCACCTCCTAGACGGCTTGGTGGCAAGAGGCTCCGTGGTAGCACGCGTGGAGATACGGTGCTCCGGAGAAGAGATTGTGAGAGGTTGGTGCTCACCTCGCGGGGATCGCGAAGAGTAGCCTTATTGGATTGCGCGTGTCATTGAGTTACCACCCTTGTGTGTGTGGGTTTGCTCGGTGCCTTGAGGGGCTCACTTGAGAGTGGTGTCTTGCGGTGCCTTGCGGGGCGTGCCTTGAGGGGCAAGTGACTTGAGGGTCACACCGAAGAACCATCTAGGTGAAAAGACCGGAGGAACCACCGAAGGTGTTGGTCGACACAACGGGACGTAGCTTGGGGCAACCAAGTGAACCCAGTGAAAAATCGCCGAGTCATCTTGTGTCCACACTTCGCGGTGGTTTGCAATCTCTTTCACAAGCTTTGTATTTACTTTTCTTACATTCTTGTATAGCTTGTGTAGTTGCTCTTGTGGTTAGTTAGCTTGAGTAGCTTGTTAATCACCTCCTTGCTTGTGTAGCTAAAAGTAGAGTAAGTTGCCTTGCTTAGCTTGTGTAGTTAAGTAAGTTTGAGCTCTTGGGTTTGGCTTGTGTAGTTTTGTCCATGAGCATCTAGTGAGCTTAGGTTGGCTTTGTGCTTTTGCTCATTAGAATTGTGTAGGTGCACACCCGGTTGCTAAAGTACTAGTTGCTTAGGTTTGTGTGACCTTGCAAGCTAGACTTGTTTAGTGTGCACTAGCTAGATTGGCACCTTGTCTTCTTGTTTAGGATCTTTTACAAGGTGCATCTAGAGACATAGATAGAGGGGTGAAAGTCTTGGTTAGGCCGATAGATTTAATTCCGCACTTATATCGGTTAGCCAGAGCGATTAGTTTTAAAAAGGACTATTCACCCCCCCTCTAGTTGTATCGGAGCCGGGTCTCTCATTTAGTGGTCTTAACCGACCCGAGAGGATGGCGGATTATGGGCTAGATGTTGAGTGTCCACACATTTTTTATGGCACACACTTTGCACGGTGGAGAAATTGGATGTCATGCAATTTTAAGTTTATTTCTCCTCAAATGTGGTGGATTGTAGATGTGGGCTTCTCTTGTGCAATTGAAAGAAAAACTCAAGCACAAAAGAATTGCTTCACTCTCAATTGCCAAGCTACTAACATCTTCTATAGATCTTTGGATGATAGCATATTTGAGGAGATCATGGATTTTGAGTCCGCTCATGAGATTTGGGTATATCTCAATGAGAAGTATGGAGCGGCCTCCGATGTTGTTGATGAGGAGTCCATGTTGGTGGCACATGAGGTTGTTGAGCATGACCATAACAAGGTTGTTGTGGAGGATTGCTCCACCTCATGGTCAAGTGAGAAAGATGATCGATCTACCTCAAGCTCACTTGACAAGATGGAGGATGATGCCTCAAGTGATGCAAGTAATGATTCTACCCCAAGCACACTTGATGGCGATGATGGTTCATGCTCCAATGATGATGCTACTACAAGCTCTCCGACATCATCATATTGCTTCATGTCACAAGGTGACACTAAGGTATCAAGTTGCAATGTGATTGATCATGCCTCTTATGATGAGCTTGTTAGTAGACTTGCTAGCATGACCATGTCTTTAGAAAATGAGAAAGCAAAAACAATGAATCTTGAAAGTGAAAACTCTTTTCTAAAGACAACATGTGAACAACAAAAGCATCTACTTTATGTTACTACTTGTTCACATGATGTGCTAAAATTGACTCATGAGCAACTTTGTGTTACTCATGAAAACTTGTTGAAAGATCATGCTTTTCTCACTAAGAAGTTTTCCTTTGAAGAAATTAAAACTAGTGAGAGCTCATCACTTGGGTTGAATGATCAATCACATATGACTAACCTTTGTGATGTAGGGAAGAAGCATGTATCCACCTCTCATAATGATTTACTTAATATGCCATGTTCTTCACAATTAAATGCTTGTTCTACTTCTATGTCTTGTGAGACTAATCTTTTGAAGGAGAACAATAGACTCAAAAGCAAAGTGAAGAATTTGAACAACAAGCTAGAGAGGTGTTACAACTCTCAAGTCACCTTCGAATATATGTTGAAGAACAAGAGAAGATATGGTGACAAAAGTGGCCTTGGTTTCAACAAGGACAATGTTGGGTTGAGTGAAGTGCCAAAGATCACACATTCTCAACTCTTGAAGAGCTACAAGAGATTTGGCAACATGAATGGCATCCGCTACAACAACACCAACATCAAGGGAAAGAAATGGGGCAAGAAAAGTATGAGAAAGAAATGAAGAGGCTAGAAGAAGAAAGGCTCTCTCATCTCGTGTGCTTTCAATGCAATAAAATGGGACATCTAGCAAGAACTTGCCCAAACAAAGAGAAGTCTCAACCAAAGCCACAAGATGAGCAAGAAAAGAAACCCCAAGATCAAGTCAAGATCAATCATGAAGATATAATTGATGACTTGAAGATGAAGAAGAAAAAGAAAACAAGAAGGGGTGGAAGAGCAAGGCATCCAACTCCTATTCTAGATGCCAAGATGATGATGAGCAAGAATCAAGAGAAGAAAGATTTGGCTCACATCAAGTGCTTCAAGTGTGGAGAGATGGGACACTATGCCTCGGGGTGTCCTACCAAGCTTGAGAAGAAGGCTCAAGCAACTCAAAAGAGGCAAGGCAATGAAGAGCATCACATGAGCAATGAAGAAAAGGCTCAACTGAAAAGAAGATGTTATTCATGCCGGGAAAGGGGACACATGGCTTATTCATGTCTCCTAGGTAACAATTCTAAGCCTATTTCAATTGATAAAAATAATATGCTTAGAAAGGATGGTAATGGTACCTCTACGGTCTCTATTGCAAAACATCCCGCTATCCATACTAAGGCTTTGACTAAGTATGTGGCTCCTAACTTAAGAGGACCCAAACATGTTTGGGTACCATCAAAAAGTGGATGATTGTGTGTAGGTACCATGGCATTGGAGACTTGATTCAATTGAGTTCATGTCATTCATCGTTTGATTGAATCGAGTATTGAAGCTTAGTGCTATTTCTTTCCCAATGCCAAGTCATGACAAGTGAAGTCCAATGTGCTACACCATACAAGTGCAATATTCAAGTTGTGGTGAATTATTGGATATATTTGAAGGCCTGCAAAGTATTTGAGTTGAAGCTTGCTAATGGATGATCATGATCTTTCAAAGGTATATTCCTAGTTGATATATTCATTTGGGTGCATATGAGTTGATTGAATTGGATATATATGCATATGTTGCTTGCTATGAGATGATTGAATGGATTAATTGCTTAGTAGCCAAATTTAAATTAGTTTGGCTGGATATGATCACAAGATGACTCTTAATAAGTGGTTTGAATGGATACATGTCTTATGTTGGTATTCAAACAAGTTGATATCAAGTTTGATTCAATTTGAAGAAGCATAGCGCAATTGTTTAACTCTGTCCAAAATATGAAATTTGAGCTGGCTGTGGTCAAGTCTGAGTTAGATAGATCAAATCTTATTGGATTGGCTTAAAATTTGGTATGCATGCTCTACACGCATGGTACAATATGCTGTACAAATTTCATGAAGAATGGATAAGAATTGCTTTGGTTTTGGAGTATATCTTGTCTGCTATAGTGCAGCAGTTTTCAGCATGTAGCAGTGTAGGAAGATGTGAAATCTGGCAGCAAACTAGAAGGCCAATGGAGTTAAAATTTTTACAGCTGCAAGAAGACTCTGTGTCACTCATCTTCACCAAATTTCATGGCATTTGGAGCTGTACATTGGGAGATATGAATTATTCTTTGAAGGGTACAGAATCTGCCGAGAAAAGTGACTATCATTGGATATATCAAGAGTCACTCAAATTGAAAGGTCCTCATGTTGGTTTCATGTTTATAAGTGGTTGAGGAACCTAAGTTTGGTTTTGAATTGGTCTAGAAGCATGAAGAATAATGAGTACAAGGCCATTTGATTGTGGAGTGTATTTGTTACACTATTTGGCACTCGAATTGAAGATCAAGATCAAACTCAAAGAGAAGATGAAGTTTAAG
The DNA here is from genome assembly GCA_018135685.1 of Themeda triandra. Lineage (NCBI taxonomy): Eukaryota > Viridiplantae > Streptophyta > Magnoliopsida > Poales > Poaceae > Themeda > Themeda triandra. The sequence goes on along the minus strand of JAENPR010000654.1, from coordinate 341,905 downwards.
TTCTAGTGACAATTGAAGATCATTTGGTAGAAAGAAAAGAACTTAAACAAGAAAGAAAAGGACTTAAATAAGACTTCAAGCTTAGTCATCATAAGAAGTCCAAGGATCAATCAACAAAGACAATTCAAGTGAGTGTCGAGGATAGTTTTTGATGAGAGATCACTTCTCCCTTGCAGGGGGCTTGCCACCCATGAGTGGCTAAACCAAGTGGGATACTTGGTAGGCTAACATGGAAGTGGTGATCTAAAGATTATTGGAGATACTCGGTTGAAGCAATCAAAAGGGTTGATCAAGAAAGCAAGCAACACCCAAGATAGAGAGCAATACATGACAAGTCAAGAAATAATACAAGTGGTACCCACACAAGTAGTATTCTCTCATGCAAGCAAGAATCACAAGAAGAAGCAAGCCAACCACAACAAGAAAGTGCACTTGATCTCAAGTGGGTTTTCATCTCATATGGGTGAAGCATGGTATTCAATCATAGTATCTATTGGCTTCATCAAGCTTATAAATGGACTTCACATTGCTATTGGAGTAATGAAATTGAAATCTATGTGACTACCCTCTACTCCAACATAGCAAAGGTATCATTGTAATGTGCATGATCATTTCATCCCTTACTAGTATGCGGTTAGTGCATATAGTACATGCTTATTAGGATCATGCATAACAATGAAATGTTTTAAATTCATAGTCTACCACTATTGCTTGATTGTTTGATTTATCTAGTGGTATGAGTATGAGTTTGTTCATGAGCTAGTGAACCCAAGTACTTGATCTAGTTTGAATTGCATATAAATTTCAAGTACAACATTGGCAAGATAACCCTTCTAGTAAGGTGTGAAGAAGCTTGTCATTGGTTCAAACCGGACTTAAATGTTTATAAGTGATTCATATTAGTTCAAGTCAAAGAGAAAGAAGCTCATGAAAGTTCTCAAGTTCAAGAATTGGTTATTCATGATAAATCCAACAAGTGGTTACCATAATGATAGTTCTTGCAAGAAATGTCTAGTTTATCACTATCTTTTCAAGTGGTATTCCTACAAGTAGTATGGTACACATGGTTTTTATTCAAGTGATATCTAGTACATCAACAAGATGGTTCCACAAGTGATCCTCAACTTTAAGTGATCAACTTCAATTAAGAGAAGCTACCCTCACCAACAAGAAGGTGTCTATGGATTGGTTTGACCCATGCTTTATCATAGGGGAGGAGCCCCACTTCATTGGTATTAGAGACAAAGAAACTTCAAGTGACCTACATGTAGTATCTTTGGTGATATGACAAAGGGGAGTGCCCAATGCATAGTTACAAGTGGATTCCTTGCAACTACATGAGGATTTTACAAGTGGTGTCATTCCAACATATGGTGTTGTCCATCAAAAATGAAGATTCAAGACTCAACCATCCAACCCTTTGCATCAAGAGAATTTTCTTATAAGTGGTATCTTACATGTGGCATCTTCAAGTGGTATTGCTACATCCCTTTATGGTTATTGATGACAAAGGGGAGAAATATGGAACAAAGATATGAGTGGAACGAAGACAAAGATATGAGTGGAACGAAGATCTATACAAGAAGCATACAAAGGGGAGTAGAAGATGGACATGGACCGAGAGGGAGCAACATTGAAAATGGAGGAGGATCAAAAATTCCTGGATAAGAGGAACACACAAGTAGGGGAGCAAGCTCATGGACTTGTTTGATTGCATTTGATTTGTGCATATCCATATGCTTGCTTGCATTTGCATAAGTTTTTCAATTCAATATGCAATGCTTGTCATAAAACTTGATTAATGATTTGAAAAACTAGCATTGTCGGGTACCTAGATTAGGGGGTCCTAAATCAGGTACGTTAGAGGAAAATGACCCAACCCGTCTTACCTTCAAATCTCCCGAGAATTAACCGAGAGAAACCCCAATCCTCCTCTCCTTGGGCCGACCCACTACCGGGCCGCAAGGCCTCATAGGCCTGCGGCTCAAGCAACGGCCGCTCACCCGCTCGAGAAATACGGAAACCGCTCGAGCGTACGGCTACGCTCGAGACGATGGCGTAAACCGCTCGAGCGGCGACCGCTCGAGCGGGACGGAGAACGCTCGAGCGAGCGGCCGCTCGAGTCCGCCCACAAACATTACCTATCCAAGACACGCACATGGCTGCGTATATGTAATAGTGGGAAGTATGCTTGCTCCGCCTAACCCCATGGCTACGGTGCGCGGCATGGGGAGAAGAACGCGGTCACTTCTCCTATTCCGCTGCCCATACCCGGGATATAGGCATGCCGAGCAACACTATTGCACCACGTCGAGTGCGTGGCGCGTGCGGCATTCCCTCCCCACGCCGTCGTCAACACTCTGTGCCACCAACTACGTCGTCCGTCCGTCGCTCGGATCACTTGCCCCCTCGAGGCGGCCACCAACCACTCGAGGAATGGAGACGGGCGCAACCTAAACGGGACGCACGGTGTTGTCTTTCCCACCTCGGCGACCATGCGCGGGGTTCCGGGCGCACGTGCTCGACTACGACAGCGCCATACCTCGACTACCTCAGCCCACGATCGAGAAGAACCAGCAGGCCATCAATGCCCACGCTGCTACAGGCTCGAGCCAGACCAAGCGGAGCGTCTACAGTCTCGACGACTTGACACGGTGCATGTAGCTCGACGTCACGCCACGACAGCCCTATCTACTCTGTACTCCTGAGCCTCCCTTTGGCCTATAAAAGGGGATGCCAGGGTTTAGTTCAGGGCACGTAACGACGGCTTTGGACGCCTTCATTCACAACACATTTCCACGCACGCTAAGTCTCAGGACTCGCTTGTATTCACCCCTGTACAAGCACCCCGGTGCAAGATAATACAAAACTCTCCCCTCTGCTGGACGTAGGGCACTCTTTGCCTGAACCAGGATAAACGATTGTGTCCATCTTGCATCACCATCCGGATTAGGGAGCACGCATAGAAATTTACTCGTTGGTGTAATACCCCCCGGTACGAAACACCGAACGCCGTTGGCGCGCCCGGTAGTAGGGGGCTCGCGTGTTTTCACCCGATTCCCGCCATTTTCCGGATGGCATCACCCACTCCTTCGTTTCCGTTCGCCACGGTGATCTGGTTTGGAAGTCTAGAGTTCGTGTCGCTCGGCCCAGGCCACGACATGACTCTACTCTCGATCGGTGAACCGGGAGGGGACGCTCGTCACCCCGCACGGCGGTGAGGCCGCGTGCCGACCGCGCCACCATGGCTCGCCACCACGTCGCCGACGCCACCGGCATCGCCATCACGGCCCGGCAAGCACGAGCCTTGAGCACCACGCTCGTGTGCCCTCCCGGCCCGGATGCCACAACGCACCCGGCCGAGGTGCCAAGTGTGCGGCGGGAGGTGCCACATGGACGAGAGTCCTTGACGTGGACCCTAGCTTCACGTTTGCCATGCGCTCGTCAAGAGAGCCCGGCGTAGCGCCTCGAGCGCGCGCACGGCCGACGTCGCCCAACCTGCGCGCCGCACGGGATCTACCGAGCTCATCGCGGGCTCCGTTTGGGTTTACTAACGCCGCCACCACGTATGCCAACGAGATCCGGTCGGTCATGGGACCGCGGGAGGAGAGCCCCGGCCCCCTCTGCGTGTCACCATGGACTGGAGATCGTATGGCCGGCGTCGGTAGACCGCGGGTTTGACGAGCACCACGGCTCACAACGCCACACCGCGGTCGGGGATATGCGCCGCGGGGATCGAGGAGGAGAGCACGGGGAGGCCACTGGACGCCGTCCGCGCTAACCCGGACTCCGATGACTCGGACTCAGGGTGCTATGACCCGGCTCGCGAATGTTTTCATCTCAACGACAACGTTCCGTCGGATGAGGAGACCAGAGATGGCGCCGCCGTGGCCATCCCTACGGCCCAACCGGGCGGACGTGACCCCGGCGGTCGGGACGTCGGCGGCCGCGGCCACTGCGGGTGATTGAGCCACGCGGACCGCCACCACAAGCCCAAGATAACCGGCGGCTGAAGACGATGCTCAAGCGGCACAATGGGCTCGGCTCGGGAAATCGAGGCCAAGATGAATGAGGAACGCGCAAATGCGGAACTACTCAAGCGCGCGCTTGGCGGAACCATCCGCCCCCTCCTCGAGCTCTTGGCGCTCGAGGAAAGCGCGAGACGTCTTCAACCGCATCGTCAACGACGGGCGGCCAGAAGCGCCACCCGAGCCAGCCCACTTCCCTCGAGCAAGCCAGAATGTACTTGCGGCAGCTATGCTGCTACGGGACATGCCGGCGCCCTCGAATCCACATGCATTACGGATACGAGATGAGATCCAAGGGCTCCTCCAAGTCGCGGCCGTCCGGCGGGCCGAGAGCTCGGCCTCGAGACGGCGTGAGGTAGCCCCCGGAACAACCACGACACGGCGGGAGGGTTCCGTCCACCGGGAGGCACCCCTCGAGGTGGTAGAGCACCCGCTCGAGAACGCATCCTCGACAACCGCGCGCTTCAAGATGCGCGTCATGACATCAACGACAACCGACGACGCAAGGCTGCGGGTGCCGAGGACCGTGGCTACAAGGCCCATCGAGGGGGACGCTACGACGCGACGAAGATCGGCGGACTCTCGAGCCACCGGGCCCCGAGTCTTCGGTCGAGCTATCCGCAACACACCGTTGCCAAACCCGTTCGACCCCCACGGCGTGGTCAAGTACAACGGGGAGACCAAGCGGAACTCGGGGCGGCCGACTTCCGGCTAGCTTTGCCCGGTGGGAGGGGCTCGAGAGGATAAGGCAATCATACGCCGGCTCCCCTTGTTTCTCTCGACACCGCTCGACGGTGGCTCGAGGAGCTCCCCCATCGGATCCACGATTGGGCCGACCTAGTCCAGTTTTCGAAGGGAACTTCAAAGGCACGTACGTCCGACCCGGCAACTCGTGGGATCTCCGTAACTGCAAACAAAATGCCACGGAATCTCTCCGGGATTTTGCTCGACGTTTCTCCAAGCTGCGCACCGAGCTGCCGCACATCCCAGACCACGACGTCATCTTGGCGTTTGTCTCAGGCACCACGTGCAAAGAGCTCGTGCGAGAACTCGGGCGCAACCGCCCAAAGACGGTGAATGAGCTCATGGACGTCGTCGCCGACTACGGCTGCCGGCGGCGAGGCCGTGGGGGCCTTCTTTGGTGGGGGCGGGAACAAGCCCGCGCCGTCCCCGGGGAGGCGGTGAGGGCTCGAGCAAGGACCGAGAAGAAGAGCGGGAAGAAGAAGAAAGGCAATCGGCAAGGCAAGCGCGGTCGTGGAAGACGAGGTTGCCGCGGCCCGAGCGCAAAAAGCCTAGACCCCCTCCGGATGGGGGCGTTTTCGACAAGATCTTTGAAGCAGCCGTGCCCCTACCACAAGGAGCCGGTCAAGCATAACCTCGAAGACTGCCGTATGCTTCGAGGTTACTTCAAGAAGCTTGGCATTGACAAGGACGATGGCAAGAAGGATAAGGGTGACGAGGATCGAGCCAACGACGACGACGACGGTGGGTATCCGCCCATCACCGAGTGCTACATGATCTACGGCGGCCCGACCACCCAGATGACACGCCGAGAGCGGAAGGCCGAGCGCAGGGAGGTTTTCGCCATAAAACCCGCCACGCCTCAATTCCTCGGCGGTCGGATGCTCCCATCACGTTCGACCGTGATGATCATCCGGACCATGTCACCAATCCCGGCTCGTACCCTCTCGTCGTCGCGCCGATCATCCTCAACGCCCGCTTCACCAAGGTACTCATGGATGGAGGTAGCGGCCTCAACATCATCTACATGGAGACCCTCACGTTGCTCGGCCTCACTAGAGCGATCTCCCGCCCGAGCGCCGGGGCTTCCACGGGGTGGTCCACGGCAAGAAAGCGCTCACGATCGGCCGCATCGACCTCCCCGTCGTCTTTGGGACACGCTCGAACTTTCGTCGAGAGGTCTTAACTTTCGACGTACCCGGTTTCGAGGGGACGTACCACGCTATCTGGGCGGGCCGTGCTACACAAGGTTCATGGCGATCCCCAGCTATGCCTACCTCAAGCTCAAGATGCCGGGACCGAAAGGAGTCATCACTGTCAGTTCCACGTACGAACACGCCTACCACTGCGATGTGGAGTGCGTCGAGAACGGGGAATCACTGATGAACGTGCTAGGAACATCGAAGACCTAGCCATGATGCTCGATCACATGGCGGGCCGGAGCCTCTCCTCCAACACCCAAGCGGCACAGTGGCAACTTTGACCCCGCCGACGACACCAAGAAGATTCCGCTCGATCCAAGCTCCTCGGGGGAAAAGACGCTGGTCATCAGCGCCTCCCTTAACAGCAAATAGGAAGCAGTGCTCGTCGACTTTCTCCGCGCAAACGCTGACATGTTTGCGTGGAGTCCCTCGGACATGCCTGGCATACCGAGGATGTCGCCGAGCACGCCTTGGAGATCCGTCCGGTTCAAGACTGTCAAGCAACGCTGCGCCGCTTCGACGAGGAGAAGCGTAGGATCATCCGCGAAGAGGTCGAGAAGCTCGAGAAGGCCGGATTCATCAAGGAGGTACATCATCCCGAGTGGTTAGCTAATCCCGTATTAGTAGAGAAAAAGAATGGGAAAATGAGGATGTGTGTAGATTACACTAGTTTAAATAAAGCATGTCCCAAAGTCCCATTTCCTTTACCTCGAATAGATCAAATCGTTGATTCCACTTTGCGGGTTGTGAAGTACTTTCTTTCCTCGACGCCTACTCGGCTACCACCAAATCAAAATGAAGGAGTCCGACCAGCTCGCGACTTCATTCATCACCCCCATGGGCATGTATTGTTATGTCACAATGCCTTTCGGCCTTGAAACGCCGGGGCAACATACCCATGCATGCTCCATGTCTTCGAAAAACACATAGGAGAGACCGTCGAGGCCTACGTCGATGACATCGTTGTCAAGACTCGAAAAGTAGAAAACCTTGTCGAGGACCTCAAGTTGACGTTTGGATGCCTCCGGGCTAAGAACATCAAGTTGAATCCCGAGAAGTGTGTCTTCGGCGTGCCTCGAGGCATGTTGTTAGGGTATATCGTCTCCCAGCGCGGCATCGAGGCCAATCCCGAGAAGGTCGCGGCCATCATGAGAATGGGGCCGATTCGAGACCTAAAGGGGTACAAAAGATCACTTGGATGCTTAGCTGCACTCGGTCGGTTCATTGCGCGTCACGGGAGAAAAAGCTTTGCCTGCATGCCGGCTCCTCGGAAAATCCGAGCACTTCACGTGGACGCTGAGCGAGGGAGGCCCTCTCGAAATTGAAGAGCATGCTCACATCTCCTCCTGTGCTCGTGCCGCCTCGACCGGCTCGAGAAAGTCTACCCGCCGAATCCCTCCTCCTCTATGTTGCCGCAACCACTCAGGTGGTCAGCACAGTCATAGTGGCCGAGAGGCAGGAAGAGGGGCACGCGCTCCCCGTCCAGCGGCCGGTGTATTTCATCAGTGAGGTGCTCTCGGACGCCAAGGTTCGATACCCCCATATCCAAAAGCTGCTCTACGCAATCGTACTCACCCGTCGAAAACTCCAGCACTACTTTCTTAGCCACCCGGTGACGGTGGTAACATCATTCCCACTCGGGGAAATTATCCAGAACCGGGAAGTCGTGGGTCGAATCGCCAAGTGGTCGGTCGAGCTCATGGGCGAGACCATCACGTACGCCCCACGAAAGGCTATCAAATCTCGAGTCTTTGGCTGACTTTGTCGCCGAGTGGACCGACGTCCAACTCCCCTCGGTCCGAGATCCGAGGCCGAGCTATGGACCATGTACTTCGACGGGTCACTTATGAAGACGGGGAGCGGCGCGGGCTTGCTCTTCATCTCACCTCTCGGAGTACACATGCGTTACGTAGTACGCATCCACTTTGCCGCCTCGAACAACATGGCGAGTATGAGGCGCTCGTTAATGGGTTGCGCATTGCCATCGAGCTTGGGGTCCGACGCCTCGATGCTCGGGCGACTCGCGGCTTGTCATCGACCAAGTAATGAAAGCCTCGAGCTGCCATGACGAAAAAATGGACGCATACTGCGGTGAGGTGCGCAAGTTGGAAGCCGGTTTCCATGGTCTCGAGCTCAACCACATCCCAAGGCGCTTCAATGAGGCTGCGAGCGAGCGGCCAAAATCGCTTCATCTCGAGCGCCGCTACCACCGGACGTCTTCTCGAAAGACCTCCATGAGCCATCCGTAAAGTGGGACTCGGGGGCGGGCGGGACCCGTGTTGAGCCCCCTTCGACGGGGCCACGGTCATGGAGATCGACCGGGCTACGAGCCCGCCAACCGGCGGCGTGCACCATTCCTCGAGTATCTCATTCGAGGAGCGCGGAGGATCGAACGGGGCGAGACGACTAGCTCGTCGAGCCAAAACTTACGTCCTTTACGGAGACGACAGAGAGCTCTATCGCCGGAGCCCAACTGGCGTACTCCAACGGTGCATCTCGATCGAGGAAGGCAGGAAGCTACTCAGAGACATGCACTCGGGAGCTTGTGGTCACCACGCCGCGCCAAGAGCCCTTGTCGGGAACGCTTTCGGCGAGGCTTTTACGGCCCACCGCAACCGTTGACGCCATCAAGCTTGTTCGAGCGTGTGAAGGATGCCAATTCTACGCCAAGCAAACGCATCTTCCGGCACACGCGCTCCGGATGATCCCCTCACATGGCCATTTGCGGTGCGGGGGCTCGATCTGGTCGGACCCCTCAAAAAGACGACGGGAGGCCACACCCACTTGCTCGTGGCCATCGATAAGTTTACCAAGTGGATCGAGGCCAAGCCCATCACTAACATCCGCTCGGAGCGGCGGTCGAGTTCTTCACCGACATCATCCATCGCTTCGGAGTCCCTAACATCATCATTACCGACAATGGCACCCGGTTCACGGGCAAAAAGTTCTTGGACTTCGCGATCGGAACCACATCCGTGTGAACGGGTCGGCGATCGCCTACCCTCGAACTAACGGCCAAGTCGAGCGCGCAAATGGCATGATCTTGCAAGGTCTAAAGCCAAGGATTTTCCAACGCTTGAACAAACACGGCAACAAGTGGGTGACGAACTCCCATCTCGTCTGTGGGAGTTTGCGGACGGCGAGAGTCGAGCCACCGGGTTCACCCCGTTCTTCTTGGTCTATGGGTCTGAGGCCGTCCTCCCCACTGACCTCGAATACGGGTCCCCTCGACTCAGGGCCTACAACGAACAGACAAATCTGGAAAGACTGGCAAACGCCATCGACCAAGCTGAAGAAGCTCGAGACACGGCGCTCCTACACTCGCGCTACCAACGAAGCTACGGCAATATCACGAAAAGAATGTGCGCAAGAGGGATTTCAACGTCGGCGATCTCGTGCTCCGTCGACGCCAAGATAACAAGGGCGCCACAAGCTGACTCCTCCTGGGAAGGTCCGTTCATCGTGGTCAAAGTGTTGAAACCGGGGACGTACAAGTTAGCCGACGGAAAAGGCTCGACCCTCGCCAACGCGTGGAACATCGAACGGCTACGTCGCTTTTTCTCCTAGGCCTCGATGCCTTGTACATATTTTCGCTTAAAATTTTAGCGCTCGTATGAGTAAATAAGTCAATTTCTTACTTTTTGTTCATACACAAGGTGGGCTCGACTTTGTTTCCACAAAGTCAAGCCCCCTCGAGGCTAGACCGGGGGGAACCCCCCTGAAGTCCTCGAAAAAACGCCCCTAGTTTTTTCAGAAACAGTGCTCGACGTAATCTTTCCCCTCCTCGCCTCGAAACTTTTCGAAAGCTAAGTATTTGCGTTACCTCGAGCTCGTCGAGCCAGGGCGATCGAGCACAAGGCTTCCCACGCTTCCGAGCTACGGCACCTTAACTCATCCCCTCTCGAAATGGTTCGAGCACAGCGCCAACACTTAGCTAAAACAAAGTAAAGGCAGGAAGTGGAAAATGACATCAAGCGCAAGGAGAAAACTAGAGCATAACGATTAACGATTATAAACATCGAGTATGACGGTTCAAGGCCACTTGGGCCACTCCCATAACCAAAAATACTTGTTTTCTTACAAGGGCCTTGTTGCCCAAATTACGGCTCGCGAGGCCGGTTGGAATCTACTCTACGCTGGCGGGAGGACTTCATGCGCGAGATCGCCTCCAAGACGGGCGCCGGTTCTTCGGCCTCGGCCTTGAGCTGCTCGATCCGGGGGTTGACCCCTCCTTCTTGCTCGCCCTCGACGTAGGCAAAGCCGCTCGCCACGGCCTCCATCCCGGTCCGAGCCTCCTCCCTCGAGACGCTGAACCCCGAGTAGAAGATAGCCATCGTCCGGCGCACAGCGAAGACGAGGGCATCTCGGACATGGCCCCGCAGAGAAGCGCCGAACTCGACGACTCGGTTGGCGTACCCACGGCCGGCGTCTGGCCCCTCGACGTCCACCACGGGCGCGAAGCCCCGGTTGGCGGCGGGGTGTCGATGGCGCCGGTGATGCGGGCCTTGGACGAAACCTCGCCATCAAGCAACACTGGGTCGCCTTGCGTCCTCACGCGCGCCCGCCGGTCCGCCTCCAAACTGAAAAAGATGACAAGAATCAAGTACTTAATCGGGTACTCGAGCAACCCGTATAAGTCACGCACGAAAAAGGACTAAAAGACTCGAGCACTCACCGGTGCGGCGGGTCGAGAGCCTTTGCTCACGATCGAGCGCCCACGTAAGTTCACCCTCTTTTCTCGGAGGACGCGCTCGACGTCGTGTTTCTCCACGCGCGGCTCCTCATAAGCCTGCGGCACCCTGGATGGCAAGGTCCTTCGTCGTCATCTCTAGGCGGAGATTTACCGCTTCCGTCGGAGACCGCCGGCCCGCTCTTTCTCCGCTTCAAGCGCGCTAGCAAGGGCCTCTTTTCGGCGGCCACTCGGGTGACCGAGGCACGGAGCTCCTTCACGTAGGCCTCGACGCCGGCCTTCTCCTTCGGAGCTGCTCCATGTCCCGCCGCTTGGCCTTGTAGCCCGGCCGGCGCGGCCAGCCGCGTCTGTCCGCTGAGCGCTCGAAGGCCGCATGCGGCTGCGCATAATTCTTGCGAGCGGTCTCGGCCTCTGCGCGGCCGAGCGAGCTTCTCACACCTCTCTGCTGCGCCGCCCCGGCCTCTGCGCCACTCGAGCGAGTTCGTCGTGGGCTTTCTTGGCATCCTCCTTGGCGGCGTCCGGGGCGGCGTTGGCCTCTCGAAGAAGCCGTGCGGACCGGTGCGGCTACGCCTCGGCATCCCCGCCCCAAGCGCACATACCGCCGGATCTCGTCCTCACTCTCACGGAGCGCGGATGTGAACCGACTTGGCGTATGAACGGCTTTGCGCCGTCTAAGCCACGAGAGAGGAAAAGTCAAATACAAGTAGCGATAAGTCAAACACAAATAAAAGGGGTCGTGCTCGAAGGTACTTACGAGAAGAAAGCCGGCGAGGTCCTCGGAGACGAGCGACGGGCGGCCTTCGGGCGTGTTCAAGCCCGCGACGGCGCTCCTCGGCCTCCATATGCGCCTCGAGCTCCCTCGATCGTTCATCACGATCGCGGGGGCCTCGTGGTCGAGAGGGTCGGGGAGCACCGGCGGCGGCCTTTCCCACAAAGGGAATTCCTCCGCATCTCCTTGTCGACGGAGGAGTGGAGTCTCCTCCCGCTCCTCCAAATCGACGCCCGCCGTCACCACCCGCTCGGCCGGGCGGTCGGACGTTGCGGCGAGGCCACAGGAAGAGGACGCCTCTGGGCGAGCACCCGCGCCTCAAGCCTCCTCCGTTCTTCAATAGAGGCATCGGAGGGCTCAACGGGTCCGAGACCAACCGACCGCATATGGCCGTCAACGATGGCCGCCGCCGTCTGCCTCCTCTCCGGGCCTCCTCCCGGTGGTCGGCCTCGGACATAACGGTGAACTCCACCTCGCCGTCGTCGAGTCGGGCACAAGGTGAGGCACCACGACCTCCCCCAACCGCGGGCGTAGCGGCGGCGCACGATGTGGCGCCGGGCGGTGCTCCTCGTGTCGCTCCTCCCTTTGATCGCCGCCACTGGTGCTCATCGCCGCCTACGGCGGCGGGCGGCTCCGCCTCGTGCCCCACCTCCGAGTTCTTGCTCCTCCTCTTGCTCGGCCCGCGCTCCACTTGCGGCCGGATCTCCTCGATGCCGGCGGCGGCAGGCTGCACCACCGGTCCCACCTGCTGCGCCACCGGCTCCTCCGCCTTCTCACCCTCCGGTGTGGCAGCAGGGTGCTCCTCGAGCGCATCCTCTCGAGCGGCAGCCTGGGCCTCACCCTCCTCAACCCGTTGCCCAGCTGAGGACTCGACCTCCGTGTCCCGAGGAGGGGTTGAGGCCCGGCTCGGCTGAAGCTCAGGCACCGGTCCCGCCTCCTGCATCTCCACATCTCCCACGGGCCGGTCGGCGGCTGCGGGCGTCTCCTCCCCCTCCTTCTCCCTGCGCTCCTCCTCGGCCGGCGCGGCCGACGGCCCGGGAAGGCCGGCGCCCGAGCCGGACTCTCCTCGAGCACGATGGGCCGCTTCCCGATCCCGGCCCGTCGCCGGCTCTGACACCATTGCCCTTTGCTCGCCCGCCGCCGCGTCACCCAGCGCGCCTGACGATGCCGGGGTCTCGAGCGGGACGGCGGTCAAGGCCGTGGTGGTGGGGGCGTCCTTCTCCTCCGCTGCCTTGGCCACGACCCCGGCACCTACACGGGATGCGGCTGCCATCAGACTGCCGCGCTTGAGCGCATCCTTGGCCCGCTCTAACCAAATGGGAGTAGAGGGAGGGAGAGTCACTCCACCTGGCATCGACGGGGTGCCGCTCGACCCTCCCGTGGTCCTCAGCCTCTTAGTAGGCACCATGGAAGGGAGGGATGGCAAGGACTGCAGGGAACGCTTAGTCCTGGAAGAAAGAGAAAAACAAAAAATCATTGTGACAAAATACTCGCACACAAACAAAACAATGCATTAGGGAGTAGGTCGACCAGGAGACTTACCCTGCGGTCGGAGTAGCGCTGCTCAAGCCGCTTGGCTTGCTCGGAGCGCTCGGGGGCTTCCGAGCCTCAGTTGCCCCCCTCGAGTCACTCGAGGACTTGGGGGCCTCGAGCCCGCTGCTTGTGCCGCTCGAGGGCTTCGAGACCCTGGCGGCCGCTCCCGTTTTAGCCGACTCCTTGGGCGGCTCGGGCACAGCGTCCCTCACTGGATCCTGGGACCCGCGAGTCGGGATCCGCTCCGCCCGGCGGTCGCTAGAGGGAGCCCGGCGCTGCTCGCCGGGCCGTGCGAGAAGATGAAGTGCGCACATTTGCGGCCTCCCGGCTGCCGGGTGTGCGCGCCCGTTGAAGAGGACGGTGGCGGGAGGAAGATTCCCGCCGCGTCGGAGACGGCGCTGCCGCCGCGGGAGACGGCGCCCGCCCGCCATGGCTAGAAGGACGGGCGACTCCTCCCGCCGCCACTGCTTGAGCCGGCGGCGACGAGCGAGCGAGTGCGGCGGGCCGGAGTATTGGGACGCCCCACCCCGTTGCCCTGCTTGGGCCGACGACGGCGCTCGAGCACCGCGGCTCGACGACCCCTCCTGCTGACCCGCTCGAACGAGCGACGAGTCGTCGCGCAGAAGGCCTGGCGCCAACGTTGGCTCCTGCACGCGAGAGCGAGCAAGCGTCAGGGCTTGAGCGACGACGGCGTCATCACTGACGGTCGCCTCGTCATCATCGTCATCGTCATCTTCCTCCTCGTCCTCATCGGACGACTCGAGACTGGGGGTCCGGTCGGTCGGGTCCGCCGCCGGGCGTATTTCACGTTCCGGCGGCGCCCTGGCCTTGCGCTTCTCCTTCTCCTCTAGCGCAAGGGCTTTCGCGCCTTCTCCTCCCTCCTCGAGACCACGGCGGTATGTGCTCGCTCACCCCTCAAGCGTCTTACCTCGCGGTCGGGCGCGTCCTCCTTCACCGGAGGCCTCGACTCCGCGTGGTCGTTGATGTTCGGACAAAAGAGCGAGGCCTCGATAAGAATTGCTCAAGTAAAAGAAACGACGAAAAGAGGATCTCGAGAAAACTTACGAAGCCGAGCGGGGTTGTACTCCGGGCGCATGCGGAAGAGGCCGACTTGGTTCTCGCCAAAGTTCCTCCCCCGTCGATCGCGTCGCGCACCCGAGCCACGATCGTAGCGGCCCGGAGAGGCTCGTCGGACATCCTGGCTGGCCGCAAGCGCCGCGGGGTCGGCGTTCTCCGTCATCCGGTCGAGCCGCGGCGGACGCTCGGCGGAAAGCACCCGGCGGGCGTGGAACTCGGCCACCACATGCGCGATGTTGAGGAAGAAGTTGCCGGACCTCCGGTTGCGCGAGCTCGAGATGGCGTCGAGCAAAGAGTTCATACGGGGCTGGCGCGCCGCCGGCCGGCCATGCGCCCGGTTGAAGCCGGGCTCGGTTAGCCTTTGCACCGGTATATTCCGGGAAGAGGCCCCCTCGTTGCGGAGGTAGAACCACTCTCGATCCCGGTTGGCGTTGTTCGACGACCACGTGCCGGACAACCAGCATTCCTTCCTCTTCGGCCCGAGCGACGGGAACCCGCTCGAACATAGCGGCGGATCTTCGGCTGCACCTCCTCCTCCTTCTCCTCCTCCTCTTCCTCATTGTCCTCCTCGTTCTCCTCCTCCTCCTCGTCATCATCACCACCGTCGTCGTCGGCGGCCTTCTTGCTCTTCACCGCCTTGGTGAAAAGCGTCGCCTTGAAGACGTGGGTGAACAGGTCCCATCTGCGGCGCCATCCCCAAATATCCCTCGCACACGGCGGCATAGGTAGCCGCGAGCGAGATGGAATTGGGGTTGAAATCTTGGAGCTCGACCCCGAAATGGTGGGGAGCGCCCGCATGAAGCGGCTCGGCCGCGCACCAAGTCCCCGCCGGTGGAACCTGATGAAGCTCAGAATGTAGCCCTGCGGGGGATTGGGCTCGAGGTCGCCGTCGTCCGGCACCCTCCACTCCGGTAACCCCTCCGCCGGATTAGGCGGAAGTAATCCGCCGTTCACCAGATTGAGCAGCATTCCCTCGGTCACCGTAGACCGAGGCCACGGGAGCGCGTCCGCCATCACCACCGGCACAGAAGGCTTGGCGGCGCCCTTGCCCTTGCCCGTGCCCTTGCCTTTACCGCCGCCGCGCCACGGCCGGAGCTCGGCCCGTCTTCTTGGATGACCTCCCCATGACGGTGACGGGAGTGGAACGGGGAGAGCAACGGCGCGGCGCAACGCAAGCGCGGTGGCGCCCCAGGAGCGGTGGCGCGAGAAAACGAAGCGGTCACGGGCTAGAATGGCGTGGCGGTCACGGGCGGTGGCGGCAACGGCGATGCGGAAGACGGCGGCGGGGTGGATCTAAGACGAGCACAACCGCTAGCGTAGGCGGCGAGGAAGGCAAGATTGCGGGGAAGAAGAACCGGGAACTGCTCCTCCATATTTATAGAGCCCAAGATGATCCGCGTGAACCACGTTCAACGGCCCGGATTTCGCCATCCAACGGCCGCGCGCACCCGGCGGACTCGACGAAAAACGGTAACCGCATTAAATGCCACGACAAACCGTCACCTACTTTTTAGGCGCACACGACGCAAGGTGGAGCGGAACCGTCGCCACGATCACCACGATACGCCGGTTTCCACCTAAAAAGGCGCGCCGCTTAAACGGACAAACGCGCATCAAATGAGCGCAATGACGGGACGTCTCGACGGACGGTCCCTTACACGGTAAGAAACCCGGGGACTCCGGTCCCACAAGTAAGTCTCGAGGAGCGGAGGGCGACCCACGGACGGGTTCGAACGGCCGCCCTCGAGCACCCGAGTTAGGGCGCCAATGGGAAGGAACCCTCAAAAAGTTCCGCTCGAGAACGAACCCTCGAACCCGGATGGCGTGTCCAAGGCCGGGCACTATGTATCTAAGAGATCCCGCCGACGGGAGGCACTCGAGCCGCCGGCCCCCTCGAACGGGACCGGTCCTCTGGAAACTAAGAGCCCGGCTTCAATGAGGGCGCCCCGGGCCACGGCCGTCTCCCCTCGAAAGGAGACGAGCTCTCACTTGGACTACCCGCCATCGGCTCACGAGAGGGTGTGGCGCTCGCTCGGCCGCGAGTAGTGTCGGACCCCTCGTCACTTGGATTTGATCCAAGAGATCCGGCGGCCGGATCACGACTCCGGCCCACCTATCGGGGCACGGGGCTCGAGTCATACAAAAAAAAAAAAAAAAAAAAAAAAAAAAAAAAAAAAAAACCTCCTCGACACGGGAGGAGCGGGAAAAACTCGGGGGCTCGAACGGTAGAACGAAATCTTACGCCTCGAGATACCACAACTCCAATTAATAATACCCTTGCCCAAAATCGTTCATTTCAAAGCCCCCGGAGGAATGCCTCACTCCTCCGGGGCCTCGAAGGCTACCCCCGGGGACGCTTCAGCGCGCCCCCACGGAGAAAGGACGAAATGACTCCTCGAAATACCGACAATAATCCCAACTCTAGGTACTTTAACTCCACTTCATGATCCCTTGTTTGAAGTTTCACAATCAAACAAGGGCTCGGGGGCTACTGTCGGGTACCTAGATTAGGGGGTCCTAAATCAGGTACGTTAGAGGAAAATGACCCAACCCGTCTTACCTTCAAATCTCCCGAGAATTAACCAGAGAAACCCCAATCCTCCTCTCACTGGGCCGACCCACTACCAGGCCCGCAAGGCCTCATAGGCCTGCTGGCTCAAGCAACGGCCGCTCACCCGCTCGAGAAATACGGAAACCGCTCGAGCGTACGACTGCTCGAGACGATGGCGTAAACCGCTCGAGCGAGCGACCGCTCGAGCGGGACGGAGAACGCTCGAGCGAGCAGCCGCTCGAGTCCGCCCACGAACATTACCTATCCAAGACACGCACATGGCTGCAGTATATGTAATAGTGGGAAGTATGCTTGCTCCGCCTAACCCCATGGCTACAGTGCGCGGCATGGGGAGAAGAACGCCGGTCACTTCTCCTATTCCGCTGCCCATACCCGGGATATAGGCATGCCAGGCAACACTATTGCACCACGTCGAGTACTGTGGCGCGAGCGGCATTCCCTCCTGACGCCGTCGTCAACACTCTGTGCCACCAACTACGTCGTCCCGTCCCGTCGCTCGGATCACTGCCCCCTCGAGGCGGCCACCAACCACTCGAGGAATGGAGACGGACGCAACCTAAACGAGGGACGCACAGTGTTCTGTCTTTCCCACCTCGACGACCATACTGCGGGGTTCCCGGGCGCACGTGCTCGACTACGACAGCGCCATACCTCGACTACCTCAGCCCACGATCGAGAAGAACCAGCAGGCCATCAATGCCCACGCTGCTACAGGCTCGAGCCAGACCAAGCGGAGCGTCTACAGTCTCGACGACTTGACACGGTGCATGTAGCTCGACGTCACGCCACGACAGCCCTATCTACTCTGTACTCCTGAGCCTCCCTTTGGCCTATAAAAGGGGATGCCAGGGTTTAGTTCAGGGCACGTAACGACGGCTTTGGACGCCTTCATTCACAACACATTTCCACGCACGCTAAGTCTCAGGACTCGCTTGTATTCACCCCTGTACAAGCACCCCGGTGCAAGATAATACAAAACTCTCCCCTCTGCTGGACGTAGGGCACTCTTTGCCTGAACCAGGATAAACGATTGTGTCCATCTTGCATCACCATCCGGATTAGGGAGCACGCATAGAAATTTACTCGTTGGTGTAATACCCCCCGGGGTACGAAACACCGACAAGCATGTATAGAATGGTTTAGCTAGTCATATGTGCTTTACAAGTAGTTCTAGAACCTTGCTTATAATGTTGATCTCATAAGGTATCTAGTGTTGTGTTTCATATGATTTCTAGCTAACCATGATGCTAAGGATGAACTTCAAACGGTGCAACTCGATTGGTATCACGCTTCAAAGGTTTATCCTATATACCTTAGCATCACTTAGTAGTGCTAACTCTCCCAAAATTTTCATATTTATGCATGTGTGCAAGCTTGAAACCAAACCATTTGAGCACACATGTAGGGGGAGCTATCACTACCAAGTTGACTTTGTGGTACTTATCCAAATCATAACATTGAGCTTAAATGTTGGATAAGTGACATAAAGTCCAAATATTCTTAAATTCCATATCTTTGTAGAGTTGTCATCAATTACCAAAAAGGGGGAGATTGAAAGGCCCTTGTTTGGTTTTGATAATTGAGTGACAACTTTACGTGGACTAACATGTGTGATGGTTGAGATACACAGGAGTTAGTTCACAGGTACATGTGTGTGAGCAACATATGCCATGCCGTCGGCCTCTGCTGTCATCCACGGCACCTCTGTCGCTTTGACGCCGTCTCCGCTGTCTACTCCAAAGGTACTGGATCCGTGCTTTACTTGTCCTGAACGAATGGTGCCTCCTTCCTTACTGCCGTTAGTATTATGTTGGTATTCTTCTTGTATAACTGCTACAAGGATCTCATTACCAATCTGCCGTTTATTTTATTTTCCTTTTTTCCTTGGTTTCACACAATTTTGCGAAAAAAGGAAGGACAGCTTCTTGTCGGGAACAACCGCGAATCGCTCCTTCGTCTGCTGCATTGTCCGCTCGGCGCGAACGGACACCCAAGTTCTTGCTCCACATTTTCGTCCAGAGGCCTTAGTGCCTTTCTGCACCACATTCTTAAGCTCTCAAACCTCTCTGTGCTGGTCGTCTGTGTGCAGCTGTTGCCGCGCAATGTTCTCTGTTAGGGTCTCTTCTTTATCCATACTTTGCATTGTTGCGCAGAGGTGTGCTCTGCCTTTCGTGGCAACAGTCACCGAAGTCATGGACGATGCAACCGTCCTGCATGTATTGAGGTTCAGCTTCCCATGCTGTTTTCCGATGATGTGCCACGCTGCATATTCTTTTGGTCCACCTGCAATGATAGTGAGTTTGGCTCCTACGAGAATGCTGCCCTGCAGGCAGTTACATTCCTCCAGGGTGTCTATGGTTTCGTTGTCGCAGATTACAATTACGAGCTGTTGTTGCGGCAACATACACAGTGAGCTCTATTTTCTGCCATCAACTTCCTGGTACACCTACAATGGCATTGCTGCATACAAATGCTTTCCTGATAACAGACTCCTCCCCCGCCGGGTGGCGCCGAGGACACACCGGTACGCACCGTGACCGGATCACCAGCTGAAAGGCCCTTGTTTGGTTTTGATAATTGAGTGACAACTTTAGGTGGACTAACATGTGTGATGGTTGAGATACACAGAGTTAGTTCACGGTACATGTGTGTGAGCAACATATGCCATGGTGGAGATGGCTTGGAGATGTTGTGAGGCTCAACACATGAGTTGATAAAGGAGCTCATTGCAAATGAGACATGACATGGAGTCATGTGACCAAGAGGTGAAGATCAAGATGAGGCTTGGCTCGATGGACCGGTTGCAAGTGTGAAGGGCAAGTTGAGGCTGCGAAGCGAAGGACCATGCGATGGTGAAGCTTGGGCAAGACTTGGTGCCGATGGACCGACGTAACGGTGAAGAGCAAGTGAGGTCAAGATCGATAGACCAAAAGTGTCACATGATGATATGAAGTGGATCATATCATTTGATGATCGTGTCGTGCATGCGGTGCATTGACACAATGGAGGATGACGGTGGAGATGGAAATGCACAAGGCAAAGGTATAACCTAGGGTATTTCATTTCACCGGTCTAAGGTTGAGTAGAGAAGTACTTGACCGGATTTAGGATAGATGGCCGTACTATCAAGAGGGTAATCTTGTTTGCATATCGGTCATCTAGTGCCACTTGAGCGATCTAACATTGCGATGTGCTAGGATCGAGTGGCGTGGTGAGTTGAAGAGAAAATCCTTTGAAAATGATTGTGAAAATGCTAACACACAAGCACATGGAGTTGTACACTTGGTGGTGTTGGCACATTTGCAAAGGTGGCGAATGTTCGCGTGGTTTGTAGGGTTGAGTTGGGCTTGGGTCCTCTCTCCTCCCGCCGAGCAAGCTCGGCGGGATTCGGCGCTTTCGGGAAAATTGGAGGCATATTTTCCATTGCGCCGGATGCAAATTGTTGTTGGAAACATGCTATCTATGGTGGTCAAGTTGGTATACTTGTGGGATAGCATGGTGGAGAAGATCGCGTTTTCGATGGGTCAGTAAATCATGGATTTACAAGCGCCGGACGCGGCGGCCCGACGCGCCAGCGGGCCGGACGCGTCCGGCGCGTGGAAGGTTGGCGTGGGCGGCCGGCCTCGGTGCTCGAGTCTTCTTGAGCGCCGGACGCCGAGGAGGAGCGTCCGGCGCACGCCGGACTCGGACCAGAAACTTCTGGTGCCGAGTGCCGCGTGAGCACGTTCGCCAGACGCGCGCCGGACGCAGGCGGCGGACTCGGGTGAGTCACTGTTTGGCGTCCGGCGGTTCTCTGTGCGCGCGGGCGGTGCTGGTGGATGCACTGGCCGGACGCGTCCGGCGGTGGTCACCAGGCGCGTCCGGCGCATGGCTTCCGAGCGAAGGAGAAAGAGCCGTTGGGCGCCAACGGTCATGTTTGAATCGCAGGGACACGTGGAGCGCGGAGGAGCGCCGGACGCGTCCGGCGGCTTGCTCCGGACGCGTCCGGCGAGTACTGCGGTGTTGCCCGAGGTGGGTAACGGCTAGTTGAGACCTTGGGTCTATAAATACGTGGTTTGGCCGGCTGTGGCCGGTTCTTGCCGAGCACGCCCGGCTATGTTGCCTTGTGTGGTGGTGCTTGGAAGCCCTCTAACTCACATATGCTTGGTAGTGACCATCCGATAGTGTGAGAAGAGCGATTCTAGTGCGAGTGCTTTGTGAGATTGCATCGAGTGGCACTAGGTGTTTGAGTTGCAAGCGGGAGAGCTTGTTACTCTTGGAGGATTGCCACCTCCTAGACGGCTTGGTGGCAAGAGGCTCCGTGGTAGCACGCGTGGAGATACGGTGCTCCGGAGAAGAGATTGTGAGAGGTTGGTGCTCACCTCGCGGGTGTAACAACTCCAGTTTTAGGGTTAGACAAATCTTGCATCATGAGCATGATCATCACATAAGCATCATTTATGGCATTTTTGTGGCAATATTTTGAGTGCTTATTTTAAAAATGCAAATAGGAGTTTTCAAAGGTTTTCCGAAGTCAAACTTGTGATGCTTTTCTCAAAATGGAGTTTTAACAAAGTTTGTAGAGAAGAATTTTTGGAGAAACTTTTGTTTTGACCCCAATTTCTAAAAATGACTTTTGGTGCTTCAAAAATGGCAAAAACAGTCTCAAAAATGATTTTTAAAGGTATTTTTTGACCCAAATTTGTATTTTCAAATCCAGGCCGATTTAGCAAAAACTTTCTACATGAAAGTTATTCCTCTTTTAATTTTGAGTAACTTTCATTTTTGGACCAAATTCAAATTCGCAATAATTTTTGAGTTATGGGCAGTCAAACTTCCTATTTAAATAGTGGGACCAGGTGGGACCCACCCGGCCCCACCTGTCATCATCCTCTTCCTCCCTCCCCTTCTGCTCAGCGCGCAGAGCGCCAGGCCGCCGCAGCGGCGCGCTGCTGCCCCGCTTCCCCGCCTGCGCCCGTCGAATCGAGTGCCACTCGATGGCGCACTCGAGCACCTCCCTGCCCCCTAGCCCGCCTAGCCTGCCCCGCTGCCGCCCTGCCGCCATCGCTGCGCCGCCGAGCTGTCGCCGCCGATGCCGCAAGCGCGCCGCGCCAAGCAAAGCCGCCAAAACGCACCGCGACGAAGCAACGGCATCCGCGAGGTACTTGAGCACCTACTCGAGCACCCGCGCCGGCGCTCCCCGCTTCCCGCCGCATGCCCCACAGGTGCGCCGCGCGCATCGCGCCGTCCGCCATGACCGCCGGACCGCCCCGCTCGTCCATGCCGTGACCTCCCGGTCCGAATTGGACCGCTCCCGCGCCTATAAAACACCGCCCCGTCCTCTCGCCCACTCGCCCCGCTCCCATTTTCTCTCCCCTTCGCTCACAGAGAGCACCACCGAGCCCGCCATGGCCGCCGCCGCGAACTTCTCCGGCTAGCCGCCACCTCGCTCGGTCTTTTCCTTCCCTGAGCACGTCGCCGGAACCGCCTTGCTCCGCTCCACCTTCGCCGCATTTTTTCTCGCCCTGATTCAAGCCGAGGTAGGGCCCATCGGCCGTCGTATTCTCCGCCGTCGGGAGTCGAGCGCCGGCGAGCTGCTTCGGCGCCGCCGTCCGCTCGCCCCGGCCATCATTTTCTTGCTTTAGTTCGTGCACTAGCTCCGCCATGGCTTAGCGAAGCCCGTAGGCATAGCCAAGCGCGCCGCCGAGGTCTGCTCCGGCGTCCCGCCGATGAGCCGTGCCGCCGCTCGCCGCCGGTCGTCGCGCTGCTCGATTTAGGTCACTAGGGACCCCATCTTCACCACCATTGGGTTCGCGCTGTCCTCCCGAGCACGACGGTGCAGCCCGTGTCGCCGGGGACCTCGCCGCCGGCGAGTTCCCGCCGGTCAAAGCCGGTGCCCCGCTCCGGTGCGGCCGACAGGTGGGCCCGTTGACCGGGTCCCACCCGTCAGCGCCACCGGTGCGAGCGTGCTCTGTGTGCGCAGCACGGGGTACGCGTAGCAGCGCGGCCCGCGCGTCAGCCGCAGCGGGGGATCACCCCGGGTGCGCGTAGCGATTTAGGATTTTTCCGGTTTAAGAAAAGGATTTCCAGAAATTGTTTTAAATCTTCCAAAATTCATATCTCCCTCATTTTAAGTCCATTTTGGGTGATTCAAATTTCTATATTTTTCTTATGAGGAGCTTTATGCATGTAGGGTATTGGTTCATTTTTATAAAATACTTTTCTGTACAGTTTTATTTAATGTCATTAATTGCTTATATCTTGTTAAATGCATAAGTAAATGTAGGTTTATCAGAAAAATGTGGTTCTTGTTTTGTTGCTCTAGTTAGGAGATGCTTTATCTAGGAAAAATATTATTTATATATGTCATGTGTAGAAAATGCCCTGTTTAATTATTGTGCTTGCTTTGCTTAGAGTTTAGGAAATTCATAATTAATTATTTATGCAAGGTTTAGGCTTGATAATTTTTCTAGGGTGTTTTTGTACTTATAAGTAGCTGTTAATTACATGATATCTGTTGTTTGACACTTTTCATAATACAAAGTATTTTTAGGTCTTGGTTTGCTGCTTTGTCTTGTCTTTTTTGTATAGAATAAATGGTTCACTGTTTTGACCTGCAAATTTTATGGTAGGCTTGTTGTTACCTAGCTTAGCTACTGTA
This sequence comes from Themeda triandra, assembly GCA_018135685.1. Classification (NCBI taxonomy): domain Eukaryota; kingdom Viridiplantae; phylum Streptophyta; class Magnoliopsida; order Poales; family Poaceae; genus Themeda; species Themeda triandra. The sequence goes on along the minus strand of JAENPR010000654.1, from coordinate 318,653 downwards.
ATTTTTGTAGATTTTTCTGAGTAGTATAGCTATAGGTTGCTGTTATGCCCTGTTGTAATCATGATCGGTTAATCGTCGAAGTCTAGGTTAACTAGTGTTCTTGCTATGTTTAATTAGGGTAATAAAAGGCGTAACATGTTAGGATGATGTTGACTACCTTGTAACTTCATGATTGGTTCGTCATTATCATCATCATACGCTTTAATTTCGAATTGCATTACCGATACTCATACGCACGATGCATCATACAGGATTGCCTGAAGGAGTGACGCCAGTAGTTCCCGAGGAGCCGGAAGGAGAGGAGCAGCAGGGAGCAGTGCTGCAGAGGCAGACAGACGGGGACCGGACCCGGGGACTTGCCCGAGTGCCCTAACCACCACCCTAGCTCCTTTGAGAAAGGCAAGCCCCGGAGCATTACTCCTACCGGTTTTCAAAATGTTTTACTTGAGTCATTTATTTATTATGATGCATTAAGTTAATAGGAGTTGACTCGGAACCGTTCGCATTATGATTACCTTGATCCACCCGAATACCGTTACCCTATTAAGTTCGGGATCATGCTTATGCTTAGCACGCTTAATTAGATCGGTAGAAGACGGGTGATTGACCCTCATCCGCGAGGTAGGTGGTTACTACCCTTTGGTTGATACTATGGAGGTTGGTTAGAGAACATAACCATGTGGCCTTGTTAAATCACGACTAGTCGGAGTTTGTGGTGTGTTAGACCACGGAAACTCCGGCAATGTCACTTAATGGGACTATGGCTTTGTACGTCCTCGGATCATGTTGAACAATGCCTCACAGATAGCTGGAAGGATGCGATCATCCGACCGCGAAGCCTTGAGGATGTTTGGGCCGGCATTTCAACGGAGTTGAGTGTGTTGCCCACAGCGCGGTATTAAAGCCGGTGGCGTCGCGCCGGAGGTACTGGTAGCGGGCATGCCCCGGTGCAACCGTATTCGTTGAAATCCGTGTTTCCACCCGAATAGACCAAGGTGACCGTCACTCGTTACGGCGGCGAGTGTGGTTTGTGTGAGGAATACCCGCCCTGGTTTGCAATCGATTATAATCGCCATCGTTCCTGGACGGTGAACACTTGACCGAGCAACGGCACCGACTGCCGCAAATCATTATAAAAAAAATAGGATGGTTATGGTTCTATGTTGTTGATGCTTGGTATGCTCAACCTCGAAGGATAGGATAGCATTGCTTGCTCATACTGGAGTTGGAGTAGTACAGGTGCTAACCTAGTGATGTCAGGATCCAACTTAAAAGATGTTAAGCTAGAGAGTCCTTTATCACTAAATAATTATTTAATAAGCTCATCTTTTATCGCAAGTTTAAATGAGTCAGCTACCCTCACTTATAAAGCCTTGCATACTCCTTGGTGTCACTTTATTTTCATTTATGACGGGTAAGTCTAGCTGAGTACCTTCTTGTACTCAGGGTTTTATCCCCTTGTTGTTGCAGATGGTGAGATATTCTATGGCTATTGCCCAACTTGCTTCTACCCTGCGTATGGGGATGAGTAGATCGTGGGCATGATCAATCTATCTATCGTACCTCTATGCTGTTGTGGGATGTGATGTTTGGACCAGGCACTATGTTTCAACTAAGTGTGCGTTTGTGAACCAAAACTTTATTTGCTTCCGCAATTTGGATTTGAACTTGGTATTGTAATATTTAATTTCGTACTCCGATGTAATCCACTATTTGTGAACTTATGTACTACTATGAACTGTTGTATGTTGAACTCAATTCGATCTGGGCAAAATTTTGTATTGTTGAGAGTTTGAAATCCTTCGAGATTTCACGGACTACGGGTTGATATAGCCACAAAGTGTGCTAATTAAGTTGCTTTGGCGACTCATAAGTACATTGTGTTTATATTAATTGGTCGGTTGTTCTGTGGCATCGGAGCGGTTCAACGTATTCTTGTTCATAAGTATACTTAAAACAAAATGATTTTAGTTTTGCAAACACTAATTACGAACTTATAGCCACGTAATCTCATATATAGGTTTTTCAAAGGTGTGTGGTTTTCAAAAACTTATATATGTGCCTTGGACCGCCATATCCTTTATGCCCAATTAAGGACTTCGGTGGCTTATATAAGTACTAACTTAGGGGATTATTGCATCATATTTTTATTTGTCGCGCTCATACACGACGGTTTTGTATGAGGGCCATTCACTTGAATGGTTGTGTATGGTTCGATTTGCCTCTACGCCAAGGTAAGTGTGAGTTGTGAGAGCATGATCGGACGCAATGCCGATCTAGGGAGTGCTTATTGGTGCTTGGATTATATACATGTTCACACATGTTTATAAGAAGGTACCCCATGTGAGGGTGTCGTCTTCTGATGACTTATTGGGTAGTATGCACTTGGGAATGGGTGCAAGTAATCGAAGATTTCACCTTGTTCGGAAGGTGTCTGGATTTTTACGTCGCTCGCATTCATTGGGATATTGGGCTGAAATGAATCTTCTGCAGGTACACTAACTACATAAAACGTGTAGCCCGACTAGTTATCGATGTATGAGAGCACGTTTTGTATGCCACCGCCTAGACGTAATAGATAATAATTTTAGGCAGTGAGGACGTATGGAACGTGCATGCATCATGATTCACATATATGCTCATGTCATTCATTCCATTCTCCTCTTCCCTTACAATTAAATTGTCTCAATTCCGCATCTCCATGCTTTAATTATTAAAATTGTTGCTCATTGAAAATAAAAATCCTTTTCGATGGCTCGGACCAAGCGGACCGCTCGCAAGAGCTCGCGTCCACCCGCCACCGCAAGCTTGCTTCCCGTGGAAGCGCTCCTCTTGTGGTGCGTCGAGTGCCGTCCCCACCCGACTCGGGGAGGCCGGCACTTTTCTCGGGAAGAGTGGCTTGCCCACTCTCCTCCGGAGGCTTCGCACGGTCTGGTTACCCTCGGGCACGAGCCACATTTCACTTTGGGACGCCGGTGACCGGAAGAGCTATGGCTTTGTTTCGTGGTGGTTGTGGTGCCATCCTTGGGCCATAGTGAGACTTGGACTGGATGGACGGCCAAGGGTGAGGGTATCACCGTTTTCGATGGTGCTCAGGATGCTGCTTTCCTGATACTTGAGAAGATGGTGACGGAGCTGCCTAATGAGGTTCGAGGCTCATTCCTAGTGTTTTTCCTCCGGCTAGCCCCCGCATTGACACGTGGAGGCGGGCTCCGGGAATGGCACTAGTGGCTGGACCTCGGGAGGCGGGTGTGCTTCCCGTGCTCTTGCGCGAGTGTTGTGTTCGCCTTGATGAAGGCGTATGCGGCACAGGAGGAGCTTGCTCTCTTTAGGCACGACAAGCTGGAGCGTGTCGAGAGAGAGAAGGAGCACCTACAGGAGATGTTCGAGAAGAAGCTCGAGGAGCTCAGAGAGGAGATGGCACGATGACCGCGAGAGAGACCAGGCGATCGAGAGAGAAGTTGGCCTTGCGCGGAGTCCGGGAGCTTCGGGCTAGAGTTGGCGGGCGTGACGCCACTATCAAGAAGCTTGGAGACACTTTGGCCCGTATAGTTGGAGAGCGGGATGCAGCCGACCGAGGCACGTGGTTTGAGGGCTGCTCGCGCACTCCTCCGGAGGACTTGCACGAGAAGGAGGTCTACATCGACGCCCTGCGTGAGGAGCTCTACGCGAGACGGACGGAGAGTGGGTTGAGTCTCCGCTTGATGATGCGGCTAGTCGGGGAGTGCGGTAGCCTCATGCGCCTAGACTAGTGTGTTGGTTAGTTTTAGCTGGACTGCTGTCCTTCGTGGTCCGTTGCGACTCTTTTGTTTATGTGTGTGTCTGTAGTTGGTACGCTAGTAAGAGTTGGATGTGACCTTGGATCACGTTGTTGTAATGCTATGTCGTCGCTATGCCTAAAAAGTCCAGTGTTCGTGTGTGCTGGCAACCATGGATATTGTAAGACTCTATGTGATGTTTCGACATAATATTATTAGTGCAGCTGTGATGTGGAAAAATGAATTATTGTGCCATGTGTGGTTAATTGTATGAATTAATTTTCCTTCAATTAATTTCGCAAGGCATGATCTATTTATTCGTTTACCCTCGTAGATTCAAATCCTAATAATAGATCAATATTATGGTTGAAACATGCGGATGGCGCCGATCACCCGCAATGGTCGTGGTAGTGGTCGTGATGAGGAAGAAGGGCATGGTGGTCGTGATGGGAAGAAGCACATGGTGCACCACCCCCTCCTCCCCTCACCGCCGAGCGCTTGTTTGCGCGGTTGGGAAGTCGGCCAACATTGAGCAACTTCGCGTGTCAACTTCGAAGCAAACAACAAACGCCGTGAGGATCATCGGCCTAACCAGCTTCGGTGAATTCAAGGACTTCATGGACACCAAGCCTCCAAAGTGTTCAGGGATGCCCCCGATCCATTCATGGCCGATGCGTGGATCAACACTATGGAAGAAAGGTTTTCTTTGCTTTGAGGTTATCTCGAGGAACTCGAAGGCTACCTATGCCGCACACATGTTTGAAGGTGACGCTAGGATGTGGTGGAATACACATCGCCACACCTTTCCCGAGGGTCGCCTATCACTTGGGATCGGCTTGTTCGTGACTTCCGTGCAACTTATGTTCCACCCGGTCTTATGGCAATGAAGAAGACAGAGTTCCATAACTTGACCATGGGGAATCGTTCGTGAAGGATTATCATCATGCATTCCAAACCTATCTCGTTATGCACCCGAGTTTGTGAGTACCGAAGCCAATAAGATTGCCGCTTTCAAGAAGGGTCTCGCACAAAGCCGATGAAGACCATGGGTACCTCTACCCGTGTGACTTTCAATGACTTCTACAATGACTGTCTCACTCGGGAGAATCGAACAACCCGCATGCCGCGCCAAGAACCGTAAGAGGGCTAATGAAGGTGGTTCCTCCCGCCCGAGGGCTCCACCTCGCATATCGTCCTCCATTTCGCAACCATGGTTCGGGGTCTAAGTTTAGGCCTCCCCCGGAAGAAGAATGTTCCCGCTCGTAATCGCCAGGAAGTACTCTAGGCCATTCGGGATGCCTATGCCTCGGGAAAACCAGGTCGTGCCAATGCTTTGCTGGTGCCAAGCCGGCAGTGATGGGTCCTTGCTTCAACCGTGGTCGGTCTGGACACCTCTACAAGCAATGTCCTCATCCAAAGAAGCAAATGTCCGCTCGTGTGCATCACACGTCTTTGGAGGAGATTCTTCTGGAGAACCCGTGGATGGTATGTTCCCTGTGAACCGCATTCCCGCCGGCTGTTTTGTTTGATACTTGGATCATCGCATTCCTTTATGAGTCAAGCATTTGCACAAAAGCATAGTCAAGCCATAAAGGAGTTGAATTTAGAGTTTCGGGTGAGTGCAAATGGGCCGACATCACCACGAGACAAATGGTACTCGATGCAGCCTTGGAGTTAGATCGGTGGAGGTTCTTGATGAACTTGATCATTCTGCCCGGACTAGGTGTGGATGTTATCATAGGAATGAGTTGGATGCATCATTGGGGTGTAGTTTTGGATACTACCAATCGGATGGTGTCTATACGGAATCCTATGGGGGAGGGCACTTTCCAGATACCCTTACCTCGGAAGATTCCGTTAGAAACCGTGGTTTATGCTACTAAAGTGACCCCTCTACATGAGATTCCTAGTATGTGAGTTTCCGGATGTCTTTCCGATGAGCTTCCGTGTCTCCCACCCGATCGGGAGATTGAGTTCCGCATTGAGTTGTTGCCCGGAAAGCCCCAATTTCTAAGAGACCTTATCGTATGTCCTCTGATGAGTTGAAAGAACTCAAGAAGCAGTTGCAAGAGTTAGCAGATAAAGGTCTCATTCGTCCCAGTGCATCGGAATGGGGTAGTCCCGCTATGTTCGTGAAGAAGAAGGACCAATCTTTGCGAATGGTCGTGGATTACCGCCTACTTAACTCGATCCACATCCAAGAACAAGTATCCTCTACCACGTATTGATATCCCGTTTGATCGGTTGTCAAAGGCTAAGGTGTTCTCGAAGATTGACCTTAGATCTGGTTACCATCGATTAAGATCGGACCGAGAAGATGTTCCTAAGACCGCTTTCTCTACAAGATATGGGTTGTATGAGTACTTGGTTATGTCCTTTGGATTAACCAATGCTCCCGCATACTTTATGTATCTTATGAATTCGGTCTTCATGCCTGAGCTTGATAAGTTTGTGGTGGTATTTATTGATGATATCCTGATATATTCGGAGAATAAGGAAGACCATGCTGTGCATCTAAGGATTGTGCTGGAGAGATTGAGGAAGCATAAGTTGTATGCTAAGTTTAGCAAATGTGAGTTCTGGCTTCGGAAGGTTCAATTTCTTGGACATGTCCTCTCTGATGAAGGAATAACTGTGGATCCTAGCAATATAGAGAAAGTATTGAATTGGAAGACACCCAAGTCAGTTCATGAAGTACGAGGTTTCCTTGGTTTAGCGGGTATTATCGCAGATTCATTCCCAACTTTTCAAAGATTGCCAAGCCAATGACAAAATTGTTGCGTAAAGAGCACAAGTTCGCTTGGACGAAGAGTGCGAATGCTTTCCGCACTCTGCGGAAATGTTGACCACTGCTCCTGTTCTAGCGCAACCGGATATTGAGAAGCCGTTTGATGTATATTGTGACGCATCCAAGATAGGTTTGGGATGTGTGCTCATGCAAGAAGGAAGAGTCATAGCTTACGCCTCTCGGCAGTTGAAGAAACATGAAGTAAATTACCCTACTCATGATCTAGAGCTTCTTTGTTTGTAGTGCATGCATTGAAGATCTGGAGACATTACCTCCTTGGTAACCCTTGCAATGTGTTTACGGATCATAAGAGCCTGAAATACATCTTTACTCAAGAAGACTTGAACATGAGGCAACGTAGATGGCTGGAATTGATCAAGGATTACAATTTGCAGTTGCAGTACCACCCTGGTAAGGCCAATGTAGTGGCCGATGCTTTGAGTCGGAAATCTCAGAGTGATGCTCTTCCGTCAGAGTTGGTAGAAGGCCATAATCTTATGCATTACGTGATCTTGAACAATATTCGCATCAGTTGTGAACTGGAGGATAAGATTAAGGAAGGTCAAAAGTCAGACAAAGCAATCACAGAGATCAAGAAAAGAATCAAAAGCATGCCATCTCAGTTCTTCAAGGAAGATGATCAAGGAGTCTTGTGGTACGATAAACGTCTAGTTGTACCACAGGACAAGGAACTTAGAAAGCAAATCATGGATGAAGCTCACTTGTCCAAGTTATCTATGCACCCTGGTAGCAGTAAGATGTTTCATGATCTAAAACGTCGGTATTGGTGGTCTCACATGAAAAGAGATGTGGCGAGTGTTGACAAGGTGGTTAAGTATCAATTTTATACCGTCAACGGCAAGAGAAAGGACTAATATGAGTTCACCTATTTGATATAGGGGTTACACCGACGTAATTCCACGAGTTTTGGTGATTGTCTATTTACGCGGGGGTTATCGGAAAAGAGAACCAAAGGAGGCCCACATGTCATGATTACATAGAGATAAAGACCGAACGGGTAAAATTGTATAATCTAGAAGACTCCGAGAAGGCAAACCCCGGAAGCTGGGGCCCACTGGGGGGGTGGCCGGTCGGCCGACCCAGGGGGAGTCGGCCGACTCCCCACCTCCACCAATCGGGTGGAGTCTCGTGGATCCCCTCCACCGCCTTTGAGGATGAATAATTATCGTCCATTTAGGTCGGTTTGATCCGAGGGCCGTGGTTCATCCTAGGGGGCTATATATTCGAGCCCCGGCCCCGGGTGAAACTCTAATTCATTCAAGAGTTCATTCTCTCATCGGAATTCGTAGAAGCCGAGCCACCATCTCAATTAGAGCTCCATAGTTTAGTAGCATAGCTACATAGGAATAGATCTAGAGGGAATCAAGCCTAGCTTGGAGTCCGGATCTGTCGGAGTTCTTGGTAATTCCCCTCTACATTCTTGTAATATTCATCATTGTTCGTGATACTATGAGTAGTACTTTATTCTATTCTATTATATCGAGACTTGACTTTACTCTATTTGATTATGTTCTCAATTATATCGTTCTTAGTTTACTTTGATTATATGTTTAGCATAGTTGGACTAGAATTATGTTTATGCATAGGATCGTATAGCGCTTGCTCATTAGGCCAATGGGTGAGTGGTAGATATTGTGTAGGCATGGTGCCTATACCGTATTTATCTGCGATTGCACCCTATATTCCGGATCGTGAGGTAGATCGCGGGAGTGACAGTCTGTTGAGTCCTTTGTAGCCCTTCTCCCGAGTATAGGTCTAGCGAACAAACCTATTACATTGAAGTCATTGCTATGTCTCTTGTCTTCTCGGTAATATCACTATGCATAGATGTAACCTTTTCCCGCCATGATTGCTAGATGTTCTTGCACTAATCATTGTATGCTTTGACTTTATAGTTAGAATAACATAGGATTATACCCTAGATCGTCCTAGTCCATGCTAGTGTTATAAGCTTAGAGTGCTAAGTTGAGATGGCTTATTACTATTATTTTATGTGGCTAAATGCTCTTATTTATCTTATGTCATTTATCATTCATTCCTATATTTTATGTGACACTTACCCCGTATGAGATGATCGATACGAGACAAGGTTAAGCTCTCCATTATAGCATGTGCATTGCTCATCACTCATTATCCAAAGTGCATTCCCTTCCCAGTGGTAAAAATATAAATAACGATACCTGGATTACTCCCGGTTAAAATGCTACGATGATATATTCGTAACGCGCTTGAACCTTCTTTATTTCGGTTGCACTTAATAGACATCAACAAGCATTTTTGGCGCCGTTGCTTAGGGAAGGTTGAAAGCCAATGGATAATGAGCAGCATTGCACTACATAATGAGATTGAGCACTCGTCACCATTCTCTACTCATACAAATCTGCCTTACCCTTGTCTTTTCGTCTATTTTATATCTTATGCGGGGTAATGTATGAAAAAGACAATTCTTCCCGATAACTATATTGACAATCCGAAGCTTTATTCGGGAAGGCCGGAAGCAAGTTGAAGAAGACCAATCAATCATCATCATCAACTCAACTTGGAAGTTTGTCGGAAGCGAGAAAGTAGACCTTTCGTTCGAGACTTGACACCGAGCGTTTGAAGCCATGGCGAACAAGTCACTCCGCGAGTTCTCGGCTCCAACTACGGACAACATTCGTACAGGACCAGTGCGGACATCGAAGGAGCTTTTGAGCTCAAGCCTGCGCTAATCAACATGGTGCAAGCAAGCCGGTTCTGTGGGAAGGCCCATGAAGATGCTAGTGCTCATCTCCAACACTTCCCGGAGATTTGTAGCACATTCACTATCAAGGATGTCCCCAGAGATGCTATACTACTTCGCCTCTTCCCATTCTCACTCTTGGGGAGAGCGAAGCAAAGGTTCTACGCCAATAAGGAGAAGAATCCTATGTGGGCACTATGTTCCACCAATTTCTTGGCGAAGTTCTTCCCCATGGGCAAGACAAATGCTCTTCGTGGGAAGATATCAAGCTTTCAAAGAACACCATGATGAGACTGTCCCGAAGCTTGGGAGCGCTTTCAAGATTACATCCTCGAGTGTCCTCATCATGGCATGGAGAATTGGCCGCTTATGCGTACATTCTACCATGGGCTTAGCAACAAGACACGTGAGACGATGGATGCTTTGCCGCCGGAGGTGCATTCTTATCACTCACTATTCCTCAAGCCACGCTCTTGTGGAGAAGATGGCATCCAACCAAGGTTGGAGTGAAGAAAGAACTCGACCCGCAAGAGAGGTGGAGGAATGCACCCGGTGAAAGAGGTAGACATGTCAGTCGCCAAAATGGATTTGCTAATGAAGAGGCTCGATGAGAGAGCCCCGAGAGAAGAAAGAAGTCATGCATATACATGATGCTCGCATGACATGTGAAGAGTGTGGAGAGACTGGGCACACAGGTGCTAACGCCCGAGTGAAGGAGGATGTGAACTACCTCAACAACAACAACAACAATAATTACTACCGTCCTCGCGAGAATCAAGGTTGGAATCAACAGCAGAGGCCTAACTACTCGGGCAATTATTCGAGCAACTATCAAGGTAACAGCTCCTCCTACAATAATTACAACCAGCCGCCTTTGAGAGAGTTAGTGCTTTGAATCAAGGCAAGATGATGGACAATCTGTCCAAGAAGCCGACATCAAATGACAAGGTTCTAGAGACACTCGGCAACAGGATGGATGGCTTTTCCAATGCCATCAAGAGTCGGCTTCGGCTTCAACAAGATACTTGAGTCACGGGTACAACGGCTTGTTAACCTTGCTCCCTCCACCGGTCAAGGTAAACCGGGACAACCCGAAGAGCTCGAGACTGCAAATCTTGTTGATATATTCAATGTAGAAGATAGCCGGAGTGATCCATCGAAGGGGTCATGGATTGACTCAACTCGCCAATCAAGACGGGCGATCCAGGGAGACCAAGCATTCCGATCTCCATTGGAAGTACTAACTTTAATGAGGCAATCTGTGACTTCGGTGCAAGCATCAACATCATGCCAAGAGTGATATATGAGAAGCTATTCGGATGCCCCTTAGCATACACAACTATGTGCTTACAAACTTGCGATCGGTCACTCCGTGTCCCTTTGGGAGTACTTGAAGACATATGTGTACGAGTAGGCAACTCGTATGTTCCAAAGAGACTTCGTGGTAGTGGATACGAGGCGGTGATGAAAGGTCCCCGTCATTTTAGGACGACCATTCTTGAACACCGCTGGAGCCATCATGTATGCCAACACCGCCAAGATCATCTTCAACATCAAGGGCAAGAGAGAAACCTTCTTCTTCAAGAACAGTGTCATGCGGTTCCCAGCCTGACACCCTCATCGACGAATGTGAGAAGAAGAAGAATCCAGCTAAGAAGAGCAAGAACAAGAACAAGAAGACCAAGAAGACGGAGACAAGTGAGGATGGTCACCGCAGGTCCACGAGAGCATGACCACTTACTCGGTCCCCACGTCGATCAAGAAGGATGACCCAGTGTGTCCCAACCATTCAATGCTCCATCAACGAAGCTCTTTCAATAAAGGCTGCCGTGACACCGGATCGGGCGTCAACATCATGGCCAAGGTAACCTATGAGTACCTATATGGGACTATGCCTTTGGAGCCTACCTATGCACAGCTACAGATGGCAGATCAGACATTCCGCTTCGTCGAAGGAGAAGTGAAGGATGTCCTCATCTAGATAGATGACCATTATGTCCCTACAGACTTCCTAGTCATTGACATGGGAGATGACTACGATCCTCCAATCATCCTAGGAAGACCATTCCTGAACACCACCAGAGCTATCATCTATATTGGAACAGGAGAGATCCATTTCCACTTTCCCACTGAGAAGGTACGCCGCTACTTCAACAATAGTTACATAATCACCGAGGAGCCCAAGAAGAACAGCAAGGAGAAGGCAGCGTACCCGTCGCCGCGAACAAGAAGAACATCACTACCGATGGATGGGCTGACTATAAGGGAGAAGTGTCAAGATATGAAGACCGGTACCCCGAAGAGAAGAACATTATAGAAGAACCCGAAGAGGTGCTACCAGAAGAAAACCAAGTGGTCCAAGAAGCTTCCTCCTCAAGGTCACCCTCTCCAACAAAGAAGGTGTGGAAGGTGAAAGAAAAATCAGAAACCATTCCTACACAAGAGGCGACGTCATCAGAGGCGCCAGCCAATGCGCCCCTTGAAAAATGAGCGAACATGATAAGTCCTGTTCGGAGGACTTAAAACCACCGAACGCCGCGCCAAGAGGTAACTTGGTATTTATCAGCATTACTTTTCGGATTATATTTTTACCTTAGCATATCTATTTTCCTACTTGCATCTTATTTTCATCTTTTATCTCCGCATTTGAAAAGAAAATAAAGATGTTGTGCATTTGCATCCAGAAAATCTTCAAGCCCCATGTGGATAATCATTTACTTGTGGTGGCACAAAAATAATTTCTTAGCATATTTATTTTCCCCATCGTCTCGCATTCCTTAAATAATAAAAAGATAAAAATATTTCTTGTGATCCCGTTCGAACAAGTCTAAGTTAAGAAAGTTCTAGACAACCAAGGCCTAGAGGTTTTATCACTAACGCTTAATTAGTTTCACAAAGCTTTGTTGTCTATTTTGAGCTTCCACAACATCAAGGATCAAGAAGAGTTAACAAGCGAAGGACATCCAGTCCCCGACGAGTCTTTGCCCGACAATTAAATGTCATCTCCAACGGCAACTATCTACAACACTCTGGAGGACTAGAACGTCTTCGGTGCACATCGGCAACATCGGCAGGACTATGTCAACATCCAAATTTGGGGAGAGCATCCCCCGTGTACCAAGCTAAGTGTTTCCAACTTATCTATTTATGCCTTATTAAAGTATGCTTTGTTAAAACAACTAAAAAAGATGCATAACCATAGAAACCCAGAAAGATTTTCTTATTTATCTTTTCTACTTTTGGAGAGCTCTTGCAATCTGTCTTTAAAAGTGATCCCTAGAATAAACTCTACATGGAGATGATTAATAGTTGCTCTGCCGTAATTCCTCTCAAGTACCTAGTTTTCAACCTTGCACTCTCCCGAGTTTTGGACACAACTTGTTTAGATTTGAGATTTGCTCGAACCCGAAACTTGTGGGTAGCGAACACTTGATCTAAGTCTAGGTGGTTGACGGGTATGATATGGGAAGGTTTTGAGCTGCTATCTATCTTGTTCCTAGAGATACTAGAATTCTGGAGAATTTATCTTTGAAAATATTAAATTCCTGCATGATGAGTTCCTTTATGATGAGAGTTCAAATTCCTACCACAGCCATATATTCATGCTTACTAGATTAGGAAAACCCATCTGTTTATATAGATCATATTGTAGGTTTGAGTGTAGACTTTATAGGCATTGAGTGTGGTTATCTTTGTGGACCCATAAGGAATCATCATGCGGTTAAAGTCAATACTATGTGCTCTCCATCCATTGATCTATGCTACTTCTGTCCTCAGAAGCATGCACCCATTTTATAAATGTTATATTCATTCTGTGCTACTTCTGTTCCTCGAAGTACCACCCACATATAGATCTATATCCACCACATATTATGCTATCTCTACCCTGGAGATACGCACTTATGCTGCTCCTACCCTAGGAGTACGCATTCCCCACATATTGTGCTATCTCTACCTTGGAGATACGCACTTATGCTGCTCCTACACTGGGAGTACGCATCCATCCATTCATCCATCCACATATACATACGCCATTCATTTTACATCATCCAGAAAAGGTTCTACTCCTATTCTGGGAGTGAACATCTAGAAATAATCATCGCCGTCCTATTTGCCTACATAAAAGCTCCAGTTATTATCATTGCAAGTTATACACTCCCTATGCTAAAGTTTCATTTTCAGAGGATTGGTTACTCTAAAAAAAAAAAGAGAAGAAAAAAAAGAGAAAGAGTAGCCAAGTCCTTCCATTCAAGAAGTTTCAAAGTTTCCAAATAAAGGGAGTCATGTTATCCCCAAAGGAGCTAGTGTAGAAGTAGATGTTCACCGGTTGAGTACCCCTCATAATCATTTTCTTATCACCATCATCCTATCATCATCTCATCCATTCCATTTCCTCATTCACATGCACATATGACTTTATTATTATTTTAGTTCCTATTGGATCCATGTCTTAACTGTGCAATATATGCAAGTGAGTTTGAGTGTCTCCCCACCTATGAGCTCCACATAAGCCTATTAGAAAGTAGGGTGAGAGAGAGAAGGCACTTTTCACTATGCCTTAGTTCCACAAATACCACATATTCTTGAGAGAAGAGAGAAGGCATACACTACTCATGCCTTAGAAAGGATCCAAAAATACCACAAATGAGAGACTTGAAAGGTTCATACAAGGAACTCTGAGTTTTATTTCAAACCTTGCAAAAACTCCGGGATAATAGTTGATCAAAGAGCGAGAAACATGGCGCTTGACTTGACCGTTCTATCTTTCAACTACTCAAGACCCAAGTGACAGTTACAAGCCCCATGGTGAAAGGTAATATGAGTGAGTTTTGAGTCAGAATAGTTCACTCTAATCCGGAGGAGAGTTCTTGTTTGAACGCATGTGTACTTGTGAGGAGTGAAAGTATTGCAGGCAACTCCCGATCCATCATCAGAGTCTATCTTTGCTCGGGGACGAGCAAAAGGTAAGCTTGGGGGAGTTTGTTGACAATCGTTAAGTATCAATTTTATACCATCAACGCAGCAAGAGAAAGGACTAATATGAGTTCACCTATTAGATATAGGGGTTACACCGACGAATTCCACGAGTTTTGGTGATTGTCTATTTCTCATAGGGGGTTATCGAAAAGAGAACCAAAGGAGGCCCACATGTCATGATTACATAGAGATAAAGACCGAACAGGTAAAATTGTATAATCTAGAAGACTCCGGGAAGGCAAACCCCGGAAGCCGGGGCCCACCGGGGGTGGCCGGTCGGCGGCGACCCGGGGAGTCGGCCGACTCCCCACCTCCACCAATCGGGTGGAGTCTCGTGGATCCCGCCTCCACCGCCTTTGAGGATGAATAATTATCGTCCATTTAGGTCGGTTTGATCCGAGGGCCGTGGTTCATCCTAGGGGGCTATATATTCGAGCCCCGGGCCCCGGGTGAAACCCTAATTTATTCAAGAGTTCATTCTCTCATCGGAATTCGAGAAGCCGAGCCACCATCTCAATTAGAGCTCCATAGTTTAGTAGCATAGCTACATAGGAATAGATCTAGAGGGAATCAAGCCTAGCTTGGAGTCCGGATCTGTCGGAGTTCTTGGTAATTCCCCTTTACATTCTTGTAATATTCATCATTGTTCGTGATACTATGAGTAGTACTTTATTCTATTCTATTATATCGACTTGACTTTACTCTATTTGATTATGTTCTCAATTATATCGTTCTTAGTTTACTTTGATTATATGTTTAGCATAGTTGGACTAGAATTATGTTTATGCATAGGATCGTATAGCGCTTGCTCATTAGGCCAATGGGTGAGTGGTAGATATTGTGTAGGCATGGTGCCTATACCGTATTTATCCGCGATTGCACCCTATATTCCGGATCGTGAGGTAGATCGCGGGAGTGACATCTGTTGAGTCCTTTGTAGCCCTTCTCCCGAGTATAGGTCTAGCGAACAAACCTATTACATTGAAGTCATTGCTATGTCTCTTGTCTTCTCGGTAATATCACTATGCATAGATGTAACCTTTTCCCGCCATGATTGCTAGATGTTCTTGCACTAATCATTGTATGCTTTGACTTTATAGTTAGAATAACATAGGATTATACCCTAGATCGTCCTAGTCCATGCTAGTGTTATAAGCTTAGAGTGCTAAGTTGAGATGGCTTATTACTATTATTTTATGTGGCTAAATGCTCTTATTTATCTTATGTCATTTATCATTCATTCCTATATTTTATGTGACACTTACCCCGTATGAGATGATCGATACGAGACAAGGTTAAGCTCTCCATTATAGCATGTGCATTGCTCATCACTCATTATCCAAAGGCATTCCCTTCCCGGTGGTAAAAATATAAATAACGATACCTGGATTACTCCCGGTTAAAATGCTACGATGATATATTCGTGCGCTTGCGGAACCTTCTTTATTTCGGTTGCACTTAATAGACATCAACACACGAGTATGTAGCGAGTGTGATACCCGTTGTCGGGTGAAGGCCGTTCACTTGAAGACGGTGGTTTACTTCAGCCATTGCCAATTCCGGATTGGAAGTGGGAATGTATCAGTATGGATTTCATTACTAGATTACCCACTACACCAAAGGGTCATGATTCTATTTGGGTCATAGTGGGTCGTCTAACCAAGTCTGCACACTTCATACCCGTCCATACAACATATCGTCCACCTCGGTATGCGATATCTACGTCCAACAGTTTGTCGATTGCATGGTGTGCCTAAAGAGATAGTGTCGATAGAGGACCGCGCTTGTGGCTCACTTTTGGGAACAAGTTGCGAAGGGTCTGAACACTCAAGTATTGCATAGTACTGCTTATCATCCTCAGACTTCAGGTCAGACAGAAAGAGTGAATCAGATTTTAGAAGATTTATTGCGTGCTTGTGTTTTGTCATGGAAGGGTTCATGGGAAAAGTGGTTGCCGTTAGCCGAGTTCTCGTATAACAATAGCCATCAAGAGAGTATAAAAATGTCACCTTTTGAGGCTTTGTATGGTAGGAGTTGTAGAACACCTGCCAGTTGGGTTGAGACGGGAGATAGACGATACTATGGTATTGACTTCATTAAAGAAGCTGAAGAGCAAGTCAAGCTTATTCGACAGCATATTGCAGCCGCACAATCCCGACAGAGAAGTTATGCTGACAAGAAAAGACGGACGGTAACATTTCAAGTTGGAGACCATGTGTATCTGAAGGTGTCCCCTATGAAAAGAGTACAACGTTTTGGTGTAAAAAGGAAATTAGCACCTCGGTATGTAGGACCTTTCAAAATCATAGAACAGAAAGGACCTGTGGCCTTCAAGCTAGAATTACCTGAAGATATGAGTGCTGTTTTCCCTGTATTCCATGTATCTCAACTCAAGAGGTGTGTGCGACTCCCTAAGGAAAAGATCAAGATGTCAGATATCAAACTGCAGCCAGACTTGACCTATGAGGAGAAGCCAGTAAAGTTGTTGGATGTCAAGGAGAGAGTGACCCGAAATAAAACAGTTAAAACGTACAAGGTGTGTTGGAGTCATCATGATGATCTGGATGCTACTTGGGAGACTGAGGACTACCTTAAAGACGCATACCCGAATTTCCATAAGCAATGGTTAGTTCGCTCAAATCTCGGGGCGAGATTTCTTTAAGGGGGTAGGTCAGAATAACTCCAGTTTTAGGGTTAGACAAATCTTGCATCATGAGCATGATCATCACATAAGCATCATTTATGGCATTTTTGTGGCAATATTTTGAGTGCTTATTTTAAAAATGCAAATAGGAGTTTTCAAAGGTTTTCCGAAGTCAAACTTGTGATGCTTTTCTCAAAATGGAGCTTTAACAAAGTTTGTAGAGAAGAATTTTTGGAGAAACTTTTGTTTTGACCCCAATTTCTAAAAATGACTTTTGGTGCTTCAAAAATGGCAAAAACAGTCTCAAAAATGATTTTTAAAGGTATTTTTGTGACCCAAATTTGTATTTTCAAATCCAGGCCGATTTAGCAAAAACTTTCTACATGAAAGTTATTCCTCTTTTAATTTTGAGTAACTTTCATTTTTGGACCAAATTCAAATTCGCAATAATTTTTGAGTTATGGGCAGTCAAACTTCCTATTTAAATAGTGGGACCAGGTGGGACACACCCGGCCCCACCCGTCATCATCCTCTTCCTCCCTCCCCTTCGCCGGCGCGCGGGCGCCAGGGCCGCCGCAGCGGCGCGCTGCTGCCCCGCTTCCCGCTGCGCCCGTCGAATCGAGTGCCACTCGATGGCGCACTCGAGCACCTCCTCGCCCTAGCCCGCCTAGCCGCCCGCCGCCGCCTCTACCGCCATCGCTGCGCCGCCGAGCTGTCGCCGCCGATGCCGCAAGCGCGCCGCGCCAAGCAAAGCCGCCAAAACGCACCGCGACGAAGCAACGGCATCCGCGAGGTACTTGAGCACCTACTCGAGCACCCCGCAGCGGCGCTCCGCTTCCCCGCTTCGCCGCTGCCCCGCTGTGCGCCGCGCGCATCGCGCCGTCCGCCATGACCGCCGGACCGCCCCGCTCGTCCATGCCGTGACCTCCCGGTCCGAATTGGACCGCTCCCGCGCCTATAAAACACCGCCCCGTCCTCTCGCCCACTCGCCCCGCTCCCATTTCCTCTCCCCTTCGCTCACAGAGAGCACCACCGAGCCCGCCATGGCCGCCGCCGCGAACTTCTCCGGCTAGCCGCCACCTCGCTCGGTCTTTTCCTTCCCTGAGCACGTCGCCGGAACCGCCTTGCTCCGCTCCACCTTCGCCGCATTTTTTCTCGCCCTGATTCAAGCCGAGGTAGGGCCCATCGGCCGTCGTATTCTCCGCCGTCGGGAGTCGAGCGCCGGCGAGCTGCTTCGGCGCCGCCGTCCGCTCGCCCCGGCCATCATTTTCTTGCTTTAGTTCGTGCACTAGCTCCGCCATGGCTTAGCGAAGCCCGTAGGCATAGCCAAGCGCGCCGCCGAGGTCTGCTCCGGCGTCCCGCCGATGAGCCGCGCCGCCGCTCGCCGCCGGTCGTCGCGCTGCTCGATTTAGGTCACTAGGGACCCCATCTTCACCACCGTTGGGTTCGCGCTGTCCTCCCGAGCACGACGGTGCAGCCCGTGTCGCCGGGGACCTCGCCGCCGGCGAGTTCCCGCCGGTCAAAGCCGGTGCCCCGCTCCGGTGCGGCCGACGGGTGGGCCCGTTGACCGGGTCCCACCCGTCAGCGCCACAGGTGCGAGCGTGCTCTGTGTGCGCAGCGCGGGGTACGCGTAGCAGCGCGGCCCACGCATCGGCCGCGCGGGGATCACCCCGGGTGCGCGTAGCGATTTAGGATTTTTCCGGTTTAAGAAAAGGATTTCCAGAAATTGTTTTAAATCTTCCAAAATTCATATCTCCCTCATTTTAAGTCCATTTTGGGTGATTCAAATTTCTATATTTTTCTTATGAGGAGCTTTATGCATGTAGGGTATTGGTTCATTTTTATAAAATACTTTTCTGTACAGTTTTATTTAATGTCTTTAATTGCTTATATCTTGTTAAATGCATAAGTAAATGTAGGTTTATCAGAAAAATGTGGTTCTTGTTTTGTTGCTCTAGTTAGGAGATGCTTTATCTAGGAAAAATATTATTTATATATGTCATGTGTAGAAAATGCCCTGTTTAATTATTGTGCTTGCTTTGCTTAGAGTTTAGGAAATTCATAATTAATTATTTATGCAAGGTTTAGGCTTGATAATTTTTCTAGGGTGTTTTTGTACTTATAAGTAGCTGTTAATCACATGATATCTGTTGTTTGACACTTTTCATAATACAAAGTATTTTTAGGTCTTGGTTTGCTGCTGTCTTGTCTTTTTTGTATAGAATAAATGGTTCACTGTTTTGACCTGCAAATTTTATGGTAGGCTTGTTGTTACCTAGCTTAGCTACTGTAATTTTTGTAGATTTTTCTGAGCAGTATAGCTATAGGTTGCTGTTATGCCCTGTTGTAATCATGATCGGTTAATCGTCGAAGTCTAGGTTAACTAGTGTTCTTGCTATGTTTAATTAGGGTAATAAAAGGCGTAACATGTTAGGATGATGTTGACTACCTTGTAACTTCATGATTGGTTCGTCATTATCATCATCATACGCTTTAATTTCGAATTGCATTACCGATACTCATACGCACGATGCATCATACAGGATTGCCGGAAGGAGTGACGCCAGTAGTTCCCGAGGAGCCGGAAGGAGAGGAGCAGCAGGGAGCAGTGCTACAGGAGGCAGCACAGGACGAGGACCAGGACGCTGACTTGCCTGAGTGCCCTAACCACCACCCTAGCTCCTTTGAGAAAGGCAAGCCCCGGAGCATTACTCCTACAGTTTTCAAAATGTTTTACTTGAGTCATTTATTTATTATGATGCATTAAGTTAATAGGAGTTGACTCGGAACCGTTACTGCATTATGATTACCTTGATCCACCTGAATACTGTTACCCTATTAAGTTCAGGATCACGCTTATGCTTAGCACTGCTTAATTAGATCGGTAGAAGATGGGTGATTGACCCTCATCCGCGAGGTAGGTGGTTACTACCCTTTGGTTGATACTATGGAGGTTGGTTAGAGAACATAACCATGTGGCCTTGTTAAATCACGACTAGTCGGAGTTTGTGGTGTGTTAGACCACGGAAACTCCGGCAATGTCACTTAATGGGACTATGGCTTTGTACGTCCTCGGATCATGTTGAACAATGCCTCACAGATAGCTGGAAGGATGCGATCATCCGACCGCGAAGCCTTGAGGATGTTTGGGCCGGCATTTCAATGGAGTTGAGTGTGTTGCCCACAGCGCGGTATTAAAGCCGGTGGCCGGTCGCGCCGGAGGTACTGGTAGCCGGGCATGCCCCGGTGCAACCGTATTCGTTGAAATCCGTGTTTCCACCCGAATAGACCAAGGTGACCGTCACTCGTTCGGCCGGCGAGTGTGGTTTGTGTGAGGAATACCCGCCACCGGTTTGCAATCGATTATAATCGCCATCGTTCCCGGACGGTGAACACTTGACCGAGCAGCTTTGTCGCAAATCATTGTAAAAAAAAAATAGGATGGTTATGGTACTATGTTGTTGATGCTTTGGTATGCTCAACTTTGAAGGATAGGATAGCATTGCTTGCTCATACTCGGAGTTGGAGTAGTACAGTGCTAACCTAGTGATGTCGGGATCCAACTTAAAAGATGTTAAGCTAGAGAGTCCTTTATCACTAAATAATTATTTAATAAGCTCATCTTTTATCGCAAGTTTAAATGAGTCGCCTACCCTCACTTATAAAGCCTTGCATACTCCTTGGTGTCACTTTATTTTCATTTATGATGGGTAAGTCTAGCTGAGTACCTGTTGACGGTCGTTAAGTATCAATTTTATACCGTCAACGCAGCAAGAGAAAGGACTAATATGAGTTCACCTATTAGATATAGGGGTTACACTGACAGAATTCCACGAGTTTTGGTGATTGTCTATTTCTCATAGGGGGTTATCGGAAAGAGAACCAAAGGAGGCCCACATGTCATGATTACATAGAGATAAAGACCGAACGGGTAAAATTGTATAATCTAGAAGACTCCGAAGGCAAACCCCGGAAGCCGGGGCCCACTGGGCAGGGGGCCGGTCGGCCGACCCGGGGGGGAGTCGGCCGACTCCCCACCTCCACCAATCGGTGGAGTCTCGTGGATCCCGCCTCCACCGCCTTTGAGGATGAATAATTATCGTCCATTTAGGTCGGTTTGATCCGAGGGCCGTGGTTCATCCTAGGGGGCTATATATTCGAGCCCCCGGCCCCCGGGTGAAACCCTAATTTATTCAAGAGTTCATTCTCTCATCGAATTCGAGAAGCCGAGCCACCATCTCAATTAGAGCTCCATAGTTTAGTAGCATAGCTACATAGGAATAGATCTAGAGGGAATCAAGCCTAGCTTGGAGTCCGGATCTGTCGGAGTTCTTGGTAATTCCCCTTTACATTCTTGTAATATTCATCATTGTTCGTGATACTATGAGTAGTACTTTATTCTATTCTATTATATCGACTTGACTTTACTCTATTTGATTATGTTCTCAATTATATCGTTCTTAGTTTACTTTGATTATATGTTTAGCATAGTTGGACTAGAATTATGTTTATGCATAGGATCGTATAGCGCTTGCTCATTAGGCCAATGGGTGAGTGGTAGATATTGTGTAGGCATGGTGCCTATACCGTATTTATCTCGCGATTGCACCCTATATTCGGATCGTGAGGTAGATCGCGGAGTGACAGTCCCCGTTGAGTCCTTTGTAGCCCTTCTCCCGAGTATAGGTCTAGCGTAACAAACCTATTACATTGAAGTCATTGCTATGTCTCTTGTCTTCTCTGGTAATATCACTATGCATAGATGTAACCTTTTCCCGCCATGATTGCTAGATGTTCTTGCACTAATCATTGTATGCTTTGACTTTATAGTTAGAATAACATAGGATTATACCCTAGATCGTCCTAGTCCATGCTAGTGTTATAAGCTTAGAGTGCTAAGTTGAGATGGCTTATTACTATTATTTTATGTGGCTAAATGCTCTTATTTATCTTATGTCATTTATCATTCATTCCTATATTTTATGTGACACTTACCCCGTATGAGATGATCGATACAGACAAGGTTAAGCTCTCCATTATAGCATGTGCATTGCTCATCACTCATTATCCAAGGCATTCCCTTCCCAAAGGTAAAAATATAAATAACGATACCCGGATTACTCCCGGTTAAAATGCTACGATGATATATTCTGCGCTTGCGGAACCTTCTTTATTTCAGTTGCACTTAATAGACATCAACAAGCACTTTTGGCGCCGTTGCCGAGGAAGGTTGAAAGCCAATGGATAATGAGCAGCATTGCACTACATAATGAGATTGAGCACTCGTCACAATTCTCTACTCATACAAACCTTACCCTTGTCTTTCCGTCTATTTTATATCTTATGCGGGGTAATGTATGAAAAAGACAATTCTTCCCGATAACTATATTGACAATCCGTAAGCTTTATTCGGGAAGGCCGGGGAAGCAAGTTGAAGAAGACCAATCAATCATCATCATCAACTCAACTTGGTAGTTTGTCGGAAGCGAAAAGTAGACCTTTCGTTCGAGACTTGACACCGCGTTTGAAGCCATGGCGAACAAGTCACTCCGCGAGTTCTCGGCTCCAACTACGGACAACATTCGTACAGACCACCAAGGACATCGAAGGAGCTTTTGAGCTCAAGCCTGCGCTAATCAACATGGTGCAAGCAAGCCGGTTCGTGGGAAGGCCCATGAAGATGCTAGTGCTCATCTCCAACACTTCCGGAGATTTGTAGCACATTCACTATCAAGGATGTCCCCAGAGATGCTATACTACTTCGCCTCTTCCCATTCTCACTCTTGGGGAGAGCGAAGCGGGTTCTACGCCAATAAGGAGAAGAATCCTACGTGGGCACTATGTTCCACCAATTTCTTGGCGAAGTTCTTCCCCATGGGCAAGACAAATGCTCTTCGTGGGAAGATATCAAGCTTTCAAAGAACACCATGATGAGACTGTCCCGAAGCTTGGGAGCGCTTTCAAGATTACATCCTCGAGTGTCCTCATCATGGCATGGAGAATTGGCCGCTTATGCGTACATTCTACCATGGGCTTAGCAACAAGACACGTGAGACGATGGATGCCGCCGCCGGAGGTGCATTCTTATCACTCACTATTCCTCAAGCCACGCTCTTGCGGAGAAGATGGCATCCAACCAAGGTTGGAGTGAAGAAAGAACTCGACCCGCAAGAGAGGTGGAGGAATGCACCAATGAAAGAGGTAGACATGCCGTCTCGCCAAAATGGATTTGCTAATGAAGAGGCTCGATGAGAGAGCCCCGGAGAAGAAAGAAGTCATGCATATACATTATGCTCGCATGACATGTGAAGAGTGTGGAGAGACCGGGCACACAGGTGCTAACCGCGTAGCCGAAGGAGGATGTGAACTACCTCAACAACAACAACAACAATAATTACTACCGTCCTCGCGAATCAAGGTTGGAATCACACAAGAGAGGCCTAACTACTCGTGCAATTATTCAGCAACTATCAAGGTAACAAACTCCTCCTACAATAATTACAACCAAAGCCTTTGAGAGAGTTAGTGCTTGAATCAAGGCAAGATGATGGACAATGTCCAAGAAGCCGAGATCAAATGACAAGGTCCTAGAGACACTCGGCAATGGATGGATGGCTTTTCCAATGCCATCAAGAGTCACTCAGCTTCAACAAGATACTTGAGTCACGGTACAACAGCTTGTTAACCTTGCTCCCTCCACTCGGTCAAGGTAAACCGCAGACAACCCGAAGAGCTCGAGACCGCAAATCTTGTTGATATATTCAATGTAGAAGATAGCCGGAGTGATCCATCGAAGGGGTCATGGATTGACTCAACTCGCCAATCAAGAAGGGCGATCCAGGAGACCAGTCATTCCGATCTCCATTGGAAGTACTAACTTTAATGAGGCAATCTGTGACTTCGGTGCAAGCATCAACATCATGCCAAGAGTGATATATGAGAAGCTATTCGATGCCCCTTAGCATACACAACTATGTGCTTACAAACTTGCGTGATCGGTCACTCCGTGTCCCTTTGGGAGTACTTGAAGACATATGTGTACGAGTAGGCAACTCGTATGTTCCAAGACTTCGTGGTAGTGGATACGGCGGTGATGAAAGGTCCCCGTCATTTTGGGACGACCATTCTTGAACACCGCCGGAGCCATCATGTATGCCAACACCGCCAAGATCATCTTCAACATCAAGGGCAAGAGAGAAACCTTCTTCTTCAAGAACAGAGTGCCGGCTTCCCAAAGACACCCTCATCGCAGAATGCTGAGAAGAAGAAGAATCCAGCTAAGAAGAGCAAGAACAAGAACAAGAAGACCAAGAAGACGGAGACGTGAGGATGGTCACCGCAGTCCACGAGAGCATGACCACTTACTCAGTCCCCACGTCGATCAAGAAGGATGACCCGGTGTGTCCCAACCATTCAATGCTCCATCAACAAGCTCTTTCAATAAAGCTGTCTGTGACACCGGATCGGCGTCAACATCATGGCCAAGGTAACCTATGAGTACCTATATGGGACTATGCCTTTGGAGCCTACCTATGCACAAATACGATGGCGGATCGACATTCCGCTTCGTCGAAGGAGAAGTGAAGGATGTCCTCATCTAGATAGATGACCATTATGTCCCTACTGTACTTCCTAGTCATTGACATGGGAGATGACTACGATCCTCCAATCATCCTAGGAAGACCATTCCCGAACACCACCGAGCTATCATCTATATTGGAACAGGAGAGATCCATTTCCACTTTCCCACCGAGAAGGTACGCCGCTACTTCAACAATAGTTACATAATCACCGAGGAGCCCAAGAAGAACAGAGCAAGGAGAAGGCAACGTACACTGTCGCGTAACAAGAAGAACATCACTACCGATGGATGGGCCGACTATAAGGGAGAAGTGTCAAGATATGAAGACCGGTACCCGAAGAGAAGAACATTATAGAAGAACCCGAAGAGGTGCTACCGAAGAAAACCAAGTGGTCCAAGAAGCTTCCTCCTCAAGGTCACCCTCTCCAACAAAGAAGGTGTGGAAGGTGAAAGAAAAATCGAAACCATTCCTACACAAGAGGCGACGTCATCGAGGCGCCACCAATGCGCCCTTGAAAAATGAGCGAACATGATAAGTCCCGTTCGGAGGACTTAAAACCACCGAACGCCGCGCCAAGAGGTAACTTGGTATTTATCAAGATTACTTTTCAATTATATTTTTACCTTAGCATATCTATTTTCCTACTTGCATCTTATTTGCATCTTTTATCTCCGCATTTGAAAAGAAAATAAAGATGTTGTGCATTTGCATCCGTAAAATCTTCAAGCCCCATGTGAATAGTCATTTACCGTGGTGGCACAAAAATAATTTCTTAGCATATTTATTTTCCCCGTCTCGCATTCCTTAAATAATAAAAAGATAAAAATATTTCTTGTGATCCCGTTAGAACAAGTCTAAGTTAAGGAAGTTCTAGACAACCAAGGCCTAGAGATTTTATCACTAACGCTTAATTAGTTCCACAAAGCTTTGTTGTCTATTTTGAGCTTCACGTAACATCAAGGATCAAGAAGAGTTAACAAGCGAAGGACATCCAGGTCCCCGACGGAGTGCTTTGCCCGCGACAATTAAATGCCGTCTCCAACAAAGAACTATCTACAACACTCCCGGAGGACTAGAACGTCTTCGGTGCACGTCGCCAACATCGCAGACTATGTCAACATCCGGCTTGGGGGAGAGCATCCCCCGTGTACCAAGCTAAGTGTTTCCAACTTATCTATTTATACCTTATTAAAGTATGCTTTGTTAAAACAACTAAAAAAGATGCATAACCATAGAAACCCGTAAAGATTTCTTTATTTATCTTTTCTACTTTTGGAGAGCTCTTGCAATCTGTCTTTAAAAGTGATCCCTAGAATAAACTCTACATGGAGATGATTAATAGTTGCTCCGCCGTAATTCCTTTCAAGTACCTAGTTTTCAACCTTGCACTCTCCCGAGTTTTGGACACAACTTGTTTAGATTTGAGATTTGCTCAACCCGAAACTTGTGGGTAGCGAACACTTGATCTAAGTCTAGGTGGTTGACGGGTATGATATGGGAAGGTTTTGAGCTGCTATCTATCTTGTTCCTAGAGATACTAGAATTCCGGAGAATTTATCTTTGAAAATATTAAATTCCCGCATGATGAGTTCCTTTATGATGAGAGTTCAAATTCCTACCACAAACCATATATTCATGCTTACTAGATTAGGAAAACCCATCTCTTTATATAGATCATATTGTAGGTTTGAGTGTAGACTTTATAGGCATTGAGTGTGGTTATGCTTTGTGGACCCATAAGGAATCGACATGCGCTTAAAGTCAATACTATGTGCTCTCCATCCATTGATCTATGCTACTTCGTCCCGAAGCATGCACCCATTTTATGAATGTTATATTCATTCTCGTGCTACTTCTGTTCCTCGAAGTACCACCCACATATAGATCTATATCCACCACATATTATGCTATCTCTACCCTGGAGATACGCACTTATGCTGCTCCTACCCTAGGAGTACGCATTCCCCACATATTGTGCTATCTCTACCTTGGAGATACGCACTTATGCTGCTCCTACACTGGGAGTACGCATCCATCCATTCATCCATCCACATATACATACGCCATTCATTTTACATCATCCAGAAAAGGTTCTACTCCTATTCTGGGAGTGAACATCTAGAAATAATCATCGTCGTCCTATTTGCCTACATAAAAGCTCCAGTTATTATCATTGCAAGTTATACACTCCCTATGCTAAAGTTTCATTTTCAGAGGATTGGTTACTCTAAAAAAAAAGAGAAGAAAAAAAAGAGAAAGAGTAGCCAAGTCCTTCCATTCAAGAAGTTTCAAAGTTTCCAAATAAAGGGAGTCATGTTATCCCCAAAGGAGCTAGTGTAGAAGTAGATGTTCACCAGTTGAGTACCCCTCATAATCATTTTCTTATCACCATCATCCTATCATCATCTCATCCATTCCATTTCCTCATTCACATGCACATATGACTTTATTATTATTTTAGTTCCTATTGGATCCATGTCTTAACTGTGCAATATATGCAAGTGAGTTTGAGTGTCTCCCCACCTATGAGCTCCACATAAGCCTATTAGAAAGTAGGGTGAGAGAGAGAAGGCACTTTTCACTATGCCTTAGTTCCACAAATACCACATATTCTTGAGAGAAGAGAGAAGGCATACACTACTCATGCCTTAGAAAGGATCCAAAAATACCACAAATGAGAGACTTGAAAGGTTCATACAAGGAACTCTGAGTTTTATTTCAAACCTTGCAAAAACTCCGGGATAATAGTTGATCAAAGAGCGAGAAACATGGCGCTTGACTTGACCGTTCTATCTTTCAACTACTCAAGACCCAAGTGACAGGTTACAAGCCCCATGGTGAAAGGTAATATGAGTGAGTTTTGAGTCGAATAGTTCACTCTAATCCGGAGGAGAGTTCTTGTTTGAACGCATGTGTACTTGTGAGGAGTGAAAGTATTGCGGCAACTCCCCGATCCATCACGAGTCTATCTTTGCTCGTGGACGAGCAAAAGGTAAGCTTGGGGGAGTTTGTTGACAAACAAGTATCAATTTTATACCATCAACGCAGCAAGAGAAAGGACTAATATGAGTTCACCTATTAGATATAGGGGTTACACCGACGTAATTCCACGAGTTTTGGTGATTGTCTATTTCTCGGGGGTTATCGAAAGAGAACCAAAAGAGGCCCACATGTCATGATTACATAGAGATAAAGACCGAACAGTAAAATTGTATAATCTAGAAGACTCCGAAGGCAAACCCCGGAAGCCGGGCCCACTCGCGGGGTGGCCGGTCGGCCGACCCGGGGGGGAGTCGGCCGACTCCCCACCTCCACCAATCGGGTGGAGTCTCGTGGATCCCGCCTCCACCGCCTTTGAGGATGAATAATTATCGTCCATTTAGGTCGGTTTGATCCGAGGGCCGGTCATGGTTCATCCTAGGGGGCTATATATTCGAGCCCCCGGCCCCCGGGTGAAACCCTAATTTATTCAAGAGTTCATTCTCTCATCGGAATTCGTAGAAGCCAGAGCCACCATCTCAATTAGAGCTCCATAGTTTAGTAGCATAGCTACATAGGAATAGATCTAGAGGGAATCAAGCCTAGCTTGGAGTCCGGATCTGTCGGAGTTCTTGGTAATTCCCCTTTACATTCTTGTAATATTCATCATTGTTCGTGATACTATGAGTAGTACTTTATTCTATTCTATTATATCGACTTGACTTTACTCTATTTGATTATGTTCTCAATTATATCGTTCTTAGTTTACTTTGATTATATGTTTAGCATAGTTGGACTAGAATTATGTTTATGCATAGGATCGTATAGCGCTTGCTCATTAGGCCAATGGGTGAGTGGTAGATATTGTGTAGGCATGGTGCCTATACCGTATTTATCTCGCGATTGCACCCTATATTCCGGATCGTGAGGTAGATCGCGGGAGTGACATCTGTTGAGTCCTTTGTAGCCCTTCTCCCGAGTATAGGTCTAGCGAACAAACCTATTACATTGAAGTCATTGCTATGTCTCTTGTCTTCTCTCGGTAATATCACTATGCATAGATGTAACCTTTTCCCGCCATGATTGCTAGATGTTCTTGCACTAATCATTGTATGCTTTGACTTTATAGTTAGAATAACATAGGATTATACCCTAGATCGTCCTAGTCCATGCTAGTGTTATAAGCTTAGAGTGCTAAGTTGAGATGGCTTATTACTATTATTTTATGTGGCTAAATGCTCTTATTTATCTTATGTCATTTATCATTCATTCCTATATTTTATGTGACACTTACCCCGTATGAGATGATCGATACGTACAAGGTTAAGCTCTCCATTATAGCATGTGCATTGCTCATCACTCATTATCCAAGTGCATTCCCTTCCCAAAGGGTAAAAATATAAATAACGATACCTGGATTACTCCCGGTTAAAATGCTACGATGATATATTCTGTGCGCTTGCGGAACCTTCTTTATTTCAGTTGCACTTAATAGACATCAACAGTACCTTCTTGTACTCAGGGTTTTATCCCCTTGTTGTTGCAGATGGTGAGATATTCTATGGCTATTGCCCAACTTGCTTCTACCCTGCGTATGGGGATGAGTAGATCGTGGGCATGATCAATCTATCTATCGTACCTCTATGTTTGTTGTGGGATGTGATGTTTGGACCAGGCACTATGTTTCAACTAAGTGTGCGTTTGTGAACCAAAACTTTATTTGCTTCCGCAATTTGGATTTGAACTTGGTATTGTAATATTTAATTTCGTACTCCGATGTAATCCACTATTTGTGAACTTATGTACTACTATGAACTGTTGTATGTTGAACTCAATTCGGTCTGGGCTGTATTGTTGAGAGTTTGAAATCCTTCGAGATTTCACGGACTACCGGGTTGATATAGCCACAGTGTGCTAATTAAGTTGCTTTGGCGACTCATAAGTACATTGTGTTTATATTAATTGGTCGGTTCTGTTACAGCGGGGATCGCGAAGAGTAGCCTTATTGGATTGCGCGTGTCATTGAGTTACCACCCTTGCGTGTGTGGGTTTGCTCGGTGCCTTGAGGGGCTCACTTGAGAGTGGTGTCTTGCGGTGCCTTGCGGGGCGTGCCTTGAGGGGCAAGTGACTTGAGGGTCACACCGAAGAACCATCTAGGTGAAAAGACCGGAGGAACCACCGAAGGTGTTGGTCGACACAACAGACGTAGCTTGGGGGCAACCAAGTGAACCTGGTGAAAAATCGCCGAGTCATCTTGTGTCCACACTTCGCGGTGGTTTGCAATCTCTTTCACAAGCTTTGTATTTACTTTTCTTACATTCTTGTATAGCTTGTGTAGTTGCTCTTGTGGTTAGTTAGCTTGAGTAGCTTGTTAATCACCTCCTTGCTTGTGTAGCTAGAAGTAGAGTAAGTTGCCTTGCTTAGCTTGTGTAGTTAAGTAAGTTTGAGCTCTTGGGTTTGGCTTGTGTAGTTTTGTCCATGAGCATCTAGTGAGCTTAGGTTGGCTTTGTGCTTTTGCTCATTAGAATTGTGTAGGTGCACACCCGGTTGCTAAAGTACTAGTTGCTTAAGTTTGTGTGACCTTGCAAGCTAGACTTGTTTAGTGTGCACTAGCTAGATTGGCACCTTGTCTTCTTGTTTAGGATCTTTTACAAGGTGCATCTAGAGACATAGATAGAGGGGTGAAAGTCTTGGTTAGGCCGATAGATTTAATTCCGCACTTATATCGGTTAGCCAGAGCGATTAGTTTTAAAAAGGACTATTCACCCCCCCTCTAGTCCGCCATCTCGACCTTACACCAGCTGAGCGTACACTAGCTCCTAAGAAAATATTTCCAGTCGAGGCTTCGCCCAGTCAGGTAATTGTAAGCTAACAGATATATGCTTCATCCCTCCTTGGTTGTTCCCTACGAAGATCACCAGCTTGCACTAATCTCTTGTTTCAGATAGCGGCTGATATTCCCGCAGTCATGGATCCCAGTAGTGCACCAGAGAAGAACTCCATGGCACAAGGGTACGTGTACATAGCCATCATACATGACACTCCTACCACCACAACGCTCATCAAATTCTCTGCATGTCCCAATGCTCAAATTCTTGTAGCTCTATCGGTGATGGCACCAACAAGATGGAAGACAGCAGCAGCAGCGACACTAGCCCATATCACTCTGCTGCTAAGGTGTGCTTCTGAAATGACCTACAGAGCCTGTTCTCTACATCACAGGTGCCTATCGGCCTCATCGTCATTTGATACTTGCCAGGAGCCTGATACCACCGATACCCCAGAGGCAGCCCTGAAGCAGAAGAACACAGACGCTGGAGAAGATGAGGGTCATACTCCTCCGAAAAGCAAAAGGTATGAGTTCTGTTTTCCTCATTATTTAATACGTTACACGGCAATGCTTCCTGTTGAGACCGACCAAACCTTGCTTATAGGTCTAAAGTCCAGTCTTCCAGTGAGCGACCCAGGGGCCGAGGTCACCGCTCTGCAAGGGATGCGGACCACAACTGACAACCTGGTATGCTGCTTGCCGTTTTACAGACAGCCTCTACCACTACAGACATTAATCTTTTGAGCGGCCACTACTGAGCTGGAGAAGTGTTAGAGTGCCTTTTGTATGTATGGAGATATTATGCCGATATCCACGGCTCCTGCTATCTAATTCAGGTGGACCCTCTGGTCCAGTGTACTAGAACATGTAGTGTGCAGGGACTATAGTACCCTGTATCTTCCATCAAACTATTGTGGTTAAAAAAATGCTGCCAACTATGTAAGGCGATTAATTACCCACTACTTTCCTTAGATTCGCACGCCCGTTGATCCCCATATGACCACTCCCATCTTTGAATACCTGTGTGATTGAGCCCACTCAAATAAACATGCAAAGGCCCAACTGCTAAGTTCAACACGGAGAAAACAGATTGTTGGTTTGTTTCGATGGCCCACAGCCCTTCAATTAGGCCCGGTAGTGGCCCATACTACGACCATACCATTAAGCGAAAAGGGCCCAACACCCTACGTTCTCCTTGGCCAGCAGCAGCACAGCACACTTCTTCTTCCTCACATTCCACCAGCACACTCCTTCCCGACGCAGTGTTCTCCGTCCTCAGCGCCACCAACATCGCCGTCACCAAACCCTAGCCAACATCCCCGCTTCGACTACTGCACCGCCGCACCTACCACGGGCCGGAGACATCCTCGGCGCAGCAGGTCGACGCCGCCGACGCGGATCTACAGCGCCGCCTCCACTACATCATCGTCGAGGTACGATTCCCAGATCTGGCCGCCGCCAGCACGCCGCGGTTTCGTGTGCAGTCTATCTTCTCATCCTTCTTCTTACTCTTCAAACCCTGATTTTCGTCCTCTTTAGATGAAAACCACCGGCGGATGAAGACCGTTGTCTGCGCTGGTTGAACAAGAGCCTCCAGATCCGGACGTCTCCGCGGCCAACTCAAGGTAGGCAAACACTTTGGCCTCGTTCCTTGTCCTACACGTTGCAACGACGCCAGTGATTCTTTTCATTCGAACATAGCCACTGACATTCCACTTGCCACGAACTGAATCGTTTGCAGCACAGCATTATGGGAGACTTCTGCTACCCCGACCTCACCGTCATAGACGAATCCAGCGTCAACCTCAGCCGTACAGGCATACTGGGTCGTGCAATTGTTGTGAAGGTTTCGCCAGAAGCCCGACACGCCGTCCACTACCGCAGTTTACAGGATGCAATTCACGAGCAAGTTGACGTTTACATCGAGCTCGAAAACATCTGTGAGTATGGCCCCGATTTCCTTGTCATCGCTGATTCACCTGCCATAGCAACATACCTTGGGAACAAGATATACCTCACCATTGAGAAGCACACCATCCCTCTTGTACCATGGATGACGGACTATGGAGCAACAGTCCTGCCCTTCCGTGCACTGCCACCCATTAACAACCGGACCTCACGGACCCAGCAAACACAGCAGCAACCCAAAAAACTCGACATCGAGATCCTTGGACTCCCACCCCACCTTCGTTGTCCAGAAATAGTCAACAAAGTCCTCGCGAACATTGGGCCTATTAGAGACCTCACCTTCAGGAAGTACAATCTATCATGTGCCTTCAGAACCAAAGCCTCTGAATCTTCTCTGCCTTCCATAGCGCACATAGGAGTCAGGAAGACAATGCCTACTGGCGACTACATCAGTATATGGCCACTCACGTTTGAGTATGCCACACGAGAAATGCTTAGTCCTTATCCGGAGCACCCAAGCCCAGAAACTTCATCAGATGAGAGCTTCATTGACGGTAACAAAAATATGCTTACAGTTTAGCCACCCCGTGCAATGCTTACATAAGTCCTAACTGTTTTTTACCATACAGAGGAAGAAAACCTTGATGAACATCATCGATGGTGGCTGCGCCAACAGCGCTATGGATCCGAGGGTAATGCACGAACATTTAGTCTTAGAATGTTACACTGGCAGTTATTGAGTTATTTCTTACATTGTACCACGTTGTTCACACACCAACGCAGGTGACTACTAGATGCTTCCGCCCAATGCTCAGCCAAGGGCGTCATACTACACCCACTATCAGCTCAGGCCAGCTGCCGCTGCTCACCGGATGCAAGCAGCCTTCTATGTTTTCATGCACTATCTCAGATGTAATGCAGAGTCTATCGTATTGTAATGAACCCTTTCGTCTGACGTAGTAGCATCACCAGAGCACTCTGTTGTATTGTAATGAACCCTTCCATGTGTCATAATATCTCTCTAATTCGCCATCCCATGTGTTCAATTAGTACCATCTTACGAGCATTTCAACCGGGCGCGCAGGTGCGCGCCGCTCCACTAGTGGCTAACAATTTATGGACCGCACTACCGCCTGCGCATGCAGGAAAACACCTATCCGACTGCACACTTTATTTTATGAAAGAAGTATCCGTAGAAAACGGAAATAACGGGGCGGGGAGGGCCTCCTCACGTGCGCGCGTTTTTCTTCTCCCGCCCATCCTAAAAAACACGCATGTACGCCATGCCTAAATAACCGTAACCACTTTAGGATCTTTAGTGTTGTCTCCTAGACATTCTCCAAAAAAAAGGTGTTTCTCCTACATTGAAAATTACACAGAACCAGTATCATGAAAACAAGCACATACATCCAATATTGAAGCAATTATTCTGGTTATTAACAGCAAGTATTTCAAGCCAGATTAATGCATGTTCATATCTTTTTCAAAGGTTCTTCCTTTATCAATTCTTGCTGTTTTTCTTCCAGATCATAATATGCATGTGATGGGTATTTTCAACATATTGAGAAAGTAATAAATTGCTAATATACATATCTTCACAGATTGCTAGGAAGACACAGATTGGTACATAGTTACACATTGCTAGATATATTCATAGTTTTTTCACATGTCTTCATACGACCTTGCTGGTGCCTTCACGTTGCTAGATATATTTATTCACATGTCTTCGTACCATTTGCTTATGCCTTCATGTGGCTATCTAACAAGCATGAAAAAAAGACCATATTAGAGCTAAACAGAATTATACCAGCTCCCAACAATTTATATCAGCTTGCTTGAATAGAAACATTTGGAGAAAACTTTTGGTCAATGAACATGTCACCAGTAAGGTGTCTTAAATAACACAAATGTGAGCAAGAGTTCTTTTCTGGGAACACATGCATGACATTTTCTAGTAGTGAATAAATAGTGTCTGATACAACAACATTTGTGTGATCAAAGCTTAATAATTTCAGCATCATAGAGGTGTTGCAAACTACAGCAGCATACATGTGAACAAAAGTGCTAGGTTCAGCAGCATACATGTATTGAGCAAGATGATATCATGATGCAACATAGTCCTAAAGATGGTGAACAATAGTAAGTTATCAAATGCTACACACTAACAAGGTTAGAATCAAATCGAGTTTTAGATATCATGCACAGTACAAACTGTAACACTAATAAGATGATTATTCATCATAGGTTTGAAGAGAAGTGGTGAAGAGAAGTGACGAAGAGGAAGGATTCCGGGACAAAGTTTTCAAGGAATTTTTTTCGTAATTTGATGAGATGGTGCTTCACTTAATGTAATTAGACCGAACTAACGCCTGCACGTGTAGGAAAATGGGCTTCTCATTGTTGTTCAGCATGTAGGAAAAAGAGTATTAGTGCATATTAGAGCTATGATGGTTACAATGAACAAGCAATCTAAATATTAGAGATATGATTGTTAAAGTAATTGATAACCATTCCAAATTCAAATGTTAGTGGGTCAATTTTTATTGAACCAGGTTGGCCCGTTTCCATTTAGTCAAAACGGCAATACATAGCCTTTTTTATACAGGATAAACATTTAGAGACAGATTTCCATCAGTTAACTGCACAAAAAACACAGGGCACCTAACTGAAAACTTTCAGAGTTGATATCAAATTGACCAATGAGTCTACTTGTTCCAACTATCTTTGAGAACCTAAACCTGAACCATATTGAATCTTCCATCCTTATGCGGTCAGGTATCAGCATATTCAATATTTTTCAAGTATTCCAGTAGGAATTTTTCAGTGAAATCCAAAATTTTAGGATGCTAGAAAGAAGGGCTTCTCTATATGCTAGAAAGAAGGGCTTCTCTATACATTAATGTAACAAAACATGTCCTAGCATCTTCTTAAACAAATGGATGGTTGCTGCAATACTTTTTGTTTTTTTAAGAAATTAAGATACAGATCAAATGAGCTCGCTATTGGATTGCCTTTTAGGTTGCATTTTTATAAGTATGACCACAGTCTGTTCTCTAAAAATGGTTCTCAGTCAGCCTATGTACAGTATATATTCAGACTTTATTTGTTCGTTACCATAAGACACCCGGAATCCACATCATAATTGCTTTTCTTTTCATACATAAATGCCTTGTGTATCATACAAAAATGCCTTGTGTATCATACAAAAATGCTAGTTCTTATTCCCACGTACCTGGGCCAGGTTTAGCTTCTCCCTCCAGCTTGTTTCATTGCTGGGGTGTGTCAGCCATTTGTATGTCATTAGCTTTCATATATTGGATTTATCATTCTCCTTGTAGTTGCATATTGTACGGCCATCCGAGTGCTGAGCATGCATGAGCATTTGAAATCCACAATCACGGCTGCCATCCCACTCTGTGCTAGCCTGCTTGCCTCCACCGCAATAAAGTTGTCCCTATCCTTCGCTAACGTGTGCACAGGCAGAAAGTATAATTTAGGACAATTTATTTGTCACATAGATACAGCTTGGCAAAGAAATAAATCAATGATAGGTGCTACAAGTTTGGCAAGTTGTAAACCGTAGTTGTGGTAAGGAATCAAACAATAGTCTAGGGAAAAAAAGACGTAGATATTTTTTTTGTGAGGACTATGACATTATGTTTGGTAGGTCTCTAGTTTTTTTTATAAAAACATGGTCGATAATTCTTGGCAAAGAATCAAAGCCGCTAGTAGGCATCGATCTGAATACAAATAGCCAAATAGCAAAGATTAGGGTTTGGAAGATTTGGTTTCACACGACAATAGTAAGGGGGCATAAGAGGTGGTCATACACCTGGTGGAGCGCTCGTCGCGGAAGGTCCCGTCAAGAAGACCTGGGTATCGAGCTTATGATGGCGTGTTGCTTGCCCAGCAGTCGTCTCCGTGGGGATGCAAAGAAGCAAGGCGGACGCTAAGAGATGTCCCAACCTGTGGCCGACACAGGCTGCGGTGGTGGAGATGCGGATGGGGAAACTGGGGGAGAACCATGGGCCAAAACGGCGACGGCGGCAAAGATGGGTCAGTGACAACGAAGAGAAGTGGATGGGGGACGTTGCGGGATTCAATTGCTATTTTATTCGAGTTAGGTGAAGAGGCTTCTAGAAGCAA
Organism: Themeda triandra; assembly: GCA_018135685.1. NCBI lineage: Eukaryota > Viridiplantae > Streptophyta > Magnoliopsida > Poales > Poaceae > Themeda > Themeda triandra. The sequence continues at coordinate 282,297 of JAENPR010000654.1, read as the reverse complement.
CACTAGTGGTGATGTTGCAGACGTTGGTGCAAAATCAGACGGGCGAGATAAGATAGTGACGTGGTTCGTCAAGAACACAAAAAATAGTATACAAGAATGAGGGTAATGGTAGATATTTCGAATTCAGATTCTCATGAAATATTGTTTGTGAGAACAGAACCACTTTATAAAATTGTTTGCCTAGTAGGCTAGATTGTAATGGATAAAGATTTTTTCATAAAAAACCAGATAAATGTAAAAGAAACACTTTAAAAAATTTGGAACTTTTTGCGCATGAATTTTAACTTAAATACGACCGATTTTAACTTGTTACACTTTAAAAGGGCAACTAGAAAAAATGCTAGTGCAAAGGTGATGCTAGAAATGAAGGGGGTGGAATTACTCCCTGAGCCGTTTCGCATGCGTAGTGTAAAAAGGAGAATTGTTTGTCTGGTTTCTTGATAAAAAAATACTATGGCGTATCTTTGTTTGGCGCTAATTCTTACGATCCACAACATAATAGAAATGGTTCCAACAAACCAAACAGACCCATAATAGTCTTGGAGCTATGCAATGCAAACCTTATCAACCAAACACGCATAAGCACCTATGCAATGCAGCACATTTATATACTTGAAGTGTAATGTAGGACCGTAGAAGTATAAAATTGCAGTCTTGGAGGTACTCCACCATTGGCCATTGAGGTAGGATGGCGCATTCTGCACATGGAACTATTTTTAGAGCTATTCCCCCCAACCCCCCACCCCACCCGAGCCCAGTAAATATGGTCGATAAGGTTTGCAGGGTGTCGGGCTTGCATTCAAAATAAGAAAATTAATTTGCAAAGACAGGCTGCAGTCGGCCCAGTAAACAGGAAGCTGTTTCAAAGTCTAGAATGGGTCTGGCCCATAAGGACTGCTGGTCAAACCATGCTATAGCCTATAGGTATCGAGGCCCAGATCAATTGCTAGGTCCAAGCTGAAAGCGGAATATGCACAAAGGTGCTACAGACTAGTACATTACGAAGTTTTTTTTTTTGACAAGACTACATTACAAAGTTGATTTTAGCTTTATATGCGATGCAATCTCATGCCAGTTCTGCTTTGTCAGCCAAACCCCAGAAGAAGTAACTGTTCGTTGTTTTGTTTGTTGATCTGGCCATGATGTGTACGGTATCGGTCTGCACATTCTCCAAGATTACTTGCTCTCTTGCAAAGCCAGGAGTTGTTGGACATCGGAGGCCGGTCGATGCCTTGCTTAAACACCCGGCTGGGTGATATACCAAACCCAAAACCACCATCCCAGTGTAACCTCAGATTCCCGGGCCAGGCAGGCGCGCGGCATCGCCTCTGCCCTCGCGCGGGCTCGTCATCGTTAAAACCCCCAGCGCTCCCATGCAAAAACGGCTGCAGCTACAGATCAAACTACTAGCCCCAACAGCGCTCCTGCCTCCACTCCTCTCTCGCGCGCGGCCCGTCTCGCCGCTGCTGATTGCGAGTTGCAAACGACTCGATCGACCGACCGATCGTGTTGCCGGCGGCGGAGAGAGCGAGGGCTTCGGAGGCGGCAGCCATGGCGCAAGGGATCATCGGGACCCACCACCACTCCATCTTGGCGTCGCGCGTGGGCATGGTGGCGCACGTTTTGTTCCTGACCACCGCCGTGCTGATGCTCGTCTGGCTGCTGCACTACCGGGGCGGCATCAACATACAGTCCGACGACCCCGAACAGATTTTCAATGTACGTGCTGTGTTATGATCGATTTAATTTCCTCGATCACTTCAGGTTCATCACCTTTGTTCAGTTATTGATGGCTGTACGATAGCTAGGAGTTCATCTTCCAATTAATAAACCGCATGAAAGATCAGTTGAAAAAAAAAGAAAGAAATGGAAATCTGAAGGATAGTTGTTCACGAGCTGTTACCATTCGCTTGCAGGTTCATCCATTTGTGATGTCCTGGGGGTTCATTCTTCTGATTGGCGAAGGTATGTCCAACTCCAACACCTGCTGATACATTAATTATGGAATCGATTCAAAGTATGCCATTATTTGAGTATTGCATCTATGATAACTGCCCTGGAATGAAACTTTAGTGTGTATTTATGTTTATTCGACACGACGGCTGAGCAGAACCATTTACCGAAAGCATGCCCATGAAGATGACAAGATGCAGTAGTTGTCCTTGTCGAAATGGGCCACGCGATTCCTTTAAGAATAAGAAGGCGATCACGTACTGGTTCCCTGCACTTTAGACCCTGCTGATGATAGGTGCTGGAGCTTTAGTAATAGTAGCCTAGTAGGGGGTTTGGTGGCAGCAAAAGCAATGGATGAGCTCGTCGTCTTCAAGTGCCAATCAGTGTGTTTGGTGCTTGTCTTAGCGCCAGTCTAGTCAGATTTTTCCGATAATGACCATTCTGATCGCTACGTTTTCCTGCTAAGCACGTACGACGATCAGTGTAGCAGCAACTGCCCCAAGATTATGTTTCCCTGGGAACATAATTACAAGAAACTTTTGCTGCTGTTGCAGATAGATATTGGTCACACGATGGAAATCAAACGTTCGTGCTGACAATGAAATTTGAATTTTTGCAGCTATCCTGGCATACTCGACGATCCCTCCGTTTATAGACCACCGGACGCAGAAGATGGCGCACATGCTGATCCACCTGGTGGGGCTCATCCTGGGCATCTTCGGCGTGTACGCGGCGTTCAAGTACCACGACGCGGCGGTGGCGCCGGACCTGATGAGCCTCCACTCGTGGCTCGGCATCAGCGCCATCTCGCTCTTCGGCCTGCAGTGGCTGTTCGGCTTCGTCACCTTCTGGCTGCCCGGTGCGCACCATGAAACCCGCTCCGCAGCGGCGCCCGCGCACGTCATGGCCGGGCTAGTCATCTTCATGCTCGCCGTGTGCGCCGCGCAGACGGGGCTCGTGGAGAAAAGCGCCGCTGCCGGCTCAACCACCGAGATGAAGCTCATCAACGTCACGGGGATCTTCATTCTCCTCTACGGGGTCACTGTCGCGTCCGCCGTCGCGCTGCGCAAGGCATTCTTGTAGGCGGCGCTGCTGCTTTGCATTGCCTGACCGCGTCTGTTTGCTCGTTTCGTCGTTGACGTGACACGGTCGGTGTTTTACTTACATCCGAGGGTCGCTGTTAATGTTGTCATTGTTGTGCATATTGCGTGAATTTTCTGCGACTATACTATATTTGTATTCTATATATTTCTTCATCTTTTTCTTATATAAAAACACTTCAAATTTGTCATTCATAAATACCTCCAATGAAACAAATATACGATCTGGTTCTGGTTGGAATAGGAGTTTAGGACTCTAGAGGCGAAGTTCGACTCGAAAAGGGACTGATTAGCGCTTAGAGGTAGAGTTACGGCCTTATTAAGGGATCATATATACCCTCGGCCTGGCCTCATATGGATTACCACAGCCGCCGCCCGCCGATCTCGCTATCGCAGCACCGACGCGAGGCAGTTGCGGGGCTGCAGCGGGGAACAAGGCTCCCATCGTGAAGGTGTGATGGAGGCGGAGCTCGGAGCGGGAACAAAGGCGGCCGACATGAAGAATGTGGCGGAGGCGGAACTCGGAGCAGGGAACAAGGCTGTCGACGTGAAGGTGGCGGAGGCGGAGCTCGGAGCGGGGAACAAGGCGGCCGTCGTGAAGTTGGCAGAGGCAGAGGCGGAGGCCGGAGCGGGGAAGATGTCATCCAGCAAGGAGCCCGTGGGACCTGTGAAGAAGAAGAAGCTGGTGAGGTTGCCGGTGAAGATCGAGTACATCAGAGCACTGGAGGCGCGCCCTCCGAAACCGCCGACGTATCCTCGTGGCCTCCCCGAAGAACTGCTTCAGGATCCCCCCGAGTCAGAAGAGGAACAGGCAGTGCGGGAGTGCATGGGTGATATTGCGGCGAACTTGCAGTCACATTATGACAAGGAAATGGCCATCCTACATCAGCACTACCACGAAGGAGGCGCCTACGAGGAGATCTATGATGAGGGAAATTAGTCAGGCAACGGTTTAATTTAACTGTAGAAGAGTGTTTTTATAGTACCTGCATCTACTACCGTAAGCAGTAACCAGTAATCACTAATCAGCATCTTATTGTGTGGGGATTGTCAACCTAATGTTATCCATGTTATTATCATGTCAACATGTTTCTGAAGTCTAAATATCTTCGTTTCTGTGATCAACTCTCCCCACCTCCTCATGTGTCTGTAATCATCTCTGCCACCGTGTTTCCGAACTTGAGTCTACTTACCTGACTTGTCCGTGGCATGAATCTTATTCATGCAGATATCAAGTTTCTAAAATAGATGGCGGTACAGTACACTACTTTCCTAACTATTTGATCAAAGATTATAAGTTTATTTGGTTAAACTTATCAGTCCTGCTTATCAGCCATGATACAACATTTTTTTAACAACAAAACAACATCAGCCGCAAAACCATCCAGCCAATTTGATCAAGTACCACGATGCGGGCAGTGGCGACAAACCAAATGAGCCTCTACTCATGGCTCAGAATCACCACCATCGCACTGGACCTGCAATGGCTTCGGCTTCATCACCTTTTGGCAGCCTGGCGTGCAAGGACACCCCGCGCCGTGGCGTCACCCGCGCACGCTATAGTTGGGCTAGCCATCTTCATGACCGTCGTGTTTGCGGCGCAGGCGAGGCTCGTGGAGAAGAGCGGCACAACTGCATCTACCGCCGAGATGACACTCATCAGGTGAGGGGATCTTCATCCTCCTCTACTTGGTCGCCGTCGCATCCACCTTCGCATTGCGCAAGGCCTTCTTGTAGACGGCAGCATGGCTTTCCTTACAACCTGCCGCGCGCGTCTCTTTTCTGTCTTTGACGCTCGCATTATTGTGTGGTTTGCTGTCAATGTTGTGCATATTAGGTATAATTTCTGAGACTATACTACTATATATGTGTGTACTCATATTCTTTTATGATAAAAACACTTGAATTTATCATTCTTAAATAGAAATCTCTCGTAAATGCCTCTAATCAAATAGATTTTTTTAGAATTACATAATATAACGCACATTCACCCTTACGAACACGTACGCAAACACTGGTGCGTCGTTGTTGACGAACGTCGCTTAACACTTAAAACATAACGCCAAAAATATTCTGGAATAAAAGTCTAAGAAAATACGAACACGTGTAAAATTGAGGAAACCCCCGGGTGAACAGGTTTCACCGAACTAACCAAATTTAAGAGGCCAGCAAGACATGCTGGATACGCTTGATATGTATATTTAGACATATATTACATCGGCTTTGACTAAGAGATTAATTAGGACTCCAGAAGCAAAGTCTGACTCAAAAAGGGACCAATTAGCGCTTAGAGTTACGGTCATAGATACTCTCGGCATAGGCCCCATCCGGATTACCACAGCCGCCGCGATCTCGCTATCACGGCACCGACGTCGATTTCTTCGGCGAGATCGGTTTCGCCAAGACGTGGATTTCTTCTTCGAGATCGGTTTTACCAAGCGTTCCGAGGCACTTGCGGCTTGCGGGGCTTTCCGCGGGGAACAAGGCAGGCTCCCGTCTTGAAGGTGGTGGAGATCCGAGCGGTGGCGGTCGTCATGAAGGTGGCGGAGGCGGAGCTCGTAGTGGGGAACAAGGCGACCGACATGAAGGTAACAGAGGCGGAGGCGGAGCTCGGAGCGGGAAACAAGGCGACCGTCGTGAATGTGGTGGAGGCGGAGCTCGGAGTGGGGAACAAGGCGACCGACATGAAGGTAACGGAGGCGGAGGCGGAGCTCGGAGCGGGGAACAAGGTGGCCGTCATGAAGGTGGCGGAGGCGGAGGCCGGGGCGCGGAAGGTGTCATTCGGCAAGGACGAGCCCGCGGGACCAATGAAGAAGAAGAAGCTGGTGAGGATGTCGGTGGAGATCGAGTACATCAGAGCACTGGAGGCGCGCCCTCCGAAGCCTCCGAGATATCCTCGTGGCCTCCCCGAAGAACTGCTTCAGGATCCCCCGGAGTCAGAAGCGGAACAAGCACTGCGGGAGTGCCTCGCCGAGATTGCGGTTGACTTGCAGTCACGTTATGAGAAGAAAATGGCCACCCTGCATCAGCACTACCATGAAGGAGGCGCCTACGAGGAGTTCTATGTCGACGACAGCGATGACGAAGGAAATTAGTCAGTGCAGGGCAACGGCTTAACTGTGGAAGAGTGCTTTTATAGTACGTACCTCTGTTGTGTCGCGTTATGCATCTACTACCGTAAGCAGTAACTAGTAATCACTAATCAACATCTTATTGTGAGGGGATTGCCAACCTGATGCTATCCATGTTATTATCATGTTAACATGTTTCTGAAATCTAAATATCTTCGTTTCTGTGATCATCTCTAACCTGCTCTCTGCCACCGTGTTTCCGAACTTGAGAGTCTACTCACCTGGCTTGTGCTTGGCATGAATCTTATTCATGCGGATATTAAGTATCTAAAATAGATAAGCATAGAAGGTACAATACACTGCTCCCCTAACTATTTGATCAAAGCTATAAGCCCGTTTGCTTGAACTTATCAACCCTACTTATCAGTCATAGTACAACGTTTCTTTTTTCTCACAACAAATCAACACCAGCCAGCTTTATCACCTGCAGAAAAACCATCCAACCAATTTGATTAAATACCACGACTCAGGGCGGTGGCGACGGACCAGATGAGCCTCTACTCGTGGCTCGGCATCACCACCATTTGTGCTCGACCTGCAATGGCTGTTCGGCTTCGTCACCTTCTGGCTGCCCCGGCGCGCACTAGGACACCCGCGCAAGCCATGGTTGGGCTAGCCATCTTCACGCTTGCCGTGTGTGTGGCACAGATGGGGCGCGTGGAAAAGAGCGTCGCAGCTGCATCCAGTGGCGAAGCCACATTGACTTTCCAGTGGCGAAGTCACATTGACTTTCCGGAGTGCACAGGCGCCAGGGTAAAATCAAAATATTAGGGAACAAGTAGTAATATTTACCTCTTGTGCACCACCCTGGGCTAACCATGTGCATCACCATATCAAGTGTGCACTCGGGTTCTTGATGCTCAAGCTTCGCCACTGGCTGCATCTACCGCCGAGATGACGCTCATCAAGCAGGGGATCTTCATCCTCCTCTACGGGGTCGCCGTCCCCACGTCGCAATGCGAAGGCCTTCTTGTAGACGGCAGCGCGGCTTTGCATTGCAGCCTGGCACGCACGTTTGTTTTCCTGCCAAGCACGTACGACCATCAGTGTAGCAGCAACTGCACCATGCATGATTATGTTTCCCGGGGAAGATAACTATTACAAGAAAAAATTGTATGGATGATGTCTTGCGTCACGGAGCCATTTGCTTCTGTTGTAGATAGATGCCACGATAGTAATTAATTGATCACACGCTGGAAAATTAAACGTTCGTGCTGACAATGAAATTTAAAATCTTTGCAGCAATCTTGGCATACTCGACGATCCCTCCGTTTATAGACCACCGGACGCAGAAGATGGAGCACATGCACATGCTGATCCACCTGGTGGGGCTGATCCTGAGCATCTTCGGCGTGTACGCGGCGTTCAAGTACCACGACGCGGCGGTGGCGCCGGACCTGATGAGCCTCCACTCATGGCTCGGCATCACCGCTGCAGTGCCTGTTGGGCTTCGTCGCCGCGCAGACGGGGCTCGTGGAGAAGAGCGCCGCAGCCTCCTCCACTCATGGCTCGGCATCACCGCTGCAGTGCCTGTTGGGCTTCGTCGCCGCGCAGACGGGGCTCGTGGAGAAGAGCGCCGCAGCCTCCTCCACCACCGAGATGAAGCTCGATCATCAACGTCACGGGCATCTTCATCCTCCTCTACCGGGTCACCGTCGCGTCCGCCGTCGCGCTACGCAAGGCATTCTTGTAGGCGGCGGCGGCGCTGCTGCTTTGCATTGCCTGCGCGCGCGTCTGTTTGGTCGTTTCGCCCTTGATGTGACACGGTTGGTGTTTTACTTACATGCGCGAGATGGTTTGGCTGGTTCGATGGTAATGCTGTGCATATTACGTGAATTTTCTGCGACTATCACTATACTAATATTTGTATTCTATATATGCCTTCATCTTTTTCTTATAAAAAGACTTAAATTTGTCATTCATAAATACCTCCGATCAAATAGAGTTTAGGACTCTAGAGGCAGAGTCCGACTCGAAAAGGGAACGATTAACGCTCAGAGTTACGGTTTCGGCCTTATTACGGTGCCATATATACCTTCGGCCTGGCCTCATATGGATTACCACAGCCGCCGCCCGCCGCGATCTCGCTATCGCTCCCGTCGTGAAGGTGTGACGGAGGCGGATCTCGGAGCGGGAACAAAAGCGGCCGACATGAATGTGGCGGAGGCGGAACTCGGAGCAGAGAACAAGGCTGCCGACGTGAAGCTGGCGGAGGCGGAGCTCGGAGCGGGGAGCAAGGCGTCCGTCGTGAAGCTGGCGGAGGCGGAGGCGAAGGCCGGGGCGGGGAAGATGTCATCTGGCAAGGACGAGCCCGCGGAACCTGTGAAGAAGAAGAAGCTGGTGAGGTTGCCGGTGAAGACCGAGTACATCAGAGCACTGGAGGCGCGCCTTCCGATACCTCCGAGATACCCTCGTGGCCTTCCCGATCAAATGCTTATGGTTCCTGCCGCGTCAGAAACGCAACAGGCACTGCGGGACAGCCTCGCCCGCATTGCGGCTCTGGTGCAGTCAGATTATGACAAGGAAATGGCCACCCTGCATCAACACTACCTTGAAGGAGGCACCTACGAGGAGTTCTATGTCGACGACAGCGATGACGAGGGAAATTAGTCAGTGCAGGGCAACGATTTAAAGAGTGTTTTTATAGTACCTCTGATGTGTCGTGTTATGCATCTACTACCGTAAGCAGTAACTAGTAATCACTAATTAACATCTTATTGTGAGGGGATTGTCAACCTGATATTATCCATGTCTAAATATCTTCGTTTCTATGATCATCTCTCCCTCCCTCCTCATGTTCCTGTGATCATCTCTCTGCCACTGTGTTTCCGAACTTGAGTCTACTTACCTGATTTGTGTTTAGCATGAACCTTATTTTTTTTAGATAATGGAATTACATTGCAGCCTCTATGTATCCGCTGTGAACAGACACATACACAACCAAACTGATTAAAAAAACTTAAAAGGAAAAAATAAACTTAATTTAGTACACATGAACGGTACTAAATTAAGGCCGCCTACATCCAGTATTGGATCCACTGGAAGTACTAACTAGCGACAGCAAGCCCTCCTAGCATACGGAGGGTTGCAAAAACCGAAGACAAAACACACCTTCACAAAGATTTCTAAGACGAAGCTCCAGCGAGTATGCGACGCCGAAGGCGCCGCCGACGCCCATCCATAACAGGATCAGGTTTTCACCTGGTGATCTGGCATCTGCCAATTGAAGGGATCAAGGCGGTGATCCATCTGCTGCCATCAAGTCTGCAATCCCTTTGCAACCATGTCACCAAAATCTGTACATGGATTGCGCAAGTTGTACGACGAGCTTCCACAAACGAAGCGGTCGTACGATCCGACCAAGTGATGGTTCTTGACGACGACATCATAGCCACATATTAATTAGCGGCAATGCGACCTCCGGTGGTGGCACGACGCAGATAATGTCGGCGACTGGACCGGGGTGAGTCGCGAGGATGGAGGAGAAGTTGGGCAAGATCCAGCTCCTCGACCGCAAGGTCATCGTCGTTGAAGATCCACCGTCTCCGCGTCAACGGTCGCCATCACCGCCGCCTGGAATGCACGATATGGCGATCCGACTGTGACGCACGACGAAGACGTCCCAACGGCTCTTGATCTGCCAACAGGACGCGCAGGCCGGCGATGCGACCTTCGATGGCGGCGCTTGGATCGTCTTTGGGGGGGGGGGGCCACCTCGCGACCCCGACTGCCATGGCCGATCGGATCAGGCCAAGGGAGTCAGATCTGAGGAGCCCCACCTCGGGAGGTCCTGGCGATGCCGCGATCTCGCCCGTCGCGGAGTAGCGGACGTCGGGCGTCGCGGAGCCCCACCTCGGGAGGTCCTGGCGATGTCGCGATCTCGCCCGTCGCGGAGTAGCGGACGTCGGGCGTCGCGGTACCCGGCGGTGTCGCGGACGTTGCGAGCAGGCGGACGAACAGGCGAAGTCGCGGACGTCCTCGCGGTCGAAGTCGCCGTCGCCTAGCAGTCTCAGCGCGGAGCGTCGTGGATGGACGGGCGCGATCTGGACTGGCATCCGCGATCCGACCGGCAGCGCGATCCGGCGTAGTCTTGTCGATCGTGGACAGACTGGAGTCGCGGAGGACAAGTCCGGGCGATGGACGGACTGGTTTTCAATCGATCGCGGACGCGAGGCCGGCGAGCGGAGATGTGCCCAACGACGGTGGCACGGCGCGATCGCGCACATACCAGGGAGAGAGGTCGGCGAGCATAATCAAGTACCACGACGCGGCCGGTGGCGGCGAACCAGGCGAGCCTCTGCTCGTGGCTCAGCATCACCACCATCGCGCTCGGCCTGCAATGGCTGTTCGGCTTCATCACCTTCTGGCTGCCCGGCGCTAGGACACCCGCGCCGCGGCGGCACCCGCGCACTGGTTGGGCTAGCCATCTTCATGCTCGCCGTGTGCGCGGTGCTGACGGGGCTGGTGGAGAAGAGCATCGCAGCTGCATCTACCGCCGAGATGACGCTCATCAAGTTGAGGGGATCTTCATCCTCCTCTACGGCTGTCGCGTCCACCGTCGCACTGCGCAAAAGCCTTCTTGTAGACGGCAGCGCGGCTTTGCATTGCAGCCTGACGTGCGCGTCTGTTTGCTCCGTCTTTGGCGATCCACAGTCTTGTGTGGTTCGTTGGTAATGTTGTGTACTATAGCCTCAGAAATTTCACGCAAGATAAAAAACAAGAATTTATCATTCGTAAAGAAATCTCTCGTAAATACCTCTAATCAAATAGATTTTTTTAGAATTACACATTATATTGCAGATGTCCATAACATGCACACACTCACCCCTACAAACACGTACGCAAACTCTAACGCCTCGTTGTCGCTTATCAATTAAAGCATAATGCTAAGAAAAAATTCTAGAATAAAAATTAAAAAAATATGAGCTCCCGTGTCAAAACACGGTGGACACGTTTCAGCACAAGGTCCTAACCAAATTTGACAGGCTGCATATGCTTGATATTACATCGGGTTAGAATATGAATAAGAGATTAATTAGGACTCTAGAGGCAAAGTCTGACTCAAAAATTAAAAGGGAACAATTTGCGCTTAGAGTTACAAGTCATAAACTCATATATATACCCTCGGCATAGGTCTTATCCGACAGCCGCCGCGATCTCGCTGGCACCGACGTTGATTTCGGCTCCCGTCGTGAGGTAGCGGAGGCGGAGATCCGAACGGCAAACAAGGCGACAGACATGAAGGTAGCGGAGGCGGAGGCAGAGCTTGGAGCGGGGAACAAGGCGGCCGTCGTGAAGATGGCGGAGTCAGAGGCGGAGGCCGGGACGGGGAAGATGTCATCCAGCAAGGACGAGCCCGCGGGACCTGTGAAGAAGAAGAAGCTGGTGAGGTTGCCGGTGAAGGTCGAGTACATCAGAGCACTGGAGGCGCGCCCTCCGATACCTCCGAGATATCCTCGTGGTCTTCCCGATCAAATCCTTAGGCTAGTCTCAATGGGAGTTTCACGGGCGTTTCATGCGCATTTAATAGGGTGCCAACTCAGCAAAAAGGGAATCTTTGCATGAAATAGAGAGGAGAGAGAATGAGAACGTTTCACCACGGTGAAACGAGGTAGCGCTGTTTCCCAGTTCTCGGAACCTGGGTGAAACGCGGTGAAACGCGCATTGAGGGCTCGCGTTTCATCATCCTCGATCCCGTGCGCCGGCGGAGCCATGGGTCTTCCCTTCCCGCGCCATCGCCTCTTCCCGCGCTCCAGCCGCCCTCTTTCCCGCGCAGCATCACCATCCTATCCCGCGCGGCACCCCCGTCCACCCGCCTCTACTTCAGTTGCGTAGCCGCGATTTTCACCACTTTCCATCGATCCGCCGCCGCCCTCCATGGATCCGCCGTCGTCCACCATAGATCCGCCGCCGGCCGGTGATTCTCGGCGACGCACATCCGGCAGAGGAGGGAAGACGCGCCAGGCGAGGCTAGGGTTGAAGAAGGCATCCGTTCCGGCGCCAACCCCATCTCGAGGTTCATCGATTGCGCGGGCACTGGTTTCTCCGCCGCCGGTGCCGTCGATTTCCTCGGATGCGCCGGCTTCTACGTCTATGGCGCCGTCTCCCTCCTCAGCTGCTCGCACTTGGTAAATTTGCTCCACAGGCACCACAAGCAGCAGGATGGGGGGCCATGTTCCCAAACCAACAAGACTCAAATTCATGGTAAATTTGCTTTCAATCTCTGCAATTGGTTAATTTCCATGCTCTTCTAGGATACTGCAGTAGTATTTGGTCATGTTGGTGAATGAATGTTCTACACATTTTGTATGTGAACTGCTTGTTTTGGCTGCTACTGTAACTCAGGGAATGTTAAATTTCAGATCAGTCATGTACTGATTTTGAATCTTGTGTATCATAGTATTGATTTGGTCATGTACTGATCTTGGGTATCAGTTCAATTAGTGCTTGTGATCTAGTCTTACACACAATTAGTTCTTTGTAATGTAAATTACTGCTTTACTCAAATCTGAACAGAAGAGAATCTGTTCTGAACTTCTGATGTGTCAGCAGAGAATGTGTACACTTGTGATCTGTGCCTCCATGTCAAATATGTTCTTAGATGGATTGTGGAAGTGTGCAGTCTGTACACATAGCAATGTAGAAAAAAATTTACTAGTTGGTTGTTCCTTTGTGTCAAAATTTCAGGATATATCCGCCAGGGGGTTTTGTTAATATGGTTAATCAACCACATTATCCGCCGCAGCCGCAAGTACAAGGAGACAATTTTCATTTGGTTGGTCACAATATGGCCTTCAACCCAATGTGTTCACCATCAGCAGGAAGTGCCTATGGTCGGATCATAGATGATGCTCTCGATGAAGCCACGGCAATCATGCAGTCCACCATCGAAGGTTTTCAGAAAGAGGCTGCTGATCATCGACACCATCCTAGGAGGCACATCAAGAGGCCACGAGAGGAAGCACATCAAAAACTAGTGAATGATTACTTCTCAGAAAATCCTCTTTACCCTGCCAATATTTTCCGCCGAAGGTTTCGTATGTGTAGGCCACTATTTGAACGCATCGTCCATGACTTGGGCCAGTGGTCTGAGTATTTTACTCAGAGGGTCGATGCTGTGAATCGGCAAGAGCTCAGTCCACTACAGAAGTGCACTGCAGCTATTCGCCAATTGGCTACTGGTAGTTCTGCAGATGAATTAGATGAGTACTTGAAGATAGGAGAGACCACTGCAATGGAGGCATTGAAGAATTTTGTGAAAGGAGTTAGAGAAGTATATGGTGAGAAATATCTGAGGCGCCCCACTGTGGAAGATACTGAACGTCTTCTCAAACTTGGTGAGAAACGAGGTTTTCCTGGTATGTTTGGCAGCATTGACTGCATGCATTGGCAATGGGAAAGATGCCCTGTTGCATGGAAAGGTCAATTTACTCGGGGTGATCAGAAAGTGCCGACACTGATACTTGAAGCTGTGGCCTCACATGATCTTTGGATTTGGCATGCGTTCTTTGGAGCAGCGGGGTCTAACAATGATATTAATGTTTTGAACCAGTCTACTGTATTTATCAATGAGCTTAAAGGACAAGCTCCTAGAGTACATTACATGGTAAATGGGAATCAACACAACATTGGGTATTTTCTTGCTGATGGAATATACCCTGAATGGGCAGTGTTTGTTAAGTCAATACGAATCCCTATCACTGAGAAGGAGAAGCTGTATGCAGGGGAACAAGAAGGAGCAAGAAAGGATATCGAGAGAGCATTAGGTGTATTGCAGCGTCGATGGTGCATCTTAAAACGGCCAGCCCGTCTTTACGACCGACAAGTACTCCGTGATGTCGTGCTAGCCTGCATCATCCTTCACAATATGATAGTTGAAGACGAGAAAGAAGCACACATTATTGAAGAAAATCTAGATCTGAATGTGGCACCTACTTCATCAACCGTTCAAGAACCGGAGTTCTCTCCGGAACAGGATGTTCCGTTAGATAGAGCTTTAGAAAAAGATACTTCTATTCGTGATAAGTCGGCTCATCGCCGGCTTAAAAATGATTTGATCGAACATATTTGGAATAAGTTTGGTGGTCGTCCACGTAGACCTGGAGTTTGATAAAGAATACATGTAATTGTTTTATATTTTTGTATCATTTATATATATGCATGGTGCACTTGTTAATGTCTGAAAGCTCATCGTCAATTATTTTGGTTTTCTGCAGGGTGGCAATCTGGCAGTGATAAGTTATCTCCATTGTTGTTTAAGGAGTAAGGTTAGTACTGGAACCTGTCATGTGTCATATACCTTGTTGTTTCAAGCTGAGCCATAAAAACTGTTGTTGGTTTCTGCACTTGTATTTTAGTGACTGCTGTGTGAATGACCAGTTCATCTATCTTAATAATCTATGCTCAGTTCATCTACTGCAGTCTTGTGTGAATGATGCACTTCTTTGGTTGTTTCCCTTCTAGTGCATATGAGAGCTGTGAAAACTGCTGCATATGAGAGCTCATGCTGAACTTTTTTTTTTTTTAAAACTGCAGGGTGAAAGCAACTATCAAGAGTGACAATTTACCTCCAGGAATGATATCGTCAATCTACCTCTAGTTATCTGTCATCTTTTGCTATCGGTGCATCTCTATATCTAGCTTAGTTGGAGTGTGAATTCTCAAGTTATCTGAATGTTCTAGTTATCAGAACTTAACTATGTCAATGCAGTTCATTTGTGAACTCCTCTTGCTGTTCCAGTTATCATCTTGTTCCAGTTCTGTAATCTTTACTATGTAATATGCAGTGATGCAGTTATCTTCTTTCTTGACATGAGTGCTGCAGTTATCTATCTTGTGAACAAATGTATGAACTGGTTATATGAACTGAACAATCGTATGAGCTGAACAATCTGATGTGTTCTTTGCACTGCGTGTATTTTATTTTCTCTGCAAATGGCTACACAAGCATATGGCGCATATGATCCCAAGCATATGGCGCATATGGCACAAGCATATGCTGCAATTAAATGATCTAGTTAGCTTTGGAATCTGTGTAGTGAAACAAAGCACTGTGAAGGTTAGTTTCATTCTCGTTTCATCCCACTCCAGCTGATGTGGTATTTTGGAAACCGTGTAGTGAAACTCCCCATTGAGATTAGCCTTAGCCTTATGGTTCCTGCCGCGTCAGAAGCGGAACAGGCACTGCGGGACAGCCTCGCCCGGGGTGCGGCTCTGGTGCAGTCATATTATGACAAGAAAATGGCCACCCTGCATCAGCACTACCAGAAAGCCTACGAGGAGTTCTATGTCAGCGATGACTCCACTGAGGGAAATTAGTTAGTGCGGGGCATCGGTGGAAGTGTTTCTATATTTATCTCTGTTGTGTCGTGTTATGTGTCTACTACCGTAAGCAGTAACTAGTATCCAATATCATCTTATTGTGCTGGGATTGTCATCCTAATGTTATCAAACTAGTAATTAATATCTTATTGTGATGGGATTGTCATCCTGATGTCATCCGTGTTAGTATAATTTTATCATGTTTCTGATGTCTAAATACATTTGTTTCTGTGATACAGTATCTTAATGTGATGGGATTGCCATCCTGATGTTCTCTGTGTTATCATAATGTTATGATGTTTCTGATGTCTAAATACCTTTGTTTCTGTGATCGCCTCAAGGTTCTGTTATCATCTCTGTGCCACTAAGTCTACTTACCTGACTTGTGCCTGGCATGAATCTTATTCATGAGGATATTAAGTATCTAATCTAATAAGGAATTGATATGGCTTGTGCTTGGCATGAATCTTATTCATGAGGATATTAAGTATCTAATAAGGAATTGATATGCATAAAAGGTACAGCACTGCTCCCCTGCTTATTTGATCAAAGCTTAGAATCCTACCACTCTGCACATAACTAGCATTGGCATTTTATATGTGTAACTGTTTTTGATATGGTGCCTATTACTGTCGCAGTAACCACAAATAATGTCCATGGATCATATTATATATAGTAGAATAGAATTTTGAAGCTCATAGCTTGATCTGAAATGGTATCTTACATTTCTTCTACCAGTACTCCAGTCAATTTTTTCTTGGTTTTCATCGTATATGCATTATATAAGTTACTGAATATTTTTGTGCTTATTTGTAAATATAAGTTGCACATGTCCACCCTGTTTATTTTTGTAAATTGCAGGAGAAACTGAAGAAATAGTAGAACTAGCAGAAATATAGTATTTGTTCTAGCCTAACAAATTTCTTCTTTCTCCTATTACTCTCCTAGGGTGAGTTTGTTGTGTCCACCCTGTTGTGTCATGCACAGATGATTATCAGTGGTTTAGCAAATGTAATTCATGTGTTGACATCTCTTTTCCTATTTTAAGTATGAAATGAAATGGTTCGATCCAATATATTTTTATGCATGTCGTAGGAATTTTAATGTAATACAACACTTCGATACTGCCATTTAATGTTTCAGGACATGTGATGTTGCTTCAGGGTTAATAATCTTACTCAATTGAAAGATTGTTACAACTTTCCTATCTGAGACAGCTCAAATATTTATAATGAACTTTGTAACCATAGATTTATGATGAGTCCCTTTGTTAAATCTTAATAAGGTAGATTTATATGATAATAAAACCTAAGACTTTGTTTTATGTAACTATTCAGGTCTAGAGTTTACAGGTCCACACACTCGAGAATAAGATGGTTTGCGTCTCCAAAATCAAGAACCCTTGGTAAGTCTGCATGAAATGGAATTTTGTTCTTCCCTGATATTAGAATTGTGATAGCAAGTGTTTTTTTCCCCAAGGGTGGTGGCTGGCTACCCGTACCTCTTCAGTTATCTGACCAGATAGAGCAGTGTTATTTCTCCCTTTATTCTCTGCTCTATATTTCCAATTATATTTGGCTCACTACAATGGCGATACGTGTTTGCTTTGATATTTCCTGGTAATACATGCCTCCTAATAATTGTGGAAAAAGGTTTCATGTGTCTATGCTTGTATGGTAGCAAACTAAAACAGTGTTGCTCAATAGTTTCTGACTTGCCTTATTCTAGAATTGACAATTAACTATGCACTTAAAGAATACAGTAATGCTAATGCATCGTCTCATGCCTTTCTAGATATCTAATTAGTATTGGTGATTCAGAGCTTCTACTCGGTGATATTTAATTAGTATCGCCTCATGCCTTTCTAGATATTCTAATTAATATCGTCTCGTGCCTTTCTATATATATAATTAGTATCTATGCTTGTTTGGCAGCAAACTAATTGATGTTTTATTGCTTATCTGTCTTTTTTTGTTTCTTAAATTCTGATTCATGAGTCATTGCAGGGGACTATCTATACAAGGTGAAGGTGAGGCTCGGAGGCTGTTGTGTCAAGCATGCACCGCTCGAGTCTATGCCGGTGATCCATCTTGCGAACTTGATTGTAATCACAATCTCGTGTTCTGTGAGTCTCGAAGGTTTCGGTAACCATGGGGTGGCCGTTCCTTCGATTGTTCTAACAAAACTCTTTTTTGCTTAATGAAAAACGTGCCTAGGCGTGATCGTAAAAAAAAAAAACTTGGGCGGCTAAAGAAGGAGCTCAACCATTTTCTGAATATATGGACTCTGT
Organism: Themeda triandra; assembly: GCA_018135685.1. Classification (NCBI taxonomy): domain Eukaryota; kingdom Viridiplantae; phylum Streptophyta; class Magnoliopsida; order Poales; family Poaceae; genus Themeda; species Themeda triandra. The sequence continues at coordinate 264,502 of JAENPR010000654.1, read as the reverse complement.
TGTTGGGTAAGATGATCCTTGCACATCTTTGCTAGATGTCCATTGCACTTCTCTATTAATTTCAACAAATCCTTTCAGCATGTTGCTTTCCTAACTATGGTATCATCAGCTGGTGGTTCCATTCCTAACTATGGTATCGCCAGCAGGTGGTTCCAGATATATAGAGGTACTCATAAGCTAATTTCTATTGCGCAACACACTTAAGCCGGTTTGTTTACAGGTTTCCATCTGGTTTTACAGCAGGCATTTTTTAGAAATTTTCTATTGCAAAAAAGAACATAAGTTTATCACTCACATAGTTACTAAGCCTCAAATATATTTGTTGTAGCTAATTAGCTACTATGCAAATCAATAGGATATATTTGTTGTAGCTAATTAGCAGCTACTATGCAAATCAATAGGATGGTACCCTTGAGTATAATTTCAGTTTGTGGCTTTCAAGATACCCTTTATATGAAGTCTGTAGCAACTATATGGATCAATAGAATAGCACTTTGCAGAATGGTGTAAACATGTGTGTATGTGGCTTGCCCTACTGTTTAAATAAATACATAAATTATTGATCTTGGTTTGCTATTTTTAAATGATAACTTAAATTGCACTCGTGCTGTCGATTTCCTTTAATGACATGTTTGTTAAGTAAGAGACTAAAACTGCTCCTTATGTGTATCTCAGTTCTTCTGGAGCTATTCTGGTAATAGCATTAGTTAAAAGTCCGGTAGGATTGGCATTCTTTTTGTAGTTAGTAGTGTCATGTATAGCTGAAGGTTGTTCTGTGTAGAGAATGCTATGTCCTTATTTGTGGTCAAAAACTTCTGGAATGGTTCTTAAATGCTCATGATTGTGCCTGTAGGTCACAAATTGGTTGGGGTTAAAGATCAGTCTATTGGATTGGCGTACTCGTATGGAGTCATGGTCGATGTTGTTTGAAGACAAAGCAAATAAACTAAAAAATGATATCGATGCAAAAGATGCAGCACCCCGTGAGTTCCTGTTCTCTTTGACTCAATGTGTCTGGATAGTTCAGCCTGCCTTCCACTGCTTCTTCCATCTGAACACAAGGCATCACCAAGGAAGAAAGCACGTTAGGAGAATCCCACATCACTCCTCTATCAAAATCGTTGCTGAAGGTGCGTGCTGAATTGTTGTCTCTTCTGCCAGGACGACGCTCTGCTTCCCAAACAGGCCGTCTAAGCTCTGTCAACGAACAGGATGCCCTGCGCGTGTTAAATAGTGCTTCTGTCTACGATAGTACGATGCCCTCTCTAGCTAGCTATGTCTTCTCTTTTTAACATGTCCCTAGAGAGATCAGTGCACACGGAGCTGCTGCCTTTCAGCGAGCAGATGCTTCATAGCATGTATTGGGGTCTTATTCTGAACTATGCAGCGGTTATCTTATTTCAGCAAGCTTTTGTAGCCTGCAACTTGCCTGATATCTATCCAGCTGTTTGCCAATGTTTTTTTTTTTCTTAGCTCGATCGTGCATGCGCCAAAAATAATCTCACGTTTCAGTTTTTGTTTTAAAGACTCAACGGGTTCGAGTCCATCAGCCGTCCCGATTTAACAAGCGCTTCGACGAGGCCGGGCCATGTGCGAATTCCGGCCCATATGAGCGCTCAACGGCACGACAAACAAGCAAGCGGTCACGTCCGAGCCGATCTTTACTTGCAGTGGCCACTGGCCAGTGGGGCGACCCCGTCTCTGACCCGTGCGGCCTTTGACGTGCGGGTGCGTCTCCTCCTCGCCGCCGGCGCCACCGCCGCCTCCCTCGCCCTCTCGCCATCGGCCGGCGACGCTAGCCGCTTCTCCGAGTCCCCAGGTGCTGGCTTCTCCCTCCGCATCCCCCCTCCCCCCTCCTCTTCCTCGTAGGTCTTCTCGTTCCAACGGATGTGTCATTTTCCTCGCAAATCCACGGCTCCTCCGATGGGATGGTAGGTCTGGTCGGGCTCGTCGCTGTCCAGGCCTGAGAGAGCATCTAAGCCCTAAATTTACGCAATAGTTTTCTGGGAGAGCCTCGAATCCTCCTAAATTTATGCAATAATTTTTTTTCTGACTGCTCCTGGCGCCGGTTCCCCTCGGAAATTTCGACGGCTTTCTCGATCGCCAACTACACGTCTGGTATTATTCCTTCCGCCCGCTCGCCTCGCTTCCTTGCCCCACGAAAATTCTCGAATCCCCCGAACCCTAGGGCGGCAGAGGAGGCGTGCTCCGGCGACGGGCTTGGTTTCGTTCGCTTGCCTCCCGCCGCTGATTCGTCGACAAGTTCGCTTGTTCTCGTAGACGGAACGCGGTTACCCTCGTCTCTCGGTGAGGTTCGGCGTCTTCTGTGCTGTGATTTTATTTGTTTGTGGAGATCGGTGGCATTTTAGTGGCGGAGCCTGGGGCTTGTCGCGCTAATCGTTCGCAGTGGGGCGCAACTGCTCTTGAGATGGAAGTTTAATTGCAGTTGTTCAGAATTCCTTATCCTCCAGCCCTTTTGGCGAGAGGTTGGGGATGCATTCGGACCATTTCCTTCGTCTTTTGTGGCCTGCAGTTTTGCATTAGCTCCATGGTTCAATTCGATTGCATACCCTCTTTGTGATCATGTCACTAAACTTGAGGTGTGAACATCATGGTTAATTTTGTGTATACCTCACGCCCCTGATCCAATCTGTGTATATGCATATGGTGTGAACTCCATCCCTTCCTTAGTTTCATTGTAATTTTGGCTAACACTTTGACCGTTTCTCATGGACAATTTTGGTCTGTGAGTAGTACTCCGACCAAGTCTTGTACAAGTGCAATTCTCCATGCACCTAATCTCTTAGTCAATGTTCAACTTGGTTGGGCCTATAATGTAGAGCCTTGGCTTGCAATTTTTCTTGCTCCATATGGCTTCTTCGCTGTGCCCCTGTTGAAACTGTACTTAATTCACATTCTGTATTTCCTGACAGTTGTGGTGATGCAAATTGTTGCAGTGAAAAAGTAGAAGAGAAGAACGACCTTGGAATGGATAGGAACCGGGAACTGGAAGAGGTGGTCCCAAATGACTCGGACCCTCTTCTTGGGAGGGAGAACAGGGAGTCAGAGTCATCGGTGGAGCTGTCACCGCCACAGCCAGCAACTGTGAGCCCGCCGGAGATTGAGGATGAAGAGACCGATAGCTCTTCTGCTGCGTGCTGCCGCATTTGCCTTGAGGCTGAGTCTGAGATAGGTGATGGTCCCAATGAACTACCCCAGTGCATTTTTGTTATGCCTGTTGGTTCAATTTATTTCAATTCAGGAATGATTTTGTTTGGTGTTAATCTTCTATGTGCTAGTAGCTTGATGAAAAATGAAGAATACTCATACCTTCGATGTTTTCTTTACTTTGTCTATTGGTCTAACAAAATTCTCTTTACTGCTACTGCATTTATTATGTGACTAATAGAATATGATATGGCTTGGTCACAGAATACATCCAATAAAATAGGAACATGAATGATATCTGTATCATACCAGATACCACAAGCATTTAGCTTAACTAGGAGAATAAGCAAGCTGCACAGTTGACTAGATTGCATAAGATTTTTGCATTCCCTATGCTATTAGATAGAAATCAAAACCTGTCTTGTTAGGCTATCAGCATTTTCCTTGACGTAACTGATTTAATGATTACCCTGGATAATATCTGCAATCCTGTTGTGACATCTGAGAACAAAAACCAACAGTGCTAGTCCTGTCAGCCACTTACAAGGAATAAATATTAGTTTGCTCATGTTGAACAACCAATTTGTAATTCAGCCTTGGCATGTGAATAAAATGAAATTAATTGCCTGTGTATCAGGATATATGATGTGTATTGGGCTAACATTTTGTTTTGGGTAATTGAACCTGTAGAAATGCTTAGGTTATAATATATTGGTTGGGTGCTTCAGTTTTCTTTCCCTATCCAACCAAGATGTAACTGTAAGCTTGTGATTCCATCAATCCTTTTAATGTTTTTGCAGGTGATGAGCTAATATCACCTTGCATGTGCAAGGGAACTCAGCAGTTCGTTCATCGTTCTTGCCTTGACCACTGGCGGTCTGTTAAGGTACATCCAGTGCTTTCCTAACATCTTCCATGCTAATTTCCTTCAAGGACATGCTCTGTGCTTTATGAACACTAAATATATTTGGGTTGGTAGTTGTACATGAAGACTTGGGATATAGGGAACATATAATTTACATAGAAACTTGCACAAAGTAGTGGTGGACTAGTTGAAGTTTTACATGGAGATTGATGCAGCTATCATTGATCAGCTCATGTGTACTGAAATAGCAATGCTGCATAGATGTTAGGCTTTGTTTTCCTCTGTGATGGCAGTAGATGATTGTGATCCTGCAATGCACAAGAACCCAAGCCTTTTTCTTCATTAACCATTTTTTTTCTTTCAAATGGCAGATTCTGACATTTCAAAGATGTCATCAAAATCAGAATTTTGATGTGTACTGGCAGTATACTACCTTTTAGAAGTTGAGCCGCATCTCTTCAAGCTATATTTTTTCAGCTTGATCTGGAGGTTAAACTATAGAATCCAGAGTCTTGGCTGCCATTTCTGTGCCATGTAAAGTCTAGCTGCACTAAACCTTCTATTAAAGTTATGCTCTAACTTGTGCTCCTTATTGGCCTTCAGTGGTTCTCTTTGCACTGATTTCCTAGTTAGATACTATGGGTATTCAAATGCGGTATCTTAACTCCTATCTTCATTAGGTTATCTTCTATTTATGTGGAACCAGGGGAGAATAAAGTTATGTACTAGTTCTGATTTTGATATTTCATGCTTTTGTAGGAAGGATTTGCATTTTCACACTGCACAACTTGCAAAGCTCAGTTTCATCTTCGAGTGGAGACCTGGGAGGATAACTCGTGGCGTAAAATGAAGTTCAGGATCTTTGTTGCAAGGGATGTTCTACTCGTCTTTCTTGCTGTACAGCTTGTAAGTCTTTTAACATTTCAAAGCACTTAGTTAAACATGTGTTTCTTTTACAAAACGAATCTGATAGCTTTACTTGTAGAGATCATGTTATGATTCATCCTATGCAACGCCATAATCTATCTCATCATGTCTTTTTGTTTAGTAATGAAGTCATGAATTGAATTTGTTTGTTGTTTCACTCCACTTCCTGGGCATATGTTATATGGTGAATATTTGTAGAAGAGATACATAGTTGAAGAAACATGATGCAATGGCATAGGACAACGTGTTTTGCTATCAAAATTTAGCAAGTGAAAATCACTTGATCACATTATTTTTATTGTTGCAGACTATTGCTATTATCGGTGCGATTGCATACTTTCTAGACAGGGATGGAAGTTTCCGGAACAGTTTCAGTGATGGTTGGGACCGCTTCTTGTCAAAGCACCCAATACCATTCTACTACTGCATAGGTAGGCAAATTGTCTGTTTTCTATCCATTGTCATGACTCATGAATCATGATGCGTCCGTATCATCATTGATGTGTGCATTTTGGTTATTTGCAGAGGAACTTATTATGTCTGATAAAAATTACTATGTTTGAAATGCAGGGGTTGTGGTTTTCTTTGTGCTGCTTGGATTCTTTGGGTTGATAGTACACTGCTCATCATTCAACGACAACCAGGATCCATGCCTAGCTGGGTGCCGGAACTGCTGCTATGGTTGGGGCATCCTGGACTGCCTGCCTGCTTCCTTGGAGGCATGCTTTGCCCTGGTTTTGGTTTTTATCGTTGTGTTTGCTATCCTTGGCATTGCCTACGGCTTCCTCGCTGCAACCATGGCGGTCCAGAGGATCTGGCAGAGGCATTATCACATCCTGACCAAAAGGGAATTGACCAAGGCAAGCAACTTCCTTCTATAGATCAGTACTTCTACAGTATCAAGGACAAGCAATATGCATATTAATTGATCCATTCAGATCATAAGCATTCGAGCACGTCAATCATGTGAAAATCTTAATCGATTTGTGGCCAATTTTTCCCTTTCACTTATGATATGCAGGAATATGTGGTGGAAGACCTTCACGGCAACTACACGGCGCCGAAGCTTGATCCGGAGCACGAGGAACGGCTGAAGATGCTGAAGCTCCTCTAGAGAGAGAGAGGTGTACGCCTTCCTATCCATGGCAAGTGCACATGGGTCAATCCTCTCCGCGTCCTAGATCAGGGAATGGTCACCCATGACACTGTACAAAAAGATGACATCCCGCTTGGACCTGTATGAAATCCCTATTTGGTTCTCATGAGTTTTTACCTTCTCGGTAACCGTCGTCGAAGACTTCTAGTGCCGGTAGCTTTCGTCTTTCTTGTCCCCGAAAGTGACGTTCATCTTTTATCTTTCCTTCTTTTCTTAGAACGATTGAAAGTTTGTTGTGTGAATTGATCCTGATTTTTCGATACCTTTTATCGTCCGAAATAAGATCTGTTCTCAGTGCGTATGTTGTGCAATATAATAACTGTGTGGTAATATCCATTCTCATTCTCATATATATTATTCCAGTGCTTGAAGTTACATGATTAATTACACCACTGTTTACACGGCACATTTTACTTCCCCTTGCCGACTCGCTAGTTAACTGAGCACACGAGAAGCACATCACGGCCAGCCTCAGCCGGTGCCGGTGACCCCGAGATCCGGCTTCCCGTCCTCCGTGCCGGCGCCGAACACCGGCCCGCCCTTCCCCGCGGCATCCTCGACTGTGTCCTCGAGCTTCCTGACAGGCAGCCCGCGCTCGTCCTCGCCCGATCGGAGCTCCGTCTGCGGAGTCTGCCGTCTCTCCTGGCCCTGGGCAACGCCGCCACCGGTGGCTGCAGGCGCCGACGAGTAGGTGGTCGCCGTGAATGCGCCCTTCGGCTGAGCTCCTTGCGCGCCTGACATGATTGCGCTCCGATCTCCGATGCTAGCGGCGTCCGTCGGCCGGTGGATACTGTGCTCGCCGGTGGTGGTACCTTGCTTTAATAACGTGACTTTGTGGTAACGTGTCGTGCGATCGGTACTGAGCCGCTGCCACGTGGAACTCGAGTTCCTCCAGAACTTGAACACGTGTGTGCCATACATAGCTTGATCGTGTATGCAGTGCACCAAAAAGGCTCACGGCTTTTGTTTATATAAAAAAGTAAAAAAGAAAGTAAACGGAGTTCGCAGTTCGAGCCCATCCACCCGTTCTGATTTGCAAGTGCTTCGTCGAGGCCCGCCTTTGGCGAATTGCGGCCCATATGGACCCGGTCGAAGATGACGGAAAGGAGGAGTCACGACGGATTCATTTCAGCAGCCATCACTCATCAGGAGTTGGACAGGACAGGACGATTATTGGCCGCCACCGGCTGTCTGCATGCGTCCGCGCTGAGCTTTCGCCTGATCTCCGTTTCAGCAGCGCAGTGGATCGGATTCGGATCGCGGCGCCTTTAATTCACGATCTGGGAGGCTAATCCGAAACAGACCGCGTTTAACCGTCGTTGGACAAGCGTCGGCGTCACCAGGAATAGGGCGTCGACTTCCTCCCCACACCCGTGCTCCAACACTAGCTCCTCTGAAAGAGAAGGCGGTCGTCGTTAGGATCACCTTCAGTAGTTCACTAGAAATGCAGGCGCGGCTTTGCCGCGCCCTCCTTGGAGTAGCCAGCCTGTGAGAACAATGAAATGGTTAAGTTCATCTCCTTTAAATTGTTTTAAACTGAAAATGGCCATGAACAAAGTAATAATTAAATGCTATAAAAACATAAAATCAGCTCTTATCAGATAATTATCAAAATATTCAAAATTCAGAAAATCTACAGCACTATTCTTAGGGCAGCATTCCATTGAGTGTAGCAACATATGGGGACAGGAACCACTCTTCCTAGGAATCCAATAGTTCTGGTTATCGCCATGTCTCATCAATCTTATGATCAGTCTGATCATTCATGTCCTTACCTGACTGGCCAACATCTCAGATGTCATCCTATACTTGTTTGCAAACATAGCAACGCTCTTCAATCCATAAGGTGCAAAATAGTTCATTAATACGTACGGATTGGGAGGGATTGAGTTTATCCAAACAAGTTTTTAGAGGTTTCCACCAGGGCATTAGCATCAACCATGAACTGCCAGATAAGAGCATCATCTCCTGCCTGCAGTTTATCATAAAGAACTTTAAGAAGTGTCTCTCCATCAACTGTGTTGTTAGCTTCTGCATGTTGGAGGTAATCTATTTCTGAAAACAGGACAGGCTTCTCAAGATGTATTCACATGTTATTCAAGTGTGAATCAACCCAGACAGAAAGCTACTTGATTTTTTCTTCCATACTTGCCTTTGGTATTCTGTAAAAAAATGCATTAATGACATGGTAAAATTGAAATATTCAGTGAAGAAAATGGAATGAACAGAGGCAAAAAGATGCATCGCTTTCGATTTATGAACCACACTGCGCAATCCATAGCCAACTGTTAGAGGATCGAAGTAGTAGTCTGTAAATGGAAAATCAAGTGCATCATCTTTGATCCATCTACAATTGCCAATGTCGATGCGGGTAAACCACAACGCCATAGCGCAAATGCTAGCAAAGCACAAAAACTGTTCAACTGAAAATCACAGGATGTTCTTAATTTACAAACCCTCACATTGAGGATGCTTACTTGATGTTGTTGTAACTCGGCTTCCAGCGTTGCTCACGAAAGTTATCGAGTCTGTAGTTGCTATCTCGAAAAATGACAGCCATTATCTTTCTTAGTTGGGTGCAAATGATAAGCTTTTCCGTGAGGAAAAACAAAATGGCCTATAAGGAATTAATGATTTCATATGCCCACTTTCTAAGGAATGCAAACTCTCTCTCTCTCTCTCTCTCTCTCTTGATCTCACGGTGGCTAAAGGGATGCAAACTAAGAAGTAGATTTCAGAACTATTGGAGCATGGGCCGCTGAGTAGATAGGCCAGCTATTACATTAGTAGTTTTCAGTACATGTCCTATATATATTGTCATTAGGCTTCACAACAACTGCAACAAAAAAAAAGAAGGCCGATGCATGTCCTACAACATGTACGGAGTACACTTGCTAGTTGCCTCTTAAATTTAGTCAACATATATATCTCCGTGACCCACCCCACACTAATTTTCGACTCGTTTGACCGGCAGGAGACCAATTCATCCCTTTGTCAGAAAAATGGAATAATGGCCATGAACTGACCAATTATGTAAGAAAATAGGAATGGTCCACACGGCCGGGCCTCTCTTCATCATTAGATGTGAAGAAAATGTTACCAAACTTGGCCAAAAACATTGAAAACCCCGAAATTCAAATTAATTTGAACGATATTTTAGACACCTTAAGAAAAGTTATAAAAAAGAACAAGAATATGTGCTCTAGAGTTATTTTAGTTGAAATAAAATGATATTGATCAATGTTTACGATTCAAGATCATTTTGTTTATTGATATTTGGCTGAATCACTGAAATTCAGCTTCGAACCCTTCAACTTAGCCTTTTGTTATGTCGAAGCATGCAGAGTCTAGTTTTGAGCTTCCTGTGTTTATGTTAGGCGCATCTCGTGGGACTTGGAAATTTCATACTCTGCAGCAAACTCATCAAATTAAACGTCTACTAGAAATGCAGGCGCGGCTTTGCCGCGCCCTCCTTGGAGTAGCCAGCCTGTGAGAACAATGAAATGGTTAAGTTCATCTCCTTTAAATTGTTTTAAACTGAAAATGGCCATGAACAAAGTAATAATTAAATGCTATAAAAACATAAAATCAGCTCTTATCGATAATTATCAAAATATTCAAAATTCAGAAAATCTCAAAGACTATTCTTAGGGCAGCATTCCATTGAGTGTAGCAACATATGGGGACCGAACCACTCTTCCTAGGAATCCAATAGTTCTCAAGTTATCGCCATGTCTCATCAATCTTATGAGCGATCGATCATTCATGTCCTTACCCGGCCAACATCTCGGATGTCATCCTATACTTGTTTGCAAACATAGCAACGCTCTTCAATCCATAAGGTGCAAAATAGTTCATTAATACGTACGGATTGGGAGGGATTGAGTTTATCCAAACAAGTTTTTAGAGGTTTCCACCAGGGCATTAGCATCAACCATGAACTGCCAGATAAGAGCATCATCTCCCGCCTGCAGTTTATCATAAAGAACTTTAAGAAGTGTCTCTCCATCAACCGTGTTGTTAGCTTCTCGCATGTTGGAGGTAATCTATTTCTGAAAACAGGACAGGCTTCTCAAGATGTATTCACATGTTATTCAAGTGTGAATCAACCCGGCAGTAAAGCTACTTGATTTTTTCTTCCATACTTGCCTTTGGTATTCGTAAAAAAATGCATTAATGACATGGTAAAATTGAAATATTCAGTGAAGAAAATGGAATGAACAGAGGCAAAAAGATGCATCGCTTCGATTTATGAACCACACTGCGCAATCCATAGCCAACTGTTAGAGGATCGAAGTAGTAGTCTGTAAATGGAAAATCAAGTGCATCATCTTTGATCCATCTACAATTGCCAATGTCGATGCAGGTAAACCACAACGCCATAGCGCAAATGCTAGCAAAGCACAAAACTGTTCAACTGAAAATCACAGGATGTTCTTAATCTACAAACCCTCACATTGAGGATGCTTACTTGATGTTGTTGTAACTCAGCTTCCAGCGTTGCTCCTGAAAGTTATCGAGTCTGTAGTTGCTATCTCGAAAAAATGACAGCCATTATCTTTCTTAGTTGGGTGCAAATGATAAGCTTTTCCGTGAGGAAAAACAAAATGGCCTATAAGGAATTAATGATTTCATATGCCCACTTTCTAAGGAATGCAAACTCTCTCTCTCTCTCTCTCTCTTGATCTCACGGTGGCTGAAAGGATGCAAACTAAGAAGTAGATTTCAGAACTATTGGAGCATGGGCCGCCGAGTAGATAGGCCCCGGGAGCAGGGGAGAGGAAGAGTCGACGGCGAGGCGGAGGCGCAAAAGCGCCCGGTCTTCTGCCGCCGCAGAGGGAACGAGGCGAAGGTGCCGGCGCGGGGTCACACCGGCGCGCCGAGACGGCCGAGAGCGGGCCGGCGTCGCACGGCCGTCGAAGAGCACAAGCCGGGCGCGCTACCGGCGACGGTGGCGTCGCACCCTACCTAAGCCGCGAGTCTTGCCGGAGGCTGTCCCCGTGCGAGCCGAAGTGAAGTGCGTTACGGCTAAGGATGGCGGCGCGGCGGCCGGCGATGGTGACGCCGTGTGGAGCCGCTTCGGGCCGGAGGAGCGAGCATCGGCGCTTGGTTTCCACGGAGGTGGTACGACGGCGCGTCGCGCCGCCACTTGAGGACATAGGCGGGGCGTCGCCGCAGCGGCGGCGAGGCGGCCGAGGAGCGCCGAGCACGGGAGGATGGCCAGTGGGCCGTGGCACGGCGCTACTGCCCACTCTCCGCACGAGGGAGCCTACCCCGAGAAACTTCGAAGCGGGCACAGACCCGACCCGCTCCAGCATCGGACGAACAACATTGTTTCCTCGCCGGATCGAACGGTTATTAGGCTAACGGGTGACGTGGCACTATCGGGTGCCCGAGCTTGGACCCGGGATTCGATAGGTAGAGATTAGAGGCACCAGTGCTTCGCTGCTCAATCTGATCTGATAAGGTGATCTGATATGCTGGCGCTGTCAGGGCATGGACCAATAATTGTACGCTTGCCTGCCAACCACTAAACAGCCTACGAGCCGGTCCACCAGGCAGGCTAGCCCGTAGGATTCTCGATCACATGCCTGCCCGGAGACCGGAAATGTAAACATCCTTGTACTGACATGATTCCCGACAAGTAGCCAATTAATTTCGCCCTGCAGCTGCACGGTGTGATACTGTGATGCGATGACATATGACAGTAGTACCAGTGAATATGCCTCTCATGCTTCTCGCCTGCCGTTCCTCCTCTTCCCCCAACCAGCAGGAGCTGCTGCAACCGCAAGAGCTCTCTACTGATCCATTTCATGTGGATGATGATCGAGCACAGAAACAACCAAGGGAAGTCCACTTGAATTGAACGGACGGGACACGAGATGGCCGTTCGTTTGCGACAGACACCGACCGTGACCGGGACGGCACAGGGATCCTCCCCCCGTGCTGTTGTGTAGAAACCTTCCCAGCTCCCAGGCGTTTTTCCGCCCATGAAACTTCGCCCAATTTTGATGGTGGCAGGCAGGGGGCGCAGAGGCTAAATCAAGCAGGGATACCCTCCACAGCTTTTTCTCAAAGAAGTGGTGCCATTTGCTAGCCGCGCCGCGGAGGCAAATTACAAAAGACCTGGTCTTTCCTTCATCAGGAAGGACCTTGCTCTCTAACTGACATTTGTACGTTCACAATCTCAAAGCAGGTATGTCTCCTTTGCTGCTTCCAGTCAATTTCCTATTCGAAACTAACGGCACGTTAGTACGTCGTTACCCACATCACGAAGGTTCCAATCGTTCCCCATCTGCCAATGCCGTCGTCTCGGCCGCCGCCTCAGCTGGGTTTGCGGACTTCACACGCGCAGATCGAGCCTCGTGCCTACGGCCGCCCGTCGCCCCCACTGCAGCCACCGGTCGGCAGGCGCCCCGAGCTACCCCCAGCCTCCTCCGCTCAGCCACAGCTCCCGGCTCGCCCACGGACTCCTCCGCTAGGGAGGCGCCCGGCCGGCGACTCAGCTACCCCTGTGCCTCCTCCCCAATAATAATAGCGCCTTCAGGTCGGCCATGGATGGACTCCGCACTACAACCGAATCAGGCTCGCGCAGACCCTCTGGTTCTCAGGTATGCCCCCAATCTCCAGTTCGTGTAGTTGAGGATCTCCAGTTCGAGCAGACCCTATGGTTATCAGATTTGCCCCCAATCTCCAGTTGTCACTGGCTCTCGGTTCATTCTAGGATCATTGGTACTGCTACTGAATCAGGAAAGCTAAATGCCATTAAAAATTGTTGTTCATAAAACTTACAGTTGCAAAACCATAGGGTAAACCTGCATCAATAGCTATTGCAGTGCCAGTCACAACTGAAAAGATCATATAGGCACAAGGAATCAAAGGTTGATATTTTCAATTTTCTGCTTACCGTGTGTCATGCTACACTCTAATACTAAAAGAGACTTGCTGTCGTCGATGCAAGGTATTGCGTTGTAAATACTAGATTTTGAATCCCAACTTAGTCATTAGTTGGATTGTAACTGATGTTGTTCAGGGCTTTCAGTCTATCAAAATAAGTGAAATATAATTCATTTTTTTTCAGCATATCAAAAGAAGCCAAACAAGATGCAGCAGTTAAGCATGCCCTTGCAGTTCAAGTTTCTGTTTTATCTGCCAATTATGATCTATTTTTCAATTTTACAAGAAGGCGGCCAATTTGAAATTACGCCTCATGCGTAAAGAGCAATATACTAGCTTAAAATGTACTGTACTATTCTTCTTGGAAGAGGTTTCTGATGGTGCAACCATTCTCATTAACACATCTTTATGTGGAGCAGATGCACTTTGAAGCTATGAAATGCATGTCTAGGTATAACCCAACTGTACCTGTGGGATATATTGCACAGATTTTGGGTTCTTGAGAATAGATACTGAAGGCTGTGCAACCAATGAGGATGATGGATTAGAAGAATGCAAAAATGGTTGAAAGCGCACTTTCTGAAGATAACAGTGGGGAGTTGCAGATAGATATGAAGGTATCAGCCTTCTCGGTGGATACTCAGTATTGGTGCTACTGTGGCAGTCATGCTGAGGTGTGGACGAACTGCACTTGCTGTTGTGGCAGTCGTACTGAGCTGTGGACGCACTGCACTTCTTCTGTAGAAATTCCAACAGGGGCATGGAGTGGAGCTGCCCAACAAAGCTCGCGGAGTTGGAACAACTGAACAAGGATGCGGTCATCTGGGCATGCAACACATTATTATTATTATTATTATTGCGAATTGCAACACATTATTGTGGGAACTCATGGTGTCAATGTGGGCGTGGTCGGTGCCTTAAAGGAATAGATTTTCATATATCTTTTTTAGGCATTATGTTTAGAGAAATATAAGAGCAAAAATGATGTATGATTTTCTTCGGAGCTCTATTTCTCATTGCCCTAGGGCTTGTAATTCAGTAGCTTTTCGAGCTTGCTTTGTAAGATACTAAAATATGTAATATGCACATTGATCTAAAATACATATGACATTTTGAGCCGTTTTGCAATATATGAGCAAGCAATTTCGTGGAATGGATAAGTTCAAAAAAAATACATGTGGCGTGGTAATTGCTTTACAGAAATATATGAGACCCATTGTTTGTTTGAAAAAGTATATGTGCCTTCATAAGTTCAGATATCCCAGTTTTCAAATTTCTATCTTTTTTGACCGAACCGGTCCAGGAATCCCCGACCATCTTTTTTTCAATTGAATGAAAGAATGTTTTTGTACAGGATTTACAGAAAATTACAAGGCTTCTAGGCCCAAAGAAAAAAAAGAAAAGGAAGCTTAAGCAAAGCTCTCTCTCCAAGACTGAAATTGATCTCTTCTAGAAGGTTTAGCCTTGGTGCACACCAGACTAAACTCATCTCTGAACTGCCTCTTCTAGGTTCTGATGTTTGCTTGCTTATTATCGAAGATGACTCCATTCCTCATGACCCAAAGGCACCAACAGTTGGCAGCCGAAGACTAGTAGTAGGTAAATTTAGGACCTTGTAGTTGTGAAAATTCATAGTATCAAAATATAGAGACTAAAATAAGAAAAAATTACTTCGGATCAGTACCTTTCTTCTTACCACTTTTCATTGATAGAATTGAGCAACAACATGTCACTACAGAACTTCTTAAATTAACATCCCAGATTCACAACCACCAGGTCCCGGCATACCGACTCTAGGTTCCAAAGCCACGTCTCACAAAAGTAGATCATACCAGCATACAAGTTGTAAATTTATTACAAAAGCATATCATAAGCTGCTCATAGGTTCTAGTCTTCATAGACCAGCCTCCTAATGTTTGTCTTCTGACCATATGTTGCAGCCGGCTGTTCGTGGTGTTCTGGACAAAATCTCTTGTCCTAACTTTGAGGATGGTGATGGATATATCAACTCCGACAACGAGAAATCCGATGAAACTGTTGAAGCATATTTGGAGGTTAGTGAGATATATTTCTAGAATTATGAAGTAATTTGCTATTGAGGATACTCTCAGCAAAAGTAATTGATATGGGATATGCCACTTTGTTTTTTTTTTTTTTTTTTTTTTTTTGACGAGGAAACCAAGAGATTTTATTAACAGCACAAGGCTGAAAGAAGTTTACAATGTCTGAAAGAAGCTGCTTTGATAGCAGAAATGAAAGGGCATTCTAACCCATGAGTTACATTCGAACACTGAATAGAGGCTTCGTCGGAGCATCTAATAGAGGATTTAAAAGCTTGAAGGGCGAGTTGATGAGCAATTTCATTATCAGCCCTACTAACTTTCAGAATGTTGGAGCCCGATGCAACCGCATTGTTAATGAAAGCCTGTGTGAATGGCTTTGCTCTCCAGTCTGGAGGATTTGTTTGTTCATTGGCCTGCAGAAAATCAACCAGAGCCTGATTGTCGTTGAAGAAGGTGATATGGGATAGACCAAGGACATTTCGAAGGTCCGAGGCTATAGATAAAGCCAGAGCTTCAGCCATCATCACCGAGTCGCACCTGTGAACCTGCAATCGACGGTGGTGCCGGAGCCAGACCCATCCGCCTCCGGCTCCTGCGAAGGAGAAAACCGAAGCAAAGCACAGGAATCGCCGTCAGCTCAAACAGTCAGATCGGGCACCAAACCACTCAATCGGCGGCGAGGCTAAGGCCATCGAGGCCGCGACGGCTCGTGAGCAGGCGTACCGGCACATCAGGGAAGCGCGAGGCCGGGCTCCATGGTGTCCAACAGATCCAGAGCGCCCCATCTCCTCCTCCGTAGCCTCCAGCGACGGCCTCGGACTCGGAGGCTTCGGATGGAAGACAATACCTGTTGCACACTAACGCCGTGTGCGTGTCGACGTCGGTAAGCGAGACGGTAACTTGAATGAAAAACGATTGAAGATTGCTTTAGGATTGGTGCAAGACCAGGTGTCATGCAAAGGAGAAGGGTCTCTCCGATCATGGAGAGACCCGGGTCTCTCATAATTTGCCTCCCGCGCGATATGCCTGCTCCATCCACTCATCCAGTACATGTGTGTACTACTGCATGTGCAACAGTCCGACGAGGCCTCTTTTGGCCAGTTGCAGTTGGTGGCGGGCCCGACGATCCATGTCCTGATATCGCCAAAGCGACATCTGAATCTCATCGTGGAGGTGGCGGTGGAGCGGGGGGCATTGAAGAACCGTGCACGAGAACCGCCGCCACTTTCACTGCCTCCTCAATGCGACGCCGTCCTCTAGCTGGCTGGGAGCCGTCCCTGCCGGATGCACTTGCGAGTTGCGACTCGCTCACACTGGGATGCACTTGCGACTTGCTCCCACGACACACACTGGCCAGGTGCACTTGCCCAGATGCCCTCGTTTGCTGTACAAATGTTAGGCCGGCCGCCGCCTTGGTTGGTTCCTACTAGAAGCTGCCACGCAAGCATATGCCTGCATTGGCACGGGGGCTTGAAAAAGCGACATCATTGCGCAACTGAACGAAAGGCAGCAATGATGCTTGTGCGTTTTGGGATTCAGCCCGGCCATGCATGCAATGCAATGCAACCACACCAAGTTGGCTACGGAAAGCCGTTCTGTGGAAAGCCATTCTTTGATCTGGAAGGTTACCAAAAGCTTGGGCACGATGTGCACCGCACTAGCTACTAGCTAGACTAGGGGCTTGTTCACTTTGGACGGGTTCAACTCAGGGCACGCGAAGAACTGCCCGTGGTTTTATTTTTTTCCTCTAATAAAAATGCGGCGAAGCACTGTTGAGTGTGCCTAGTGACGCACGCCAGCCTCACCGGCTCCTCAATTTGTTTCGTGCTTATTGTGATGACCAGATACAAACTGCGGCGCAGAGTAACCACCACTCAAGCAGATTACAAGCAGTCGACGTCGAGACGTGTCGATTTTCATAATGAGAAAACGATCGGCATCAGGAGAGTTTGGTTGGATTGATCAGACGAGCCCACTAAGAAAGGCTTTTCCCGTCCTTTTGCAGTCTAAGGCTAGGGTCAGGGCCACCACCCTCTCGACGATAGAAAATTCCCACAAACATATTTCGTCTTGTAAGGGCCCCTTTGGAACGAGGGGCAAACACAGGAAAAGTGAAGGAAAGAATCCCGTAGGAATGCTGACGTCATCACTCCTTTGGTTTCACGGGAAACTTTCCAGAGGAAGCCGATAGGAAAGGATTCGCTCTCACTGTTCACGCAGGAAAGGAAAACTTCGGTCCGACCTCATTTTCGTCGCAGGAAAGGAAAACTTCCGCCGTGCCGCCCGTGCCCGCGCCTGGCGAGGCCGCCCGCGCCGGTGTCCGCGCGAGGCCATGCTGGCCGTGCGCCCACGCCTGCCTCGCACACGCCGCCAGCCGTTCGTCGGAGTTGCGTGGAATGGAAGACGGGGCGCGCTGGGGCGCCATGGCCGTGGGGGGCGGCTCGGCCAGCCCTTCCTCGTCCTCCTGGCCGCCGTCGTCGTCGGCCGCGCCGAACAGGGAGAGGGGTAGCGGGCCCCGCGGCCTCTCGGCTGTGGCAGAGGCGAAGCCTGGAACCTGGGCAGCCGCGCGGCGGTGCTG
Organism: Themeda triandra; assembly: GCA_018135685.1. Classification (NCBI taxonomy): domain Eukaryota; kingdom Viridiplantae; phylum Streptophyta; class Magnoliopsida; order Poales; family Poaceae; genus Themeda; species Themeda triandra. Next base: position 246,848 of record JAENPR010000654.1, on the reverse strand, counting down.
CAGCGGCAACGGCGATTGAATCCACGGTGGCAGCAGCTTCGGGACGGCGGCCCGAGCAGGAGGACCTGCGCCGCGCGCATCGCCGCGCTCGCGGGCGGCGATGTCGGCAACGAGCGCGAGCGCGACGTCGAACTCGCAGTGGGTGAGGTGGTCCACGGTGAGGACGGACGTGACGAGCGCGTCGCGGCGGCGCCACTCGGGGTGCCCGGCGTCAGGGCAGACGCGGACGAAGGAGATCGGGGCAGGCGCGGACAAAGGAGGCAGCAGCCATGCGCAGAGGAGGGGGAAGCACGGAACGGAAGGCCTTATCCCCTTTTTTTTTTTTTTTTTTGACGGAACGATTCCGGAGGAATGGAACTCCTTCTTTTCCCGCGCGGCGTTGGATTCCTACGTTTCGCCTATAATATTCCCGTGCGCCAAAGGAGCCCTAAAAGGGAGCGAAACGATGGATTCACCGTCGCCATGATATGCCCGTGTGACTAGCTTGGATATACTAATGCCGATAGGCGATATATATAGGCTTGTCTTCGCCGACAGCCATCATCGGCAAGCTTCGCGGCGGTACTTATTCCCGTGCGTGCGCGCATGCGTGTTCTGACTTCTGAGAGGCACCATCATGCGATCGAGAGCTTAGCTACTGTGTCGTGTTATCCATCTGGTGTTCAGTTCAGTTGGATATGATGTGGTGAATGGAATGAAGTTCATTCAATGAACGGGCGGCTCAGGGCCGGCGTCGTTTTCAAAGTGGATTTCATCATGGATGGCAGAGACGACTTTCTGCACTTCTCTTCCCGGCCGCCCCCTGAAACAGCGAAAAGCAATAGTGCAGTGCTTCGGGAGTAATCGTCGTCGGTCTAGCCGTAGGGAAGGTTTGATGGTACGTGTATTATACAGTAGTGCGAGGGCACTCCTAAGAGCACTTTTTTTCTTTTGCGAAATCCTAGCAGCACAATTTTGTTGCTGAAGCAAATTCTACGAAGTTGTTTTGAAAGAGTGTTCGACGAAATAAAACAGAACTCATAAAAGGTCATAAATTTGTTGGTGAAAGTATGAAACTATACCAAACAGTCCCGAACAAAGTTAAATAAACACAATAATGAATCTCATGTAGCCGTTTTAAAAGGTGATCCATGTAGTCGAGTAGTCAACCCATGGCCGATGGGCAATGGCGGTCCCAAGGCATATTGTTTTTTTATTATCCTGTTACAATATGTGCCCTCTTCATTCAAAAAACAAAACAACGAGCATGCATCTTGAAGGCCTCGATCTCACTTGGAATAATGTGTTGGATCAGGCCAGTCTGAACGATGTCAGTGTAGATCCGAAAGCTCCGACATTCAATTAGACATGGTTAAGGACAGTCACACATGATTAGCTTGTTATGGGAGTTCATGCCAAATGAATTGTCAGTGTTTATTGATGTTGTATGCCTATACCTCTTTCAACATGACACGATAGCAAAAAGTAAAAAAGGTGCCATCTCATATATACAATACCTATATGTTTCTGATTTAGACCTTGTTTGTACATTGTTGGATTCACCTCAAAACATATATGTTGGGGTAGCTTGAATAGAAATTTTGTTCAAGTTACACTCTAATTCACCTCAACACATATGGATTAATATGAATTCCAATACATCAAACAAACTTTACATTTAGTTCTGTCACGATGGTGTATATCGAGCTACTTCTCCACACTCGACTTTGCTTTATGGGGGGTATCTTTTGCTTTGGACGATTCATACTTGTTTGGCCAGAAATGAACGACAATAATCATGGAGTTCCTCCCTCCCGAGTGGAAACCAGCATAACGCCTTGTATAAGCAATGGCATATCCTTCAACAAATAATATGTTTCTATTTACGTTTCACGATAGTATACATCAAGCTACTTCTCTACCTTGAATTTTGCACCTTCTTGTTGAAACTTTGAACGACACAAACTTGTTTGGCGACCATTGGGGCGAAGATCATGGAGATCATTCCTCCCTCCCGAGCCGAAACTAGCATGACGCTTTGTCCAAACATATATTTTGAGAAAATTCGTTGTTCTCTCTCAATAAAACACTGTTATGTTCTCCTAGTGGTTTTTACCATGCGACTTGCGAAACATTACACGCCACGCACTAGTATTGGCTTACAACAATTTTTTTTTTTGACAACATAATATGATGTTGTAGATATAGAATCACATAACCACCACTCTTTTAACTTTTTTTTAGAGTTCACCACTCTTTTAACTAGAGTCTAGAGCTACACTTTCTTCTTACTCACTGGGGCATCCTTTTCTCTAATCCATTGCTTTCAGTGCTTTATTTCTCCTCTCTCATGTACACATATTATTTTATCTTTTTGAATCGGTTGTAGCCTACTTAAACATTTGTGAAGCGTACGTTTGGCATGCTAGGGCTACAAGATAACACACCATGTTTGGGCTAGCCTTAGAGCCCCTTCAACAGTATTAGTCAATTTGCTAGCTCATATGAACCTAAAAATAGAGATAAAAAGAGTCATACGACATGCTAGGTATAAAAAAAAGTTATAAACATAGACATATAATGTAAATCATAGAAAATATGTCAACTTAGCTCTTCATGAAAGGCTAATATATCATTCGCTCTCCTTATTGCTCAATAAAATATTCCATGATTTGGCTCTTTAAAATCTACTAAGTTGTTCGATTGGTGGCTTGAAAAGTTGTCTCGGATAAATAACCACTTTCAGTCATTAATTTTTATCAATCTAGTGTGGAGATATTTGTATGGCTACTTTTTAACTGTTGTGCATCTAGGCATAAGTTTTGGGGTCACTCGGCCCCACGGCTTTTGCCAAAATACATTTAGCCCTCTGCATAAACTTTGTGATTATATATTGATGGTTGTGTAATGATTATGTTAATTGGCTTAAAATCAACACGTCTGGTGCCACAGGTTTTGAATCCTGGACCCGTTAGCACAAGCAGTAATTAGACATGCTCTGAAATCGTAGCCTAGCCACATCGACAAGGGTTAGGTTGTGGTGGCTGTGTGATCATCTCATCATCAACGATTGACGGGTGAAAAGATTCGGACCAAAGCATAATAATGCAAAAGCACGACCAAGTCCAATCAGTACCAAGCTAGCTACGTACCCAGGCACGAGGCATCTATCGTACGTGAGCGCGCGGCAACAAGGAGACACACGAACTCGGCGGGCGCCGTCGGACGGCACGGGACAGGGGCTCGGGCCGCCTTGTTCTGGCCACGGGTGGCGGGCGGGGCTAGGCTACCCATCCCACTGGGATTGCACGATATTCTCTTAGAAGTGTGGACAATGTCAATGTGAATCCGGAAGCTATGACATTCTATTAGAAGTGGTTAAGGACAGTCGCACATGATTACCTCGTTATGTGAGATCATGCCATATGATTTATGAGTGTTTATTGATGTTGTAGGCATGTACCTCTGTCACCACAACACAGTAGCAAAAGTAAAAAAAGGCGCCAACTCTTATATATAGTACAAATGCGTATATGTTTTCGATTTAGGCCTTGTTTGGATGTTATCGGATTCATCTCAATACACATGTGATGGGGTAGATTGAGGAGAAATTGTATTCAATTTCCACTCCAGTCTATCTAAATACATGTTGATTGATGTAAATCTGACTACGTTCAAACACAAGCCTTGTTAGGATGATGTATATCTTTGGATGAAAACAGGATGGTGTATATCAAATACTTATCTACACTCGGTTCTGCTTGTTTTTTTGGCTTTTGATTAATAGTCCCATACTCCCATACTCTGAACGATGCATACTTGTTTGGCCAGAAATGGGTGACCGCTGAAATACGGGCTATATGCCTGGTCTAAAAAAAAGGACGGTCATTGTAACAGAACCGACCAATTAATATAAACATAATGTACTAATGATGTCGCCTAAGCAACCTAATTAGCACATGACGCTTATATCAACCCGGTAGTCCGTGAAACCACGAAGGATTTCAAACTTTCCACAATACAGCCCAGACCGAATTGAGTTCAACATAAAACCATTCATAGTAATACATAAGTTCACAAGTAATTGATTACATCGGAGTTTATGAAATAGTTATTACAATGCCAAGTTAAAAACCAAACTGCGGAAGCAAAATAAAGTGTTGTTTTACAAACGCACACTTAGTTCAAAATAGTGCCTGGTCCTTCATCAAATCCAGCAAAAGCATAGAGGTATGAGATATAAGAGATGACCTTGCCCAAGGTCTAATCCTCCCGTAGTGGGATACGAGTCCATCTTGTTGCCACAAAGAAAGGTCTTATGATCTGCAACAAGTGGGAATAAAACCCCGAGTACAAGAAGGTACTCGGCTAGACTTACCCGTCATAAACCAAAAATAAAGTGACACCAAGGAGTATGCAAGGCTTTATGAGTGGGGTAGGCTGACTCATTTAAACTTGCGATAAAAGATGAGCTTATTAAATAATCATTTAGTGATAAAGGACTCTCTAGCTTATCATCTTTTAGGTTGGATCCCGACATCACTAGATTAGCACCCGTACTATTCCAACTCCGGGTATGAGCAAACAAAACTATCCTATCCTTCGGGTTGAGCATACCGGCATCAACAACATAGAACCATAACCATCCTATTTTTCACAATGATTTGCGACAGTCTTGCCGTTTGCTCGGTCAAGTGTTCACTTGTCCGGGAACGATGGCGATTATAATCGATTGCAAACCAGGTGCGGGTATTCCTCACACAAACCACACGTCTCCCGTCGGAGTCGATTAGATCACCTTGGTCTATTCGGGTGGAGTCGCGGATTTCAAGGCAAATACGATTACACCGGGGCATGCCCGGCTACCGAGTCTCTCCGGCGCGACCGGCCACCGGCTTTAATACCGCGCCTGTGGGCAATACACTCAACTCTGCTGAAATTCCGGCCCAAACATCCTCAAGGCTTCGCGGTCGGATGATCGCATCCTTCCAGCTATCTGTGAGGCATTGTTCAACATGATCCGAGGACGTACAAAGCCATATTTCCTTAAGTGACATCGCCGGAGTTTCCGTGGTCTAACACACCACAAACCCCGACTAGTCGTGATTTAACATGGCCACATGGTTATGTTCTCTAAACCAACCTCCATAGTATCAACCATAGGGTAGTAACCACCTACCTCGCGGATGAGGGTCAATCACCCGTCTTCTACCGATCTAATTAAACGTGCTAAGCATATGAACGATCCCGAACTTAAAAAGGGTAAGGTATTCGGGTGGATCAAGGTACTCATAATGCGATAACGGTTCCAAGTAACGCCTATAAACTTAATGCATCATAAACAATAAAGGACGCAAAGTAAATTATTTTGCAAACCGTAGGAAAAATGCTCCGGGGCTTGCCTTCCTAATACGATCAATGTTGAAGCTCCTAGCACTTGATCACTCCACGTCTGGTTCCTGGTTCTCGATCACCTCACGTGCCGTGGTTCCCCTTGGTGACTCCTCCTTTGGATCCTTGCCCCACGTCACGTTCTGTTCTCCTAGCGATCCTGTATGATGCGGGTGCATGTATGAATACTAAGAGTACACATGGTATGATAATGCGGATGCGTGCTTTGCTTACTCTTTCTACAAGGTAGTCAACATCATCCAAGAACGTGTACCATAAGCACATGTCATCTACTACATTTTCTATTACAACAATGTAATCCTAGTACGACATCCCTTTCTACTATCATCAGCAAACAAGTCAGTAAAGCCAAGGAGACTACACTCACACATAATCATCCTAACCATATAACTAACAGATCAATAAATAAATCGTAAATAAATAACCATAGACCCTATGGATATGAATGAAGACATTCTGGAAAGCTTATGAAATTCTCCATCAAACATCTGAAGACATCACAAACTGATTCCCAGGTTAACTACACCTAAAACACAGAGCATCAGGACTGATTCTGGCAAAACAGCCACTAAAACAGCCCTGATGACCATCTTGTCACACCCATAACTCCTAAACCATTCATGCAATGACCATGAAACTTTAACAGTAGTTAACTAAGATAATACTCCAACTTTCATCTATAGACAAGTTAACCAGAAACCCAACTTTTAAATAGATTAGCCTATCCTCAATGGGCTTAACCCCTAGTTTGAACATCCAAGGGTTGAACAGGAGCACCATGATTGGCTACTCCTAAAATCCTACAAAAATTACAGTAGACATAGCATGGCAGTACTAGTCTACCATCCAAAAATCACACCTTTTGGATGAACCTACTGACCTATGCATAATTCACAAGACAGCACAATTAATTGGACCTATAAATACTTTGTATTATGAAGCATGGCAAACTCATGTGTTAATCACATCAATGACTTCCTAAGGACATATAAACAGCCCACAACAGGAATTAAACCTTAACTTGATATAAGGACCCTATTTATGAATTTAATGTGAGCATAGCAATAATAGGCACATGAACTGCAACCCTATAAAATTACACTAAACAAGCATGTGATATCTTTATCATAGACAGAGCATCTCAATACAAGACCAACAAGACCAAAACCATATTTTTCTGAGCATGCTAGAATTAATTATGCATTTCCAAAGATAAATAGCAATTATACCAATTGATACAATTTAAATAAAACTATACAGAAAAGTTGCTCAAACAGGGGATATTATATTTTTTCTAGATACTACACTTCACAAGGATTACAACAAGACCAAGATCACTCAATTTGGACACTCCTAGCTTGAGATATAATTTTTCAAAACCTTTTTTCAAAATCATTAAAACTATTATTCGAAAATCAACACCTAAAATGCTATGTGCACCCGGAGTGTACCCAGAGGTGCTCTACCGCTAGGTACACCCGGCTACTGTACCCAGACGCATGACTGATGACGTCACCCATGACGTCCTGATGACGTCACCGGGTCCCGCATGTCATGCACCCGGACCCGGCCATGCCGACGTCGCAATGACGTCGCGATGACGTCACCTCGGACCTACGCGTCATTGACACGGGTGGCGTACTTTTGCGAAAGACCCTCGAGACTCTCACGAAATCGCATAAGCCGGATCTCGCAAACACTTGTGCCTTACGCTTTTGCACCGGAACCTTGCTCTTCTTTTAATTGGACCTTGCACGGGGAGCGAGAGGATGGGCGGCCGGCTCGCCGGCCCGGCCGCGGAGGGCTCGCCCGGCGAGGAGGAGGGCGGCGAGCTCCGCGGACCCGGCGCACCCGGGTGGGCTCGGTGGGCCCGGCGGCCGTGGCCCACCGCCACGGGAGCGGCGCCGGCGGCGGCGGCTTGCTCGCGGCCGCGCCCGGGCGGCGCCGACTCGAGGTGAGCGCGCGCACCGCGTGGAGGATGGCGAGGCGAAGCTGGTGGTGGTGTTGGCCGAGGGCGAGGAGGCCCCGTGAAGAAAGTGTGCGGCGGCGCGAGCTCGGCGGCGGGGTGGCAATGGCGGCTCGGCTGCGCTGCGAGGCGAGGGGGAAAAAGGGAGGAGAGCGGGGCGGCGAACGAGAGGGCGAGCGTGGTGCTTATAAGGATGACCCGGTGCTCTCCAATTTGGCCCGGAGGGAGGTCACGGGCGCGGGAGGGGCACGGCGGCCATGGCGGGTAGCGCCATCGCCTCAGCGGCGCTTTAGGGGAAAAGTGAGGGCGACGGCAGTCGGCGTGCGCGCGCGTACTCAAGTACCTCGCGTCGCGGCCGTTGCCTCGTCGCGACGCCTTTGGCTCCTTCGTTTGGCGGCGCATGGCGTGCGGCCGGTGACGACGGCGGCGGGCGCGGCGATGCGCGGCGAGGCGAGGCGGCAAAAAAAGCGGGTAGCGCAGCGAGACAAATAGAGCGATCGGGCGGGCGAAGCGAGCGAGACGGGGCGCGAGGCGAGGCGCAGCGCTGCGGCGGTCGGCGGCCTGGCGCTCTGCTCGCGCAGCAGAGAGAAAGAGGGGGGAAGGATGATGACAGGTGGGGCCCCGGGGTGGGTCCCACTGTTTTGTCTTTACGTGAAAATGTTTGACCGGGGATAACTCCAAAAATATTGCGAATTTGGAAAAACTCAAAACATGAAAGTTTCTCCATTTGATGAGAGGAATAACTTTCATGAAGGAAGTTTTTGCTAATTCGGCCTAGTTTTGAAAGTGTGAATTAGGGTCAAATTAGAATTATAAAAATATTATTTTTTTCAATATTCCCCTTCTGTTTTTGCCCTTTCGAAAGCCTTAAACCCATTTTCATGACTTGGGGTAAAAACAAAGTTTTCTCCAAATAATTTGCTCTAAAACTCTATTCGAGGTACCAACTTGATCGAGCAATGTAAACGGGGCTTTTTGGAAAAATTTGGAAACTAATATATATATATATATTTACCCAAAAAATCTATTTCACCACAAAGAGACAAACATCAAGCAATTCAGCCAATGACGAACATGTTATGCTTATGAGATTCTTATGCTCATGATGTGCAAGGTTTATTATGCCGAAAACTGGAGTTGTTACAGCCTACCCCCCTTAAAGAAATCTCGCCCCGAGATTTGAGCAAGAAGGGAGGAAAGGGGAGAAATAAGATTTTTATTTCACAGATCTGGATTTACATCGAGGATTACACGACTCTGATACAAAGCCTCTCAAGATTTGGGAGAACAAGGCTATGAGAAATACACGAGAATCATTAGCCTAATCCGATATCAACCGATACGGGACAATGAAGACACAGGGATGAACACGACGCTCCAAAACGTCAAGAACGTCCACAAGAACCGAGAAAACCTCTAGGGTGAACTCAACCATCGTGAGCCCAACCAGCAAAATCAGTCCAAAACAGATCAGGAGTTCCTCCATGAAATACATATTTTTCTTCTCTCTTACGCTGGCGACTCTGGATCCACGGACAACCACCGAATCTTACCACTCTGCTCCGATTGCTCCCTCTTTCCAAAGCGATGGCTTCCTCAAGTTTCTCTTCTCAGAGCAAGGTTTCAGATTAGGGGATGGAAAGAAGAACAGATGCACAGGAGGGCACCCACGACGGAGTGGGAAGACAGAATGATGCAAGGCACTAGAGCGGAGGCAAGAGGAAGAAGATGGACGACGAGTCACTCACGCACGGGCGAGGAGAAGATGAAGGAGGGAATAGATTCGCTCGGCGAGGAGGCGGGCGAGCGACTGTATTTGAAGTCGGGACGGAGAGGAGGGGTCCGGCACGGGAACGAGGACGAGGCACGAGAGCTGACAGGGCGACAGGATAAAGGAGAATACACTGTGCAGGTGTTGCGAGTGCGGCACCACGATCACGCGAACACAGTGCACAAGTGGGTCCCCTAGGATTGCAACGGTTCTCTTCTGGTTGACTTGCTGTGACCATTCCAGTTGTCCACATATTCATTTTTCCACTTCCAAGACCATTAGAGGACATTCTTCTACTTATCCCATTCTTCTAATTCGATGTCACATCCCTTTTTTCTTAATCTGAAGTATAAAGATGACGAAATAGTACGATGTACTCTCTCATTAAACCCCAAAATTACTACACGGTAGGGCGAGGTTATCGCAAGGCGTAACCAACAATTACCCTATTGGAGGCATCAAAGGGTTTAATGTGAGAGAATCTGCTACTCACATCATCAAATACATCAAATGGTGCTTCAACCCTCAAAGAGTTTACCACTACGAAGCAGGTCAAGCTGAGGTTTGCACATCTGTCAAGCTAAATCCAAATCAAGTTTGCTGTCAATAAGAATAGCATCTGCAATACTTTCTACAATATCACCAAGGACCTGTGTGTGCAAAGGACAAGCTGAATTGGCTATCAACATTGGATTACTTGAAGTGAGTCAACACTGGTACATTCCTTCATAAGAGCACATACCAATGTATGCTAATATGAACCAACTAGATTGAAGAAGTCCACTCTTTTGCATGTAGAAGTCAAAGTTCTTAGGTCAATGATTCTCTAACTCCATAGAAACCAACCAATTCCCTCTCTTATTGGACAACACGGTAACATGAGCAGATTCCTTGGCAAGGACTCATGATTACCAATTCCTTTCTATGAGTCATGCTCTCGAAGCAGGGCATTGTTGAGTTTGGTCATCCAACAAACATTCCTTCCCAATGATAAGCGTGCCAACCTTTCTTTCAGAGCGTTGTCTCTACTGAACCAAATTCTCATATTCATACGACTTTTGTTTGATACTCAAAGCAGAACTGTATGTTGGTAAATCCAAGATTATTCCCAAGCACTTGTACGATGTGTACCCAATGCATTGCTGAATCCGACATCATGACACTTGAGCTCATGACCAGATGCAAACCCAAAAAATTGTTGCCATAATCCGTTTATAAGAAGTTTTTGTCTGAAGAATTTCCTTCATGATCTCCCATAAAGCATGAATACTCCATAAGGCCTTAGAATACCTAATAGATGTATAGGAGTTCTAAGTCTCTACTGAGGAGTACCATGGAATAGGAAACCATTCTCTTGATCATACAACGACTGGTATAGTCCTTTGTCTACCACCTCTTGTGGTCCAATTGGTCTTACTGTAAGCGATCTCATTCTCTGTGATTTGCCTGATTTTGCTCTTCGAGAGAAAACGTCATAAGAGATTGGATGATGAGTATCGAGAGGAAATCAAGGCAGGTTCACGCAAAACGACACCTCGAGGCAATCTCGTAATAGGTCGAGACCAACAATCGTGATACTGCGCGTCGTGCCGAGCAAAGACATCCATGTGTCTGCGGCCACGGGTGCTCTCGGTTTCATCGCGGCACCATCGGTCATTAATCAAGACTCCATCACAAATCTTGCGTTTGAGATGCAATTCCACATGATTGAAGGTATTCTCGCATGAATAAGCATTACGTGCAAGGCAAAAGTGAGATATACGAAAGATAGTCACAAGGACACAAGGTAATAGGAAAAGGTCAACTACATCAATTTGTAGCAACCTACTTGTCATAATATCATGGCGCGATTTGAATGTGGGTGGGTTGCATTAACAAGGATATGCATAAACAAACATTCAAGGGAGGTTTTATGACAAAGATATTGTCTAGGCTTAGACGACATAACGGGTTATGATTAATAATTACAATACCTGCGTACCTGTAAGGTCACAATGGCTAGAGGGGGGGGGTGAATAGCCTAATAAAATTCTAGCAATAAAACTAGACAATCCAATTAGATAGCAAGGCGGCAAATGTGCAACGCAAGTGCTTCGACTACTCTATGCAAGCCGTCCTACCATACAAGGCTACTCAAATTAATTGCACGCACAACAACGGTGATCAAGCTACACAATGTCGGTTCACCGAAACCAACCAAGCAATTCTACCCACGGGATTTAAGCTACACAAAGAGTGGTTCCCGACCGACCACAACAAGCAATTCTACTAAGGGTAAGTGAAGAGAGGAAGGAGGGTTATACCGCCGCGAAGAGTAGAAGATAGCCAATCACCTAGAGATGCTCAAGCACAATCACGATGGAGATCGAAGCCTCGGCAATCACAAATCAACACAATGATTTTTTACCGAGGTTCACTTGCTTCCGGCAAGCTAGTCCTCGTTGTGGCGATGCACTTGCTTGGTGAGTTGCCCGCTCAATTGGCTCGGTGCCAAAGACCCCAATGGGGAGCCGCAATCTCCACACAAGTCAAGGATCCACAAGCCACGAGCAATCCACTAGAGTATCCTTTCACGAACTCCCGCGGGGAAGGATCAAGAACCCCTCACAAGAACCCGGTGTGGCCTCGAACAATCACCAAGTCGAGCTCAACCACCACCCGCCGCTCCAAACCGTCTACGGTGACGGGAATCACCGAAGAGTAACAAGAATCCGCAGCTCACTCGATGAACAAGTGCCTCTAGATGCAACTCTCAATGCAAATCACTTGTTCTCACTCAAATCTCTCTCAAGATTAGCAAAGGAATCAAAGAGATGAGTGGGGGAGTGTCTCTCCTGCTCAAAGTATGCTCAAGTGAGTAGAAATGGCGAAGAGTGCCTCCCCAAGCCGGCCAATGGTCTATTTATAGACCCCTCCACGAAATAGAGCCGTTGTCTTCGGGCTGGCGCTTTACAACGCGCCGGACGCGTCCGGCGCTCGGCCGGCGGACGCGTCCGCCGCTCTCTGCCGCGCTGAGCCACCCGACCGTTGGAATTTGAAGTGGCCACGTCACCACGGGTCGGACGCTCAACAGTGTTCCTACGGCGTCCGGCGCCCGCGTCCGAGGGCCGCGTCCGCCCGAGCCACCGCCAGCGCGCCCGAGCCAGAAACTTTCTGGTCGGCGTCCGGCCACCGCCGGACGCGTCCGCCGGGCAGCGTCCCGGCGCACGCCCGGCCACCACCGCCGTGCATCGTCTTCGATCGCGCCGGACCCGTCCGCCCTACGTCTGCGTCCGCGCCGCGTACGCGCCCGTAAAAACAAGGTTTTCCGGCCCCGCCGCGAACGCCAACTCTTGCAACAATTTGTATCCGGCGCAATAGAAAATATGCCTCCAATTTTCCGAAAGCGCCGAATCCCGCCTCGCAAGCTCGGCGGGAGGGAGAGAGGGACCCAAACCCAACTCTACCCTACAAACCAAAGCGCGATCAATGCCACCTCTTTGTTTGATCTTCGATGTCGCACCGTCGTCGATCCAATCTCCAAACCACTTGTCCAAGGTGCTAACTCCACAGAGTAGATCACTTCTCAAGCACCGGAGTTAGCGTATCTTCTCAAGATCACGTCGACAAGTGTTAGCTCTCTAGTTAGCCTCTCATGCATCATGCAAAGTCACAACTAGAGGCACTTAGGACCGCGAATGAACCGAGGAAACCCCTCTTGATAGTCGGTTAACGATCCTAAATGTGGTCACACTCGCTAAGTGTCTCGACCACTAAACCGGAAAGCCCTATCAAGTATACCTTCACCTTGATCTCCATGGGCCTACGTCGGAGCTTGATCACTTTACATCCTTCATGTTCATCACCGTGATCACCATGCTTCATCATCCACCGTCACGTTGCTATGTGTCTAACCACACTTAGAGCGAAGCATTAGCAACGTTTGAGTGTCATTAATTACCAAAACCAAACCGGAGCTTTCAATCTCCCCCTTTTTGGTAATTGATGACAACCCCTCGAAAAACTCACCAAGATATGGAAATAGAATTCAATATGAAATTGAATTGCTTGCCCAAGACATTTTGATCATGAATCTTGGATTGGACAAGCATTTCAATTCGGGTTTTGGGAGTGGTAGCTCCCTACATGTGTGCATCAAATGTTTGGTCGATTTTCAAGCACACATGCATAGATGAAACTTTTGTGAGAGTTACCACAACCAAAATGGTACTAAGGTTTATAGAATTGACCTTTGAAGCGTGATACCAATCGAGTGCGATAATAAACCTTCCTTAGCACCATGGGAGTCTAGACATCCATCAAAACTCAAGATACCTCATGAGATCACATTAAAAGCAAGGTACTTGAACAAGTGAAACTCTATGTCTAGAAACCACCTATGCATGCTAGTACTTCAATTCATCAATCAAGTTCTACACTAGCAATACACCAAACAAGCATGAATATTGAATTTAGCTTGCAATGCTCCATATCAATCATGTATGCACACACAATATGCAACAAATAGTCATTGAGCTTGCTCCCCCTAGGTGTAAACTTCTCCCCTAGGTGTATACTTTCTTCTCCCCCTTTGTCATCAATGACCAAGAAGGGTGCATAAGATGAGAGAAACAAGTCAATCTACTATGGCCAAACCTAAACCACATGCCTAGAAAATGTATCTCGGTTTGAACCAAGGGCAAGCTTCTTCACACCTCATAAGAATAAGGGTTATCTTGACCATGTTGAGATACACATCATGAGCAAGTGATAAAGATTCAACACTAGGTTCACAAGCTCACAAACAAGTCATATGCCACCCCTAGATCAAATCAAGCATAGAAACAATAGTGGTGCCATATATCCTTCAAATTCATTTGATTTGCAATGAATGAGCCTAGCAAGATGCACATGTATACATGTCTACACAACTAGCAAAGAATGCATGAAATGCAACAACCAACTTTACCTTGCTATGTTGGAGGAGAGGCATGTCATATATGGGGTGCATCAATCCATGTTGGAGAAGCTAAGTATGTTCAACTCATTCCTCAACTTGCAATATCTTTTCTCATCAAGAGGCTTGGTGAATATGTCGGCTAGTTGATCTTCGGTGCCAATGCTTTCAATGCTAATATCACCCTTTTGTTGATGATCTCTAATGAAGTGGTGCCTCACATCAATGTGCTTGGTTCTTGAATGTTGAACCGGATTGTTTGTCATCTTGATTGCACTTTCATTGTCACAAAACAAAGGCACATGCTTGAACTTGATCCCATAGTCCTTCAAGGTGGCTTTCATCCATAGCAATTGTGCACAACAATTCCCCGCACTAATATATTCGGCTTCGGTGGAAAGTGCCACACTATTTTGCTTCTTTGAAGACCATGACACAAGAGATCTTCCTAGCATTTGGCATGTTCCACTTGTGCTCTTCCTATCAATCTTGCAACCGGCATAGTCGGAGTCGGAGTATCCAATCAACTCAAAGCTTGACCCCTTGGGATACCATAGACCAACATCTTGAGTACCCTTCAAGTATCTCAACACCCTCTTGGTTGCCGTCAAGTGACTCTCTCTTGGAGAAGCTTGAAACCTTGCACACATGCACACACTAAACATGACATCCGGCCTTGAAGCGGTCACATATAGCAAGCTTCCAATCATTGATCTATATAGCTTTTGCTCAATCATCTTGCCACTATCATCAATGTCCAAGCCACCATTGGTTCCCATAGGTGTACTAATGGCCTTAGCATCTTGCAACCCAAACTTCTTGATCATGTCCTTAATGTACTTGCCTTGACTCACAAAGGTGCCATTCTTCATTTGCTTGATTTGAAGACCAAGGAAGTAGCTCAACTCTCCAAGCATTGACATCTCAAACTCACTAGCCATCATATTTGCAAACTCTTCACAAAAGAATTGATTTGTTGATCCAAAGATGATATCATCCACATAGATTTGCAACACAAACAAATCATCTTCTATCTTCTTGGTGAAGAGAGTAGTGTCAACTTTTCCCATCTTGAAGCCTTTGGATATGAGAAAGTCCCTCAATCTTTCATACCATGCCCTTGGAGCTTGCTTCAATCCATACAAAGCCTTCTTGAGCTTGTAGACATGGTTGGGCTTCTTGTCATCTTCAAACCGGAGGTTGTGCAACATACACTTCCTCATTGATGAAGCCATTGAGAAATGCACTCTTCACATCCATTTGATAGAGCTTGATGTTGTGAGCACAAGCATAGGCTAATAAGATTCTAATTGCCTCCAATCTTGCCACCGGTGCATAAGTTTCTCCAAAGTCAAGACCCTCAACTTGTGTGTAACCTTGAGCCACTAGTCTTGCTTTGTTCCTCACCACTAAGCCATCTTGATCTTGCTTGTTCTTGAAGACCCACTTGGTGCCAATCACATTGTGTTTCTTTGGCCTCTCAACAAGCTCCCAAACTTCATTCCTAGTGAAGTTGTTCAATTCCTCATGCATGGCATTTATCCAATCCGGATCCTTCAATGCCTCATCAATCTTAGTTGGCTCAATGAATGACACAAAGGAATAATGCTCACATATGCTAGCCAATCTTGATCTTGTTTGTACGCCTCTTTGAATGTCACCAATGATATGATCTAGAGGATGATCTCTTGCAATGTTTGAAGGTTGAAGAACTAGCTCATTTGCATTGCTTGCTTGACCTTGATCTTGATCTTTATGTTGAGTACCACTTGTGCTTGCCTCATTGGAATCATCAATCACTACTTGAGTTGGCACTTGCACTTCATCACCATCATCCACTTGTCTAGGCCTAATGTCACCAATGTCCATGTATCTCATTTCATTGCTCAATTGATCTCCACCCACATCTTCTTGAATTTGATCTCCAACTTGAGAGCCTTGGGTTTCATCAAATTCAACATCATGAACCTCTTCAACTAGCCCACTAGCCAAGTTCCACACTCTATAAGCCTTGCTAGAAGTAGAGTAGCCAAGAAGAAATCCCTCATCACATCTCTTGTCAAACTTGCCAAGTCTTTGCCCCTTCTTGAGTATGTAGCACTTACAACCAAAGACTCGGAAGTAAGCAATATTGGGCTTCCTTCCATTCAAGATTTCATATGGAGTCTTCTCTAACTTCCCATGGCAATAGAGACGGTTGCTATAGTAGCAAGCCGTGTTGATAGCATCACTCCAAAACTTCTCACTCACATTGTACTCAAGTAACATGGTTCTTGCCATCTCAATCAAGGTCCTATTCTTCCTTTCAACTACACCATTGGATTGAGGAGTGTAGGTTGGTGAGAATTGATGCACAATTCCAAGCTCATCACACAACTCTTCAACTCTTGTGTTCTTGAATTCACTCCCATTGTCACTTCTTATCTTCTTGATGGTAGTGTCAAACTCATTTTGCACCCTCTTGACAAATGACTTGAATAGATCATAGACTTCACTTTTGTCATAGAGGAAGAACACCCAAGTGTATCTTGTGTAATCATCCACAATCACAAAACCATACTTGTTGCCCCCAATTGATGTGTAGTGAGTTGGGCCAAACAAGTCCATGTGCAACAACTCAAATGCTCTAGATGTTGACATCTCATTTTTCTTGGGATGTGAGTTCCCATGTTGCTTGCCGGCTTGACATGCACTACAAGGTCTATCCTTCTCAAATGTGACATCATTCAAGCCTCTCACTAGATCATGCTTCACCAACTTGTTCAATTGCTTCATGCCAACATGACCTAGGCGCCTATGCCATAGCCATCCCTTGCTTGACTTGCCAATCAAACATGATGAAAGTTGAGCTTCACTAGCATTGAAATCTACCAAGTACAAGCTTCCATGCCTAAACCCCTTGAAGATGATATTTGCTTGATCCTTGCTCACTACCTCAACATGCTTGTCATCAAATATGCACTTGTAGCCAAGATCACACAATTGTGCCACCGACAAAAGATTGAAGTTCAAAGTATCAACTAGCAACACATTGGAGAGATCCTTGTCGTTGGAGATTGCAACCTTTCCAAGCCCCATGACATCACCCTTGCTATTGTCACCAAATGTGATGGAGTTGAATCCACCATTGTCATTCTTGTCAAGTGACTTGAACATACTATCTTCACCGGTCATATGATTTGATGCACCACTATCAAGCACCCAATGCCTCCCTCCGGCTTTGTAATTTACCTACAAGAAGACATCAAGCTTTAGGTACCCATTTTTGCTTGGGTCCTTGAAGGTTAGTCACTAGAGTCTTTGGCACCCAAATAGCTTTCTTCTTTGAGCTCATCCATGGTGTACCAATGAATCTAGCACTCACACCACTCTCACTCTTAACAAGCATATAAGAAGCATTCAACTTGTAAGAGGAGGCACTAGTGTTCTTGTTCTTGCATGCATGCTCTAGATGACCAACTTGCTTGCAACTCTTGCAATAGCTACCATTGTTCTTCACAAAACTAGTCTTGTGAGGAGCAAAAGCGGCCTTGCCTTTCTTGGGGTATAGCCCAATCCCTCTTTGTAGAGAGAAGCTCTTTGGCTACCCAAGCACATAAGCAAGCGGTCCTCACCACCAAAAGCCTTAGCCAAGGTGTGGTTGAGCTCCTTGACTTCCTTCTTAAGAGACTCATTCTCAACTACTAGTGTAGAATCACATGCATGACCAACACTACTAGATGAAGTAGAGGCATAAGAGCATGAACGGCCAAGTGATGCAATAACAATTGAATCATCAAGTGAATCACATGATGTAGACACATCTTTCTTCTCTATGATCACCACTTGTGATTGCACTTTCTCTTGCTTCTCAAATAGAGAAGAATGAGCTTTTTCAAGCTTGGAGTGAGCAATCTCTAGCTTCTTATGGTCTACCTTTAGACTCTCATAAGAAGCCCTCAACTCCATAAGTTCTTGCTCAAGATTTTGTTTATCCTTGCGCAAGCCCCTACATTCTTTCCTAGAGTCATTGAAAGCACCTTTGCAATCCTCAAGCATAACCCATAGTTCTTCTTTTGTGGTGTCATCATCATCATCACTCTCATCATCACTATCGGGTGGAGGTTTTACCTTAGTGGCCTTGGCCATGAAGCAAGACGATGGAGCACCAAATAGAGAAAGCTTCTCTTGAATGGCAATGCTTGCGTGCCCCTTCTTCTTCTTCTTCTTGGAATCATCATCATCATCATCACTTGAGGAAGATGAATCACTCTCCCAAGTTGCCACATGAGATTCACCCTTCTTCTTGTGATGGGAGGAGTCTTTTTCCTCCTTCTTCTTCTCTTGCTTCTTCCTCTCCTTCCTCATGGCATCTTCATCATCACTCGCATAAGGACACTTGGCAATGAGATGATCCTTGCTATTGCACCTAAGCACTTCATGGGACGGTCACTTGACTTGGATGAGCCTCTCTTGCTCTTGGACCGGTACCCCTTCTTCATGAGCTTTCCCATTCTCTTCACAAGGAGTGCCATTTGTTCACTCACTTCTTCTTCTTGCCCACTTGAGCTAGAGCATGGTTCATCTTCACTTGATGACTCTTCTTTCTTCTTCTTGCCCTTGCTCTTGGATGATGTGGCCTTGAATGCCACGCTCTTCTTGTCATCATCCTTTTTCTCATTCTCCTTCTTCTTCTTCTTCACCAACTCTTCCTTCTCATGATCTTCTCTAAACTCATCATCGGCCATTATCTCTTGAAGGACTTGGTTGGGAGTTGGCTTCTCCTTCATTGTTGTCTTCACCATGACGGTCTTCAACATATCAAATCTCTTGGGAAGACACCTCATGAACTTGGTGGAGAATTGAGAGTCCTTGATCTCTTCCCCAAGTCCCTTGAGCTCATTGACAATGACTTGGAGCCTATGGAACATCTCCGGCACACTCTCATCCTCCTTCATTGAGAAGCTTGCAAACTTCTCTTGCAACATGTAGGCTCTTTGCGGTCTTGACACTTTCGGTGCCCTCATAAGCTTCTTCTAGCTTCTTCCAAATGTCATGAGCCACCTCAAGGTTCTTGATGAGCTCAAAAGCTTTATCATCAAGTGCCTCATGAAAAGCACTCACGGCAATGTCATTTGCTTGTTGCTTCTTCTCTTCGGCCGGTGTTGGCACCGCACCCTCAACAAGCTCAAACTTTGTCTCCACCACTTTCCACACCTCAAGGTTGATTGATTTGAGATGACTCCTCATCTTGAGCTTCCATTTTGCATAGTCCTCACCTCGAAATGATGGTGCCTTCTTGGTGTTGTTGATATGCATAACCAATGCCATTGCTTCACCGTAGGATGTTAATCCAACTTAAACAAACGGTGCCCGGCTCCGATACCACGTGTAAGGTCACAATGGCTAGAGGGGGGGTGAATAGCCTAATAAAATTCTAGCAATAAAACTAGACAATCCAATTAGATAGCAAGGCGGCAAATGTGCAACGCAAGTGCTTCGACTACTCTATGCAAGCCGTCCTACCATACAAGGCTACTCAAATTAATTGCACGCACAACAACGGTGATCAAGCTACACAATGTCGGTTCACCGAAACCAACCAAGCAATTCTACCCACGGGATTTAAGCTACACAAAGAGTGGTTCCCGACCGACCACAACAAGCAATTCTACTAAGGGTAAGTGAAGAGAGGAAGGAGGGTTATACCGCCGCGAAGAGTAGAAGATAGCCAATCACCTAGAGATGCTCAAGCACAATCACGATGGAGATCGAAGCCTCGGCAATCACAAATCAACACAATGATTTTTTACCGAGGTTCACTTGCTTCCCGGCAAGCTAGTCCTCGTTGTGGCGATGCACTTGCTTGGTGAGTTGCCCGCTCAATTGGCTCGGTGCCAAAGACCCCAATGGGGAGCCGCAATCTCCACACAAGTCAAGGATCCACAAGCCACGAGCAATCCACTAGAGTATCCTTTCACGAACTCCCGCGGGGAAGGATCAAGAACCCTCACAAGAACCCGGTGTGGCCTCGAACAATCACCAAGTCGAGCTCAACCACCACCCGCCGCTCCAAACCGTCTACGGTGACGGGAATCACCGAAGAGTAACAAGAATCCGCAGCTCACTCGATGAACAAGTGCCTCTAGATGCAACTCTCAATGCAAATCACTTGTTCTCACTCAAATCTCTCTCAAGATTAGCAAAGGAATCAAAGAGATGAGTGGGGGAGTGTCTCTCCTGCTCAAAGTATGCTCAAGTGAGTAGAAATGGCGAAGAGTGCCTCCCCAAGCCGGCCAATGGTCTATTTATAGACCCCTCCACGAAATAGAGCCGTTGTCTTCGGGCTGGCGCTTTACAACGCGCCGGGACGCGTCCGGCGCCGGCGGCGGACGCGTCCGCCGCTTCGCCGCCGAGCCACCCGACCGTTGGAATTTGAAGTGGCCACGTCACCACGGGTCGGACGCTCATCGCTGTTCCTACGGCGTCCGGCGCCGCGTCCGAGGGCCACGTCCCCGCCCGAGCCACCGCGGCCGCGCGCCGAGCGAACTTTACGGGTCGGCGTCCGGCCACCGCCGGACGCGTCCGCCCGGCGTCCGGCGCACGCCGTGCCCGCCCACCCGCCGTGCATCGTCTTCGCACGCGCCGACCCGTCCGGCCCTTCGGCCCTGCGTCCGGCCCCGCGTCGGCGCCCGGAAAACAAGGTTTTCCGCCCCGCCGCGAACGCCAACTCTTGCAACAATTTGTATCCGGCGCAATAGAAAATATGCCTCCAATTTTCCGAAAGCGAATCCCGCCTCGCAAGCTCGGCGGGAGGGAGAGAGGACCCAAACCCAACTCTACCCTACAAACCAAAGCGCGATCAATGCCACCTCTTTGTTTGATCTTCGATGTCGCACCGTCGCGATCCAATCTCCAAACCACTTGTCCAAGGTGCTAACTCCACGAGTAGATCACTTCTCAAGCACCGGAGTTAGCGTATCTTCTCAAGATCACGTCGACAAGTGTTAGCTCTCTAGTTAGCCTCTCATGCATCATGCAAAGTCACAACTAGAGGCACTTAGGACCGCGAATGAACCGAGGAAACCCTCTTGATAGTCGGTTAACGATCCTAAATGTGGTCACACTCGCTAAGTGTCTCGACCACTAAACCGGAAAGCCCTATCAAGTATACCTTCACCTTGATCTCCATGGGCCTACGTCGGAGCTTGATCACTTTACATCCTTCATGTTCATCACCGTGATCACCATGCTTCATCATCCACCGTCACGTTGCTATGTGTCTAACCACACTTAGAGCGAAGCATTAGCAACGTTTGAGTGTCATTAATTACCAAAACCAAACCGGAGCTTTCAGTACCCCCTAGTAATCCATCTAGGTGCGTCCACCCAAATGGTCTAGGTTCTTGTCGCAGCACGGTAACTTATTAACCGAAACAATATTGCCATGACTATGACCAATAGAATAATTCGCCAGATGATCGAATTATAAACGATATCTTGTACAACTAAGCTCTGTGCACAAGACAAGGTCAAGGAATTATCGAGAATTTTAAAATTGGATAGCAAGGGATATTTTTGAATGACATAGCATGTGCTACATACTATTGTCGCGTCGTTCCCCAGTGATGATTAATAACAATATTCACTTAACAATTGGTCTAGACATGTGACAACAAGAAACCAATGTCAACATATCATTATAGATCGAGAGGAATAGAAGTGAATTTACATGGACGAAGATAGAATACAAATTTGATCGACGACTGAATTTTGATGCCCAAAATACATGACATATAAAACTTGTTCTTGCAGGCTACATAGGACGAATACATCACTTAAACACGCTAAGATTCATAATCACTAATCCTCAAACCATTGTACCATCTCGCTTAGGAGTACAAATCATTACAACAGTCTCGCTCAACGGAAAACATAACATTCCTACTAAAGACTTCTCATCGCCTACTCCTCATGGTCATGGTCCATGTTCTCAACACTTTCGCATTTCCGAAAGTATTCGCACTATCAATGTTGGGCACTATCTCAAGTCCTTCCTCATCAACACCGAGAGGATTGGGGTGAAGCCGGTTGTAGACCCGTAGCGCTTCTCCTTGCAAAGCACCATTGATGACCTCTAATGCGTGCACTTGCTCCCTCGCACGGTCTTTCTCATTCCAAGCTTCATTTCGTTGCTGCTCAACTATACCAAAGGCTTGTTGCCACCGACCAAGTAGGGCAAGCAACTCCAAAACTGACTTTGTGCCACAAAGGTCTCATGAACAAAGCATTTTCTCTCGAAAGCCCGATCTTTGGAGATTGCCATCTCGCTCAAGCAATGTGGTCGCCTCTCAACTTTCTCTTCATATTCTTTCTTCGTCTCTCGCTTAAATGAGGTGACGTAGACGAACTCGCGATTAAGGGATTCCAATGCATTCTCCAGGTAGGAGTAACTCTTCATCATAGCAAACATTGCGCTACTAGCAGGACCATTGCTGTTCTCAGCCTCTTCTTTACCATCGACAAGTGCAGTCTCACTAAGCTGACGCCACACAACATGGTATGGGTCACCCTTAGGAAACACACTGCAAGTGGCACGAGCAACCTCTTCGGGGCATCTTTTGAGCAATTCCCGTGGTGCCTTATATGCAACCACATTTGCACCTTCTGAGGATTCCTACCTCGAGCAATGAACCGACGTCCACACCAAAGTGACGCTCCTTCACTCTTGGCGGGAATTATTACTTCAACAGGAAGCAAACTCATACGCCGACTCTCCAGCCTTACTCCACCGATAGCGAGGTTCTTTACCCGTGGAATAACCCATCGAGTGCACTCGCCACGGCAAAGAAGGCATTCCAAATTCTTTTAGAAACTTTTTGGCACCACGTGGCTCACGGGTGGCAAACCGCCGATGCGAAACCTTTCCCTTGGTTGCCTTGGATTTGATGCGCTTCATTCTTGCCATCTCGTCCAACCGAATCACAACTCTCATGAGATGGAGATTAAGTTGGGGACTTTTATCGAAAGAGAGAATCATTCTTTTATAAGGGAAGAGATATTGCAGTTGTCATGAAATGATTATGTGTCATGATGCATGCACGTTCCGTACGTCCTCACAAACCTAGTAAACAATAAATTCTAGCGTTTTAGACGGTGGCATACCAACGTGCTCTCATATAGCGTAAACTAGTCGGGCTACACGATCTTGCGTAGTTAGTGTACCTGCAGAAAATTCATTTCAGCCCAATATTCCAATGAATGCAAGCGACGTAAAAATCCACGCACCTTCCGAACAAGGTGAAATCTCCGATTACTTGCACCCATTCCCGAGTGCATACTACCCAACAAGTCATCAGAAGACGACACCCTCACATGGGGTACCTTCTTATAAACATGTGTGAACATGTATATAATTCAGCACCAATAAGCACTCCCCTAGATCGGCAGTGTATCCGATCATGCTCTCACAACTCACACTTACCTGAGCGTTGAACCATTCTTACCTTGGCGTAGGGGCAAATTGATCCATACATAACCATTCAAGTGAATGGCCCTCATACATATCCGTCGTGTATGAGCACAACAAATAGAAAATATGATGCAGTAATCCCCCAAGTTAGTACTCGATATAAGCCACCGAAGTCCTTACTTGGGCATAAAGGATATGATCGGTCCAAGGCACATATATAAGTTTTGAAAACCACACACTTTTGAAAAGCCTATATATGAGATTAAGTGGCTATAAGTTCGTAATTACTGTTTATAAAACAAATTCATTTTGTTTTAAATATACTTATGAATAGTAATACGTTGAACCCGCTCCGATGCCGTACATAATGTAACCGACCAATTAATATAAACATAATGTACTAATGATGTCGCCTAAGCAACCTAATTAGCACATGACGCTTATATCAACCCGTAGTCCGTGAAACCACGAAGGATTTCAAACTTTCCACAATACAAATTTCAAACCGAATTGAGTTCAACATAAAACCATTCATAGTAATACATAAGTTCACAAGTAATTGATTACATCGGAGTTTATGAAATAGTTATTACAATGCCAAGTTAAAAACCAAACTGCGGAAGCAAAATAAAGTGTTGTTTTACAAACGCACACTTAGTTCAAAATAGTGCCTGGTCCTTCATCAAATCCAGCAAAAGCATAGAGGTATGAGATATAAGAGATGACCTTGCCCAAGGTCTAATCCTCCCGTAGTGGGATACAGTCCATCTTGTTGCCACAAAGAAAGGTCTTATGATCTTCAACAAGTGGGAATAAAACCCCGAGTACAAGAAGGTACTCGCTAGACTTACCCGTCATAAACCAAAAATAAAGTGACACCAAGGAGTATGCAAGGCTTTATGAGTGGGGTAGGCGACTCATTTAAACTTGCGATAAAAGATGAGCTTATTAAATAATCATTTAGTGATAAAGGACTCTCTAGCTTATCATCTTTTAGGTTGGATCCCGACATCACTAGATTAGCACCTCGTACTATTCCAACTCCGGGGTATGAGCAAACAAAACTATCCTATCCTTCAGGTTGAGCATACCAAGATCAACAACATAGAACCATAACCATCCTATTTTTCACAATGATTTGCGACAAAGGTGCCGGCCGCTCGGTCCAAGTGTTCACCGTCCAGAACGATGGCGATTATAATCGATTGCAAACCAGTCGGGTATTCCTCACACAAACCACACGTCTCCCGTCGAGTCGATTAGATCACCTTGGTCTATTCGGGAGGAGACGCGGATTTCAGCAAATACGATTACACCAGGGCATGCCCGGCTACCTGGTCTCTCCGGCGCGACCGGCCACTGGCTTTAATACCGCGCCCGTGGGCAATACACTCAACTCTGCTGAAATTCCGGCCCAATCATCCTCAAGGCTTCGCGGTCGGATGATCGCACCCTTCCAGCTATCTGTGAGGCATTGTTCAACATGATCCGAGGACGTACAAAGCCATATTTCCTTAAGTGACATCACCGGAGTTTCCGTGGTCTAACATACCACAAACCCCGACTAGTCGTGATTTAACATGGCCACATGGTTATGTTCTCTAAACCAACCTCCAGAGTATCAACCATAGGGTAGTAACCACCTACCTCGCGGATGAGGGTCAATCATCCGTCTTCTACCGATCTAATTAAGCGGTGCTAAGCATATGAACGATCCCGAACTTAAAAAGGGTAAGGTATTCGGTGGATCAAGGTACTCATAATGCAAGAAACGGTTCCAAGTAATGCCTATAAACTTAATGCATCATAAACAATAAAGGACGCAAAGTAAATCATTTTGCAAACCGTAGGAAAAATGCTCCGGGCTTGCCTTCCTAATACGATCAATGTTGAAGCTCCTAGCACTTGATCACTCCACGTCCGGTTCCTGGTTCTCGATCACCTCACGTGCCGTGGTTCCCCTTGGTGACTCCTCCTTTGGATCCTTGCCCCACGTCACGTTCTGTTCTCCTAGCGATCCTGTATGATGCGGGTGCATGTATGAATACTAAGAGTACACATGGTATGATAATGCGGATGCGTGCTTTGCTTACTCTTTCTACAAGGTAGTCAACATCATCCAAGAACGTGTACCATAAGCACATGTCATCTACTACATTTTCTATTACAACAATGTAATCCTAGTACGACATCCCTTTCTACTATCATCGCAAACAAGTCGAAAGCCAAGGAGACTACACTCACACATAATCATCCTAACCATATAACTAACAGATCAATAAATAAATCGTAAATAAATAACCATAGACCCTATGGATATGAATGAAGACATTCTGGAAAGCTTATGAAATTCTCCATCAAACATCTGAAGACATCACAAACTGATTCCCCAGGTTAACTACACCTAAAACACAGAGCATCGGGACTGATTCTGGCAAAACAGCCACTAAAACAGCCCCGATGACCATCTTGTCACACCCATAACTCCTAAACCATTCATGCAATGACCATGAAACTTTAACAGTAGTTAACTAAGATAATACTCCAACTTTCATCTATAGACAAGTTAACCAGAAACCCAACTTTTAAATAGATTAGCCTATCCTCAATGGGCTTAACCCTAGTTTGAACATCCAAGGGTTGAACAGGAGCACCATGATTGGCTACTCCTAAAATCCTACAAAAATTACAGTAGACATAGCATGGCAGTACTAGTCTACCATCCAAAAATCACACCTTTTGGATGAACCTACTGACCTATGCATAATTCACAAGACAGCATAATTAATTGGACCTATAAATACTTTGTATTATGAAGCATGGCAAACTCATGTGTTAATCACATCAATGACTTCCTAAGGACATATAAACAGCCCACAACAGGAATTAAACCTTAACTTGATATAAGGACCCTATTTATGAATTTAATGTGAGCATAGCAATAATAGGCACATGAACTGCAACCCTATAAAATTACACTAAACAAGCATGTGATATCTTTATCATAGACAGAGCATCTCAATACAAGACCAACAAGACCAAAACCATATTTTTCTGAGCATGCTAGAATTAATTATGCATTTCCAAAGATAAATAACAATTATACCAATTGATACAATTTAAATAAAACTATACAGAAAAGTTGCTCAAACAGGGGATATTATATTTTTCCTAGATACTACACTTCACAAGGATTACAACAAGACCAAGATCACTCAATTTGGACACTCCTAGCTTGAGATATAATTTTTCAAAACCTTTTTTCAAAATCTGTTAAAACTATTATTCTGAAAATCGACACCTAAAATGCTATGTGCACCCGGAGTGTACCCAGAGGTGCTCTACCGCTAGGTACACCCGGCTACTGTACCCAGACGCATGACTGATGACGTCACCCATGACGTCCTGATGACGTCACCCGGGGCCCGCATGTCATGCACCCGGACCCGGCCATGCTGACGTCAGCAATGACGTCAGCGATGACGTCACCTCGGACCTACGCGTCATTGACACGGGTGGCAGTACTTTTGCAGAAAGACCCTCAGACTCTCACGAAATCGCATAAGCCCGGATCTGCAAACACTTGTGCCTTACGCTTTTGCACCGGGGACCTTGCTCTTCTTTTAATTCTGGACCGAGGTCCTTGCGCGGGGAGCAGAGGATGGGCGGCCGGCTCGCCGGTTCCGGCCGCGGAGGGCTCGCCGGCGAGGGAGGAGGGGCGGCTGAGCTCCGCGCTGAAAGGCCCTTGTTTGATTTTGATAATTGAGTGACAACTTTAGGTGGACTAACATGTGTGATGGTTGAGATACACAGGAGTTAGTTCACGTGTACATGTGTGTGAGCAACATATGCCATGGTGGAGATGGCTTGGAGATGTTGTGAGGCTCAACACATGAGTTGATAAAGGAGCTCATTGCAAATGAGACATGACATGGAGTCATGTGACCAAGAGGTGAAGATCAAGATGAGGCTTGGCTTGATGGACCGGTTGCAAGTGTGAAGGGCAAGTTGAGGCCGCGGCGAAGGACCATGCGATGGTGATGCTTGGGCAAGACTTGGCGCCGATGGACCGACGCAACGGTGAAGAGCAAGTGAGGTCAAGATCGATGGACCAAGAGTGTCACATGATGATATGAAGTGGATCATATCATTTGATGATCGTGTCGTGCATGCGGTGCATTGGCACAATGGAGGATGACGGTGGAGATGGAAATGCGCAAGGCAAAGGTATAACCTAAGGTTGAGTAGAGAAGTACTTGACCGGATTTAGGATAGATGGCCGTACTATCAAGAGGGGTAATCTTGCTTGCATATCGGTCATCTAGTGCCACTTGAGCGATCTAACATTGCGATGTGCTAGGATCGAGTGGCGTTGTGAGTTGAAGAGAAAATCCTTTGAAAATGATTGTGAAAATGCTAACACACAAGCACATGGAGTTGTACACTTGGTGGTGTTGGCACATTTACAAAGGTGGCGAATGTTCTCGCAGGCTCGGCGGGATTCGGCGCTTTCGGGAAAATTGGAGGCATATTTTCCATTGCGCCGGATGCAAAATGTGGTTGAAAACATGCTATCTCTGGTGATCAAGTTGGTATACTTGTTGGATAGCATGGTGGAGAAGATCGCGTTTTCGACAGGCTGTGAATCATGGATTCACAAGGCACCGGACGCAGGCGCCGGACGCGCGGCCAGGCGGGCCGGACGCGTCCGGCGCGTGGCCGGAGTCGATGGGCATGCCGGCGGGCGCGAGTGACGCCGGACGCGGGCAGGCGCGTCCGGGCGGTCCGGACGCCGACCGTAAACTGGTCGGGCTCGGTCTCGCGGTTGGGTCACCGGACGCACGGCGATCGGGCGTCGGACTCGGCCGGTTTCGGCGGCGTCCGGCGCGTGTTGCGCAGATTTCTTCGCGCGATCGGCCGCTAGCCGTTGGGGCTTCAACGGTCGGCTTTGAATGGTCCGGACACGTGAGCGCGGAGGAGCGTCGGACGCGTCCGGCGGGCTTGCTCCGGACGCGTCCGGCGTCTTGTGGAGTTGCCCGAGGTGGCAACGGCTAGTTTGGCCCTTGGGGCTATATATACGTGGTTTGGCCGGGCCGTGGCCGTTCTTGGCCGAGCACGCCCGGCTATGTTGCCTTGTGTGGTGGTGCTTGGAAGCCCTCTAACTCACATATGCTTGGTGGTGATCATTCGATAGTGTGAGAGAGCGATTTCTAGTGCGTTGCTTTGCGAGATTTCATCGAGTGGCACTAGGTGGTTGTGTTGCAAGCGGGAGAGCTTGTTACTCTTGGAGGTTGCCACCTCCTAGACGGCTTGGTGGCAAGAGGTCCGTGGTAGCACGCGTGGAGATACGGTGCTCCGAGAAGAGATTGTGAGAGGTCGGTACTCACCTCGCGGGGATCGCGAAGAGTAGCCCTATTGGATTGCGCGTGTCATTGAGTTACCACCCTTGAGTGTGTGGGTTTGATCGGTGCCTTGAGGGGCTCACTTGAGAGTGGTGTCTTGCGGTGCCTTGCGGGGCGTGCCTTGAGGGGCAAGTGACTTGAGGGTCACACCGAAGAACCATCTAGGTGAAAAGACCGGAGGAACCACCGAAGGTGTTGGTCGACACAACAGACGTAGCTTGGGGGCAACCAAGTGAACCCGGTGAAAAATCGCCGAGTCATCTTGTGTCCACACTTCGCGGTGGTTTGCAATCTCTTTCACAAGCTTTGTAGTTACTTTTCTTACATTCTTGTATAGCTTGTGTAGTTGCTCTTGTGGTTAGTTAGCTTGAGTAGCTTGTTAATCACCTTCTTGCTTGTGTAGCTAGAAGTAGAGTAAGTTGCCTTGCTTAGCTTGCGTAGTTAAGTAAGATTGAGCTCTTGGGTTTGGCTTGTGTAGCTTTGTCCATGAGCATCTAGTGAGCTTAGGTTGGCTTTGTGCTTTTGCTCATTAGAATTGTGTAGGTGCACACCGGTTGCTAAAGTACTAGTTGCTTAGGTTTGTGTGACCTTGCAAGCTAGACTTGTTTAGTGTGCACTAGCTAGATTGGCACCTTGTCTTCTTGTTTAGGATCTTTTACAAGGTGCATCTAGAGACATAGATAGAAGGGTGAAGTCTTGGCTAGGCCGATAGATTTAATTCCGCACTTATATCGGTTAGCCGGAGCGATTAGTTTTAAAAAGGACTATTCACCCCCCCCCCTCTAGTCCGCCATCTCGACCTTACAAGCGCGGACCCGGCGCACCCGCTGGTGGGCTCGGTGGGCCTCGCGGTGGCCCGTGGCCCACCGCCACGGAGCGGGGCCGGGCGGCGGCTTGCTCCGGCAGCCGCGGGCGGCGGCGCCGACTGAGGCGAGCGCGCGCACCGCGTGGAGGATGGCGAGGCGAAGCCGGTGGTGGTGTTGGCCGAGGGCGAGGCCCCGTGAAGAAAGTGTGCGGCGGCGCGAGCTCGGCGGGGGGCGGCAATGGCGGCTCGGGCGCGTCGGCGAGGCGAGGGGAAAAGGGAGGAGAGCGGGGCGGCGAACGAGGGCAAGCGTGGTGCTTATAAGGATGACCCGACAAGCTCTCCAATTTGGCCCGGAGGGAGGTCACGGCGCGGAGGGCACGGCGGCCATGGCGGGTAGCGCCACGCCTCGCCGCGGCGCTTTAGGGGAAAAGTGAGGGCGACGGCGGCGCGTGCGCGCGTACTCAAGTACCCCGCGTCGCGGCCGTTGCCTCGTCGCGACGCCTTTGGCTCCTTCGTTTGGCGGCGCATGGCGTGCGGCCGGACGACGGCGGCGCGCGGCGATGCTGGGCGGGAGGGGCCGAGCGGCAAAGCGGCAAAGCGAGCGGGGCAGGGGAGAAAATGGGGCGCCCGGGGCAGGCAAAGGAGCAGACGGGGCGGCGTGGCGAGGCGCAGCGCCGCGGCGGCCGGGCGGGCTCGGGCGCTCGCGCAGCAGAGAGAAAGAGGGGGGAAGGATGATGACAGGTGGGGCCCCGGGGTGGGTCCCACTGTTTTGTCTTTACGTGAAAATGTTTGACCGGGATAACTCCAAAAATATTGCGAATTTGGAAAAACTCAAAACATGAAAGTTTCTCCATTTGATGAGAGGAATAACTTTCATGAAGGAAGTTTTTGCTAATTCGGCCTAGTTTTGAAAGTGTGAATTAGGGTCAAATTAGAATTATAAAAATATTATTTTTTTCAATATTCCCCTTTCTCGTTTTTGCCCTTTTGAAAGCCTTAAACCCATTTTCATGACTTGGGGTAAAAACAAAGTTTTCTCCAAATAATTTGCTCTAAAACTCTATTCAGGTACCAACTTGATCTGAGCAATGTAAACAGGGCTTTTTGGAAAAATTTGGAAACTAATATATATATATATTTACCCAAAAAATCTATTTCACCACAAAGAGACAAACATCAAGCAATTCAGCCAATGATGAACATGTTATGCTTATGAGATTCTTATGCTCATGATGTGCAAGGTTTATTATGCCAAAAACTGGAGTTGTTACAGTCATCATGGAATTCCTCCTTCCCGAGTGGAAACCAGTATAATGCGCCTTGTATAAACGTGGCACACCCTTCAGAAAATACTTTTCTATTTAGGTTTGGTATACATTGACCTCTTCCCTACCTTGAATTCTGCACCTTCTTGTTTTTCCAGTCTGAAACTCTGAATCGAGACACATACTATTTGGCCACCATTGAGCGAAGACCATGAAGTTCATTCTTCCCTCCCGAGCGGAAACTAGTATGCCGCTTTGTAAAAATATGCATCAATTTTTTGAGAAAAATCGTATTTCCTTTTCTCTCAAGAAAACACTGTTATGTCCTCCAAGTGGGGTTTTACCGTGTGACTCGCGAAACACTATGTTATGTCCTTCGAGTGGATTTTACCGTGTAACTCGCGAAACACGACACACCACACACTAGTAAGTATTGGCTTACAACAAAAGTTGATATGACGTTGAAGATATAGGATCGCATAACCACTCCCCCTTTAACCCAGCTGCACTTTTTTTCCTTACTCATTGGGACCTCTTTTTCTCTCATGCTTTTAGTGCTCTGTTTCTCCTCTCTCATGTAGGCATATCATTTTATCTCTTTGAATCAATTGTAACCTTTGCAGGATAGACAATCACTTTCAGACATTAATTCTATTAGCCTAGCATGGACAAATCTATATGGCTACTTTTTAACCTTGGCATATCTAGACATAAGTTGTGGGGTCGACTTTTGCCAAAATATGTTTATCCCTCTTCATAAACTTTGCCAATTATATCTTGGTTGTGTAATGATCATTTAATTGCCCTAAAATCAACAAGTCCTGTTTTGAATTCTATATCCGTTAGACCGTTACTCCTTTGTATCATAGCAAGCAGCACCAAACATGCATGTCCTGAACTCGTAGCCTAGCCAACATCCATAAGGGTTGGGTTTGTGGAATTGTGGTGGCTGTGTGTGATCATCTCATCAACGACCGATGGGTGAAAAGATTCGGGCCAAAGCATAATAATGCAAAAGCACGACCAAGTCCAGTCAATACCATGCTGCTACTAGCTACGTACCCTATCACGAGGCATCTATCGTACACGAGCACGCGAGGCAACAAGATGACACGCGAACTCGGCGGGCGCTGCCGGACGGCTCGGGACAGGGCCGGCCGGGGCAACCTTGTTCTGGCCCACGTGTGCCGTGGCTGGGCGCCTGGACCACCTAAGACTATCTGCAGCGCTATACGGTAAGGGATACTGGAGTAGTAGTTTCCAGTAAAAACTCCCGCAGCGGGGTACTGGGAGCCCTACGGGACAGTTCCGGATCGCCTCGCATCCGCGGTCTGTCCAGTTTGTACGGGGCGATACTGGAAGCCTCTGCCGCGGGCCCATGTCCCAACCGCCACGAGAGAGAAGGAGAAAGCGGAGCAGCAAGTCCGAGCTCGCGCGCCGAGCAGGAGGCGGAGCAGGGAAGGCCGGCGTGCCTTGGCCGCCCGCCGAGATCCGCGCCGAGCGCCATGGCAGCCGCCCCCCGCCTCCACGATCACCGCCTTGTTGTCGTCGCAGATGGAGAGGTTGAGCAGCGCCGTGACGCCGTGCTCCTGCAGCAGCGGGTCCGCGTGCGACAGCAGCCGGACGAGCGGCCGGACGCCGCCCGCGGCCGCGATGCGCACCCGGTTGTCCGGGTTGTGCTTGGCCAGCAGCCGGAGCTCCATCGCCGCGCGGCGGAGCGAGTCCAGCGACGACGGGCACTCCAGCTCGGCCACCAGCGAGGAGATGGCGTCCTCCGACGCCTCCGCCGCGCAGGAGAGCAGCAGGCGGTGGATGCCCGCGGCGGCCGCCGGCGTGAAGGAGAGGTCGTCGCTGTCGCTGTAGCAGCTCGTGCTGCGCCGCCACGGGGAGGTGGACGCGTCCGAATCCATCCCCTTCGTCAGACAGCTTCGTGTCGCGCGGCTCGGCTCGGAGCTGGAGCAAATGCCGGAAGGAGGCGAGGCGAGGGAGGAGACCGGGACGACGAGCTGGGAACCTCCGCCGCGGCGAGCCCCGCCGCCGGCCGCGAGGATGCAGAGGAGGATGCTCGGCCGCCGCACGCTCGGTCCCCGGAGACGGAGCAGCAGCCACGCCGGTGCGCCGAGAAGAAGGAGGTAGGTGGACCCTCGCGCGGCCTCGCCGCCGCCTCCCGAGCCCGCTTCTCCCTCTCTGGGGCTCCGCTTTCCGCCCGCTACTCCGGCCGCCCAGCCCGCCCGCTCCTCCGAGCCTGGCTCCGGCCTCCCCGAGCCCGCCCTACGCCCGAGCCCCTCGCAGGCCATGGCCGCAAGCAGCGAGCCGCCCGCCGGCGTCGCCTCGCCCCGGCGACCATGCCGTCCGCTCGTGGTGAAGAGATAGAGGAGAGAGAAACGGTGGGTGGAGATAAGGTGGAGAATAAAAAATTAAAAAAAACTCTGACGTGTGGGCCCATCGTGTGGTAGTTGGTATAGAGTATGGGATATTGGGGATGACGGCTGCGGGAGAAATTGATATGGAGTATAGAATCTTGATGACTAGGACGAATGATTCCTTTTGGGGGAAGAATTTGGAGTATGACGAGTGCGGATAGTCTAAGACCACCAGCAGCGGGAGACGGAGAACCAACCGGTACCCTGCCACCTCACATATGGCGTACTAGATTGCATGCCAAGGAGCTGCAGCGGCAACCTGAAATTGAACCGGAATGGGCAGCCGAACGCCATATATGGCGCCTGCGCAAGCCTGTGGCGGAAGCATACGCGTGAGAGGGAGAGGAGAGAGACAACACATGCAGTGGTGGGCCCCACAATTGTGACTAACCAAAAAATGTTATATCTCACAAACAAAAACTTCAAATTAAATTTCGATTACACCATTGCATTCGTTTTAATAAATCCTTCAAAACTAGATCTCACATGAATATATTTAGATAAAGTGATAAGTGGGTCCGGTTTTGTTAATTGAAATGGAGTATGAGATATGGAGGTTACATGAGTGCGGAAGAAAACCTATACTGGAGGAGAGACTTGACGTGGGGACGTATGGAGTAAGAAAATGGAGGTTGATGAGTGCGGATAGTCTAATAACGTCCCAACCCACCGGGATCGCGCGACAGCGCGGCTCGGAGCGGACATGGATGGACGGTGGTCCACGTGGATCTCGCGATTCGCCGTTGCGCTGCTGCTGCGCGGGCACACACGCAGTGGCCGTGACCCGTGAGAACGGATCGGATCCGATCGGATCCGAGCTCAGAGGTGGCCACGACGGGTGCGCCTCCTTTCTTTGCCTTCCCCGCCGGTCTCCCGCCTCCAGCAGCGTGAACGCCCATGCCATGCGCAACAACGGTTCGTGGTGCCGCTGTGACGGCACGGCGGTCTCGGTTCCGCTTGGACCGTCGCAGCGCCACACGTACTTGACTACCGCCGTGGACCGTGTTGGTCACCACCGTGGATTTCTACAGAGATATATCGCGCGTTCATTCGGCGTTCTGTGTGTGTTTCACGTATGTGTCAGTGTGTGTGGCGAGGAGATTGCCCGGCCACGTACTGTCCGCTTCCGTTTTTTGACAATTCTTGTTTACAATTCTCCGCGCAGTCCAGTCCTCACTCCTCAGGTAAATGTGTGCAGGAAAAATCAAGATTTCACGGCTTCAGAATCTTGTAATCTGTCACTGCCTATACCTTTCGCCTATTTGGACACGTCGCGCTCCATGAAGAAGCCTGAAGCGTCGTCGTGTGAATGTGTGGCAGCCGTCGGCATTAAGATCGTCGTGGCCTGGCAGCCCTCGCCACTAAGATCGTCATGGCACGACGGCGACCGGCGCCCGGGGCTCTCGGACGAGACGGCCCCGTAATATTGAAAGTCAGCTTTAACCGCTTGCCATTCGCGTGAGCCTGGGATCACATGCAAGTACGTAGCGTGTCGTGACTCGACCTAAACCTAGAGGACTACTGTACCGTACCCCGGTCACGTTTGGTGTGCATGGAGAACGAAAAAGGAGGATTCCCCGCTATCGTCCTGCTTTGCCGACTTATCCGAAGTTAGCTAAAAGCTCCGGTAGAATATAGTAGAGTCATAATTACTATCAAATTTTTCCTTGTAAATTAACATCCATTGTTTTTCCTTTCCTTGTAAAAGAAGTCAGTTACCGCTATCTATTCGGATATGGAACAAAGTCGCTAGGAACATCATTACGCCACATTTCTTTCTAGTATAGAACAGTAGATTAGAGTGCACGCATGAAGCAGGTGTGTATGGGTCAGGTCTCAGGTCACGGTAAAATGACTGAATAGACTACCACCACAAACGAAACGAAAACAGCTGCGCCCACGCCGAAACATTCGCCTACGGGTACGAGCTGCCCAGTATGTTTTTTTTTGGTAGTATAAGACGTCGTACAGGCGTACGATACTGGTGCTGCTTGCGTGCGAGCGAAACTACTGTAGTGCAAGCAACTCGCCGATCGAGTCAATGTGCATGAAACAATTGGGTTCACGTCTAACCAAATCACCAAACTACTGCTGATTAGGGCGCAGTTGCAACAACTGGAAGTGACGCATTTGTTTTCGTGGTCGCATACATATATAGGCATGTGGCCTTAAAACAGACTAAACAACACGCACGTCGCGTCAGATCAACACTAGTACTCCGTATACTATTAGAGATGCTCCGTTCTTTTTATTTTAATATGAAGCCACAACGATCGCATAACACACGGCACTGTGCTATATATACTACAGTAGCTATAGCTACTAGTATAAAACAGGGCAACATGTGTGCTTGGTCTCCGAACCCCTGCCGTGCTTTTGGACTCGGCCTTGCAACAACAACTCATGCCTCATGGCGTTCCAACCAATGGTCATCGCGTTTGCAGCTGACGCGACTCCGTGAACAAAAACGGCTGTCAGGCGAACTGGAGATCCCTCATAGCTGTAAGCTGTTTGATCGGGAATTCCTCGGATAAATAAGAGCATTGTCCCGGGACAACACGGGTTCCTCGTTATTAACGTAGCAATTTCGCCTTTTCTATGTATATACATCTCGCCAAGGAAGTTGGGAAGCATGATAATATATATTTATATCCATATATGCTTCCTCCCCTTTCTTCTGGCGCTGCCGCTGGACATTGCAACAGCGTGCGAGTTCTAGGTGCACCTGTTCTATGATAGCTTGGCAAATGATTGCCGTCCCGTCCTGCTATGTCTCGTTCGGCATCAAACACACCTGATCATAAGCCGTGTACGTCGTCCGTCCAATGATTCGGATTTGGTGCAGCGAGCTGCCCTGTGTATCCCAACGGCCATAAACAAACATGATCCTACACTTTGAGAGGCGGCACGCACGAACTGCTGCTCCACTATCCTGCAACCAAACACGAGCCGAGTGTGCAATGCAATAATCTCGGTCTTTCGGGGGCAAAAAGCGCGCAATAATCTCCTCATCCATGAAAAAGAAGTAGTGTAATCAATCAGCTGCATGGTGCTCATGGGAAGGGGAAAAGAAAGAGGAGGCTCTTTGCAACCGAATAATGGATGAGGGAGGAGGGAACAGAAAGGGTGTCCTGACCAGTAATCGCACTTCACCCATGTTTTTGACAGAGCATCAGTGATGGCAGCAGCAGGGCGATAGCAGATCGGCAAAAGATTTGTGCTTCCGGGGACATGGCGGCCGCATTTTGTTGACTGTTGACGACCACCACCGCCTCGTGCCCTCGTCACCGGATCATCCTCTGTCCCTCCGTCGTCCGTCCCCCCCGCGGCCTTTTGGACCCGCGCAGCGATGTGATTTGCGTTTGCCCCCGGGGGCGCCGCCGGCCCCCACCCACTCCGAGCCCACGCGGGCACGGGCAGGGCGGGCGCTGGCAGCGGCAGGCAGGCCGGCCAGGCAATGCAACAAAAATCCCCGAGACGGCGACGCGCGGTCACAACTGCTCAACCACTTGCCCGCGACCGGACCGCGCGGCCCCCACCAACCCAGCCCCGGTTTCACCAATCACCGGACGACGTCCAGAGCACACGGCGGCAGGCAGGCACCCGCGCCCGGCTCGCTCGGCAGTGGTGCGGTGCGGTGGTGGGGCTCGGGTAAGGGAGGCAAAGGAAAGCAACGGGGCAACCGCACAAGCCACAAGCTGTGCGGGCAGCGGCAAGGCAACGCCGAGCGCGGCGACGGGGCGGGGTGGGGTGGGCGAGGCGCAAGCAGCAAAAGGCCGGGACCCATGATGCCCCATCGCGCGCGGGCGCCCGCAGGGTGGAGGGAAAAAAACCAGTGGGTTATTTTAGTGGCTGCGTATCTCGTGAAATCCAGGAAATTCGATTCACTCGACGCCCCGGCTGCTTTCTCCCCCGTCGCGAAAAGCCGCAAGCCAACAAAAACACATCAAAGCAGCAGCGGGAGAGGAGAGGGGGAAAAAAGCGAGGAGGCAGGCATCCTCCTCGCTCCTCTGGCTGTCAAAGGATTCTCACAAAGGAGGAGGAGGATTCTCACAAAGGAGCGGGCGGAAGCAGGAGTGGTCGGTGCTGGGCTGCGTCGCAGCGGCGCGGCGCATGTTGTGAGAGCTGGGATGGGGGTGGGAGGCGGAGCAGGGGAGGCCGCCGCGGTGTCGGCGCCGGCGGAGGAGGCGGCGGGGAAGGACGCGGAGGAGGGGGGCCGGTGGATGTGGAAGGAGAAGATGATGCTGGCGTGGGTGCTGGTGTCGGTGATGATCGGGGTGCGCATGCACCGGAACGCGCGGCGCGACCAGCTGCGCAGGGCGGAGGAGGGGCTCGTCAGCATGTGCGAGGAGCGCGCGCGCATGCTGCAGGACCAGTTCGCCGTCTCCGTCAACCACGTCCACGCGCTCGCCATCCTCGTCGCCACCTTCCACTACGAGAAGCACCCGCCCGCGCTCGACCAGGTAGCTACTCCGTCGCCGAGCTAGCTGCGCTGCGACTGCGAGCTCCACCACCGAACCCAGCGAGCTAGCATGCTGCTCTGCGCGCGCAACTGCAACTGCTGCTTGTTTCCTGCTAGTACTTGTCTCTGGCTTTCTGTTCTGCGCGCGCAGTTAATTGCGTGTCTCGCCGTCTCTGGAATTCCTTGCTGCTCCTCCCATTGCCATAAACACCTCTGAGCAACAGTTACCATGTACAGTGCTAGTACTTGCTCTGCCTCTGCCTCTGCTGCTGCTGTTTCCGTCCACTTCATTTAATTACTGCCAAGTCCATGGTTCCCTTGCACGCAGACCGTGCCACTTCTTAAATGGAATGGAATTCCCTCGCGTGCGTCCGTGCGCGCGTGTTGTAGTAATTTGCCGATGCAGATTACTGTTGGGCTGCTTTGTTTGTCGGCTGCAGCCTTTATTTATTTTGTTATTTTCGGTCCATTTGTTTGTTTTGCAGGACACGTTCGCGGACTACGCCGCCAGGACGTCGTTCGAGCGGCCGCTGCTGAGCGGGGTGGCGTACGCGCAGCGGGTGGAGCACGCCGACAGGGAGGCCTTCGAGCGCCAGCAGGGGTGGATCATCAAGACCATGAAGCACGAGCCGTCCCCGGAGCAGGATGAGTACGCGCCGGTCGTCTACTCGCAGGAGACCGTCTCCTACATTGAGGGGCTCGACATGATGTCCGGCGAGGTCTCTGTTCGTTTCTTGCACTGGGCTACTTACAGCTGTTCTGTTCCTTGCTGGTGTTGTGTTGGTTCTGATTTCTGAACCTTTCTCTGGTGCTGCAGGAGGACCGTGAGAACATATTGAGGTCAAGGGCAACGGGGAAGGCAGTTCTTACTAGACCATTCCGGCTCATGTCCAACCACCTGGGTGTCGTACTGACTTTTCCTGTCTATCATGTGGATCTTCCTTCTGATGCCAAGGAGGAGGAACGCGTTGCTGCCACCGCAGGGTGAGGTTTATCTCCGTTTTCCAATCAACTTCAGTTTAGGCCTCTTTGGCTATATATTCAGACGCTGCAACATTTACATGACTTCTTTTTTATTGTTTATTATATTTTGAGAATAATTTCGCTGACTATTCAACAGATATCTTGGGGGATCATTTGATGTAGAATCATTAGTGGAAAATTTGTTGAGGCAGCTAGCTGGCAATCAGGAATTGGTGGTAAATGTTTATGATGTCACAAACAGTTCGGACCCTCTTGTCATGTATGGATCGGAAGTTCCTCTTGGCATCCCCTCACCATGGCACATCTGCATGCTAGATTTTGGTGATCCATTCAGAAAGCATCATATGGTTTGCAGGTAAATGTCTGCATTTGTTAGTGATTTTCCTGATTTATTCTTGAACACGGTCTAATTGCATGTCCCACTGTCCATAATCTGAGCAGATACAGAAACAAGCCTCCTCTCCCATGGTCTGCAATTTCTACGCCATCTGGTACCTTTGTCATATGTGTGCTTGTGGGGTACATCGTGTTTGCCGCTTGGAGTCGTTATGATAATGTCAAGGAAGATTGCCGGAAAATGGAGGAGCTGAAAAAACAGGCAGAAGCAGCCGATGTTGCTAAATCTCAGGTTTAAATTAGCTTAATTTATTTGATGTTGTAAGTTTGAAGTTGCATTTTTCGGGAATCTAAAAGACTTTTTTTGTCAATGGTAGTTCCTTGCAACTGTTTCTCATGAGATCAGAACGCCCATGAATGGAGTTCTAGGTGAGTTCTTTTATACTACACATTCCAGTGATGTCAATGTAACTCATTCTTAGGAGGCAAATGTGGTGATTTATCCTTTTTCTTGTTTTTTTAGGAATGCTTGATATGCTGTTAGACACTGACCTAACGTCAACTCAGAGGGATTATGCACAAACAGCTCAAGTCTGCGGAAAGGCTTTAATATCGCTAATCAATGAAGTGCTTGACAGAGCGAAAATTGAAGCCGGAAAATTGGATCTTGAGTCTGTACCATTTGATCTGAGATCCATCCTTGATGATGTCATTGCATTATTTTCTTCAAAGTCAAGAGAGAAGGGAATTGAGGTTAGTTTTTAGTTGAATAACACCTCTTTTTTTTTATGCAAAGCAGCACTGACAGTGGCTACTTCTATTGACATATAAGAAAGATACAGGCAGTTAGCCCTGGGAGGCTACCTACACGAAAAGGAAAAAAAAAGTAAACTCGGGCAGGCAAGAAAACAACCGACACGCACAGCACTCCACACACAACGAAAATAATTTGATAACACTTGTACCTACTACAAAAGGCATCACTCAAGCATTACGATTAACCATGCATTATTTACATCGGCATCTCTTAGACCCAATTTCCATAAATGTCCCTTCACCATAGTCATACATCCTGCATCTAACTTTTATTGTTCTATCCTTACTAATTTCCTTTTACTCGGCAAAATTGTAGCTTGCTGTATATGTCTCTGAAAGAGTTCCTGAAATCTTGTTGGGTGATCCTGGAAGGTTTCGACAGATA
Organism: Themeda triandra; assembly: GCA_018135685.1. NCBI lineage: Eukaryota > Viridiplantae > Streptophyta > Magnoliopsida > Poales > Poaceae > Themeda > Themeda triandra. The sequence continues at coordinate 206,455 of JAENPR010000654.1, read as the reverse complement.
ATTACAAATTTAGTGGGCAACTCAATTAAGGTAAGCCTGCATGACCTTTCCTCCCAAGCATGTCTGCAAACAATGAGGGCCATTCTATCTAGAGATAGAACAACTTAGTTTTAGCAAAATGTACTGCAATGTTTACTTAGTACTCTGAAGTTTGTTGCCTTCTTTAGTTTATGGTTGATATTTGCTTGCACTGACAGTTCACAGAACGGGGACATATTTTTGTACAAGTTCATCTGGCCGATCACTCAAATCTTGCAACAGAATCCGAAGTTGAGCCAGTGGCTAATGGGATGAATGGACATAAAGATGAGAAAAATGCGGCAGCAACCAGTGTTTCTCTCAACACACTAAGTGGTTTTGAAGCTGCTGATAGCCGAAATAGTTGGGAAAGCTTCAAGGCTTTGCTTTCTTATGAGAAAAATGAGATGGCTAATGAAAATGTATCTGATAAAGTTACTCTTGTAGTAAGTGTGGAAGATACAGGAATAGGCATACCATTGGACGCCCAAGCCAAGGTGTTCACACCTTTCATGCAGGCTGATAGTTCGACTTCCAGGACATATGGTGGTACTGGAATTGGATTGAGCATCAGCAAATGTCTTGTTGAACTCATGCATGGTCATATAAACTTTGTCAGCCGACCACAAGTTGGGAGTACATTCACATTTACTGCAGTTCTCCGAAGATGTGACAGAAACGCTATTGGCGACAGTAAGCCTGTTATGTTGCACCCTCTTCCATCCACTTTCAAAGGTTTATCTGCACTATTGGTTGATAGAAGACCAGTAAGAGCTACTGTAACTAAGTATCACTTGCAAAGGCTGGGAATTGCCTGTGATGCTGTTGCTACCATTGAATTGGCTCTTGGTGTCCTGTCTGGGAGAAATGGCAGTTCCCCAACCAGGTACATGTCTTTCCTGCATACTCTCCAAGTTAAAAATCCTGACGTGATTGAACTACCATGTTGAGGATGTAGGAAATAACGTGGCATACATGGCTGCTTGGATACTTAAATGCACACAACTTCTCTCTTCAGAATTGATATTTGGTTTTCAACAAATTTTGTTGCATATGAACACATTAGGCATATTGATCGCTTCAGAAATGACATTCCCAACATAAAATAGTTTCCCAAAACAGTTTGGTAATCCTGGGAATGCCCATGCATATATGTAGCTCCGCCCATGCACTAGTTGGTCCATTTCTATTATAATTACCAAATTCATCATGTTGGATCTGCTTTCAGTTTGTATCACTGCTTTGGTCTGTAGTTCTCATTACATTCTTGCGTGTTATTTATCTAGTTCAAACTTCACTTATGGTAAATGTGCTTAAATGTTTCAGTGAAAATGCAGTCTTTGCTCTATTAACCTGTAGAGTTCAAATGTCTACTAAACTACTACTTTCGACATGCAATTTCACTAATTTTTATCTGTATTTCTTTGGACATGCATTTTCTTTCGCTTTTCATGGATCTAACTAAGGTTTTCTGAATTCGTCATGCAGCACGAAGCAACCATGCATGTTATTGATTGAGTGTGATTCATGGGGCTTCAAGATTGATGTTTCTTTAAGAACTAGACTCCTGGAGATGAAGCAGAGTGGTCACACACCTGTATTACCCAGAATTATCCTTCTTGCAGCTGCAGAATCAGGTAAACTCAAAGAACAGTATGCGGTTGATTCTGTGATCACGAAGCCTCTGAAAGCAAGCACACTTGCCGCTTCTCTATTCCAAACACTTGGTATCACACAGTCAAGCAACGAGAGACGCGACAACTCAGGTTCTCTTCATGGGTTGCTTCTTGGCAAGAACATATTGGTGGTTGATGACAACAAGGTAAATCTTAGAGTGGCTGCTGGCACATTAAAGAAATTTGGAGCAAAGGTGGAGTGCGTGGAGAGTGGAAAAGATGCTCTCGCCCTCCTACAAGTCCCACATAAGTTCCATCTTTGTCTCATGGATATTCAGATGCCCGAAATGGATGGGTGAGTTCTATACAAAGCACACTATGCTTATTTTCTCCCTTGTCATTCTCTGTTTTAAACCAATATTCCACTACTTGGGACACTAGGTTTGAGGCGACCCAGCAAATAAGGGCAATGGAATTGAAGGCAAATGAGCAGGCGATAGCCTGTGACGATTCAGAAACAGACGGCGCGACAAGGGGGGCAAAATGGCACCTGCCTGTTCTTGCAATGACCGCCGATGTCATCCAGGCCACCCATGAAGAGTGCACGAAGTACGGGATGGATGGCTACGTCACAAAGCCCTTCGAGGAGAAGCAGCTCTTCCAGGCGTTGAAGAAATTCTTGGACCCCGGCATGTCCAACTGACACCGAAGTGATGCGTTGGAAAGTGAGGCACCATTCTCCATTCTGTAATTCTCTAACCGTGGACGCAATCTGATCCCGAAGAAAGACCGTCCATCGTGGGCGAGTCGATCATGTTAGCGGGGAACAGCAGGCTGCCAAGGCAGCACGCAGCACGGGCCTTTGCTGGTCTGCCTATGCAGGCGTCGTGTAAATGTATTGTAATGGCAGGGATCCTGTTTATAGCACCAGTATGGCCTGTGCCGCACTGCCGCTGTGCGACAAGTTTGGAGCTGCCTGCGGCTGATGCACGTCGAGCATAATTTTGTTGTACAGCTTCCCCCATTTTTGTGCTTCTGTTCAGATCACTGAAGGAGGCAGGCATGCTCGCTGGTGGCTGGTGCAATGCAGGACTGGAAGGAAACCTGACGGCCTAAGTAGTTTTTTTGCTGTTTAATTGCATTGGGATTTGTGATGTATTATAATCAGCTAATGTGCGATATAAGCTGATGTAATTGGCTCAATGCATTTCCATGCTATGGATATGAGTTAGGATAGCATTGGTAAGACCGTGAATGTTCAATGAGTTAGGATGGCATTGGTAAGACTACACTATTAGATGTTCAATACAGTAGCTGTGTCTTGATTAGACCGACACCTGTGTCTTAGAGATATTTTATCATGAGAATCCGGTGTTCAATACAGTAGCTGACCCTTTGCATTACATCTCTCATCATTGAGTTCCTGGAAACTTAAGTCATAGGCTATCTGAGATATAAGAATTACATGTTATCCTTGTTCCTGTGCTCATATTCCTTACATGTTGAGAGAGGAAAAAAAAACACCACCAAAAATTTTTCCTTCATTTTCCATTTCCTCTATTTTATGGTTTTATTACTCCATTTTCTGTACTTTTGAACTTTCCTCTGCTAATTATTTCAGCTTCAAATCGGCAGCACTTCATAATATAATCCGTACAAAAAATATTAAATAACCCAAACTCACATCCCTTACAGTGACAACTGTCAATTAATTAAACAGTTTTGACTTGTTTTTTTCTTTTTTAGAAAAAGATTGCCTGTTGAACTATAGCAAAGACAAAAGGTTTGATCAGTCGCACCCTGCAGATGCAAATAAAATACACACAGAATTACATGACATTTGATCAACCGTGCCAGTGTACTCCAATATACTTAAAATGTACGAAGTAGGAACTGAACGGTGAAAACATCTCAAAATCACTAGTAGCATGTTGAATTCAACTAGCATCTGTTTAACCAAGGTCTCCAAAGATCACAGATCAGCCCTCCCTGGGTACCTTGGGAAGGGTATAACATCTCTGATGTTCTCCATTCCGGTTGCAAAAAGAATCATCCTTTCAAAACCCAACCCAAAGCCACTGTGCTTTACAGATCCAAAGCGACGGAGGTCCAAGTACCATTCATAGGGTTCCAAAGGCAAGCCAGCATCAAGTATCCTGTCAAATAAATTTGTCATGTTATCCCTTGCTAGGTAGATGAAAACTAGTAGAATGGTAATGATACATATGCTGGACAATGCGGTGTTTCAACATAAGCTAGGCACTAAGCAGGCTATCAGGTTCCACCCAGTGCCATGGCCGTGTTTGTACTTTCTATGGATTGTTAGTAATGCCATGCTAAAAAAGGAAATATAGCATTTCAGAAAACGGTTGAAACAATCAACTATCGAGTAATATAATGGTTTCATTTCCCATCTCTGATTTGCCTCATTTTCAAGCATAAATCAAGCCAAAGACGCCTCAACATTGAAACAAAGCACCAACTAGCACCTAGGCCATGAGTAATATAACCATCTCTGGTTTGCCTCATTTTCAAGAGCCTAGACAAAATTCCTAGGTGCAGCACCACATTAGCAACTAGGCAGAGCTAGGTGCATACCTTTTTCATACAGCAGAGATCAGGTGAGCAAAAAAAATAATATCATATAAAACAGTAGTTTGGAATGCTCAGCATCACATTTAACCTGTGTTCCCTTGCTATCTATGGTACTCAACTCAGACAGTAGCAAACATTGCATAAAATCCAAACGCAGTTTACTTCAAGAGTTTGATGAGTAGCAAAACAATGTGTTTCCACAAGTTTCAAGTTGAACTGTCAAACAAGACGACATGCAAAGAAAAATGGACATGCAAAGAAAAATGCCTTAACCTTTAAGCTGAGCAAAGCACATACCTCTGTTTCAGAACATCTAGCCGTTCCTCCCTTTGGCTTCCACCAATTAATTCACCGACCTTGAAATAAATATTCCAGCACAAAAATGAATATAAATATAAACAAGGTAAAACCAGCAATTACTTAAATGGATATTCCAATAGCTCAAAAAATGCCCAAATCCTTCACTCCCCACTCATGGAGTGCACATGTGCACTGGTACCAGTAACAGGTTTTGATAGTCGCAAAAAAAAGGTAACAGGTTTTGATGTATGAGAAGTTTACCTTAGGCACAAGAACATCCATTGCAGCTACCGTCTTGTCATCATCATTGAGCCTCATATAAAAAGCCTTTATTCCTTTCGGATAGTTATAGACAATCACTGGCTTCTTAAATATATCCTCTGTTAAATACCTTCAACATTTCATGACAAGAATTGAGATTCTAAGTAAGGCTCAAAAAAGTAAAAAGCACATTAAGAAAACAAATTCCAATGTAGATACCTTTCATGCTCAGAGGCTAAATCAATTCCCCATTCAACTTTGTTATCAAACTTCTTCTCTGTAACATTTTTCAAGAGCTCCACAGCCTTTGTATACGAAATCCGCACAAAAGGAGTTGAGGAAACAAGCTCCAGGCGTTCAATTGCACCCTTATCATAATTTTTCACCATAAACTCCATATCTTCCCGGCAATGGTCAAGCAGCCACTTGCAAAGGTATTGTACATATTTTTCTGCACAGTTCATGTCATCCTGCAGAACAGTTAAACACAATATCACTGCAAAAACTGTTTGTACTAAATTTCATAGTTGTATATTTTGTACCAAAGGAGGAAAGTTATTTCAGCTGCAATTGAAGATAAATTCAATTCGGCTTAGTTACCTGCAAGTTTGCGAATGCAATTTCTGGTTCAACCATCCAAAACTCTGCCAAATGCCGTGATGTATGTGAGTTCTCTGCCCGGAATGTTGGTCCAAAGGTATAAACACTACTAAGAGCACATGCATATGTCTCAACCTGAAGCTGTCCAGACACTGTCAAAAAAGCTTGACGCTTGAAGAAGTCATTTTCAAAAGCTATTGAACCATCATCCCTGCGTGGAACCCCAGGCTTTAATTTGGACCTCTCCTCCAGTTTTGAAACAATTTCCTTTGCCCTATTTAGCTCACCAACAGCAGCTGATATCTCTTGTTTGCTGGCTTTCGCAGCTTTAAGCTGTGCAACTGCATCACCTCTTTCCTTGACAAGAAATTTAGCTGCCTCAATATCAGAATCAGATGGTGCAGGGTTCTCTCTCAATTCCTTCTCAGTTTTTTCAGCCTGACTAAACAGAGTTGTCACTTGGAACATCTCACCAGCACCTTCACAGTCACTCGTAGTTATTATTGGTGTATGTACATAGAGAAATCCTTTCTCATCGAAGAAAGTGTGTGATGCATAGGCTAACTGGTGCCTAATCCTAGCAATCGCTGCAATCTGCAAAATTAGTTTGTGTTAGGAGTAAAACAAATAAAATTGGTACACTTACGAGGGTAGGAACTGCAAGATTTGAAAAGGATGGATTAAAACAACATAACACAAATTAAATCTCTTAGATTTTATTAAAAAAAGTATACATCTCTTTAATAATTACACCATTCTATCAGAAGTGGATCAGAAGCCAAAAAAAGCCTCCTCTTTTATCATTAACTAGGAAATAAAACAAGGGAGACTCAATGCATATCCTCCGTACAATAAAATCCCAAACAACATTAGTTGGTATATCAATAAAAAGAGCCATTGAATAGACGCAAATAATAAGAACTAGAGTGTCCACCAGCAAATCGATCTTTTTCCAGTGTTCACTGGCAAAGTGGCATCACTTTTAGGGTCCACTAGCATTTTTTCCCATATTATAAGTACCACCATCCCAAATGTGTCCTTGTAATCTTTTCTTCTTATAAAAGCATATAAAATTGACACCAGCCAACATGTCTCAAGGTAAGTTCATAATAAAATAGAAGTACTTTTAAGATACACTATCATAATATTGTAACTCTGAAACAAGATGATATGTATAATTGCTTGCTGCCATAAAACTAAATATTCTAATTTATGTTCTTCTTTGTTCTGAACAGCTTCAGACATTTTGATAAACAGGTATGTATCCTCTGTTCTCCATGTTTAATACTTATAAATTTTGAGTACAACATGCAGGAAGGGGTCAAATGTGTTTCTGCTCTGGCGATAGGGAGGTGTTGCCAGTTTTAAACTGATTAGTACAAGGAAGATGACATGGATTGAATGTATAGTTGCAATGTAGCTTACCTTCTAATCAATAGCAAAAACTTAAATGAGACAGCCTTAAGTAACGGAAAGTTTGGTTTGATCTCTAGCCAAAATTATCGGCAGAAATCAGACGATTGTCTTTGGCTGCTACTACAGTCTTATATGTCTGAAAGTACATATGCTATTTTGTCTAATATTACATTGAAGATTGTCATAAACCTTTTCTCTACTAAATACTTGATGTAGTTCATATTACTTATGCTCCAATATCTTACTAATTTCTCAAAAAATTGTGCATCTGGTACAGACAACACTGCTTTTGTACCCTTATATCTCATCTTCTATACAAGATGTATTTATCTCTCCATGCTATCAGTTGACTCGAAAACAAATTTGCTTTGTTCATAGCTATCCATCTGTAACCATGTTATCATGCTTTGTAAATTCATCATTATAAGACAACATTGCTGAGCTACATAATAAAAGCACACCAACCAAACAAAACGAATTTGATTCGCTAGGCTACAACCTCCTGATTCAGAAAATTGCAGGGAGGCAGATGAACCATTTGTGGTAAATAAGTGAAAGGGACGCACCGTGTTGGTGCGCGAACGGAGATGAACGACGTCCCTGAGTTTCTCGAGCGTGAGTTTGACCTTGCCCTTGGGCAGCGGGTAGATGGCGGCATCGACCTCGCCGACGTCAAGCACGCGGCTGACCTTGAGCTCGACGTTCTGCTTGGTCCCCTCGGGCGGCTCCTTGATCTCGCCCTCGACGAGCACGGAGGTTCCCGTGGCGGTGAGGCGCGCGAGCGGGTGCACGGCGGCGTCGACGAGGACCTGAAGGTTGGTGGCGCAGGAGCCGTCGCTGAGCTCCAGGAAGGCGAAGGAGCCCTTCCCCTGCTCCCGGCCCGTGCGGACCCACCCCCCGACCACGACGCGGTCCCCGGCACGCGCGGTGCCCGCGGCGAGGACGTCGCGGATGCGGGTGCGCGCCGTGGCAGGCTCGAGGTCGTCGCAGAGGGAAGCCGCGGCCAGCGCCGCGGCGGCGGCGTCCGCAGCCATGGGGACCGGGAGGGGGTTGGGGTGCTCTTGGCTGCGGCGGCGGGGGCGGGGGCGGGGAGCTAGAGGGGCGAGATGAGGTTTCCTAGGGTTTGGCTCGGCTTGGCTTAAATTGTGGTTGCGAGTATTTGTGGTGGGCCTTGGTGGGCGCAAAGTTCTTGGTGAATCTGTTCTGTCTTCGTAGGAATCGTGAGCGCCAAGGAAGACCGATGCGATGCCACTTGCGTGGAATTGGACCCATCTGCCAGACTGCCGCGGACCTATCGGAATGGAACCATGTTCTTTGTTTCATATCGCTGTCTCATTGGAAAAATAAAATCGTGATCACCACTTACTTACTACTTCGAGAACATCGTTTCTTTCTTTCAGCTACGAATAATATCGTGGAGCGAGAGACATTAAGTACATCTAAACAGTTGGCCAAGAAAACATATACGTATTATACTAAGAGCAACTCCAACAGTTTGACAAAAGCACTTGGCATCCTAAGATTTTTGCCAAAATCACAAAAAAACATCCTCCAACAGGTTGGCAAAAAGGACTTAACAAATTAGAGAACTTGGCAAAAGCGGTCGTTCGACGCGCATATTTGCGCCAGTCTCGTCCGCTTGGCATCGCGATTTCAGGCGACGGCGCTGCTTCCCCGCGCGCGCGAAGCGCTCCCGCCTTTCCTTCCCGCGCGAATAACCAGCGCTGCTTCTTTATCTTGCGTGTGCAGCCGACGCCCTTGCGTTCGCGAGTTGGAGGAGACGGGCGGCGACGTCCTTCTTCGTCGCGAGTTGGAGGAGACGGCCGGATCGCCGGCGATGCCGTCGCGAGGAGGACCAACGTCGCGAGCAGATACTTCTTCCCTCGATCCTATTTCATCGATCCTAGGTCGCGATCCTAGGCCTGTTTCCCTCGAGCGGCTGCTGTTTCATCGAGCAGGTCGCGAGCAGGTTGCCGGCGGCTGCTAGGGTATTGCTAGCAGATCAGCTAGGTGCCTAGGTTTGATGAGCTGAATTTTTTGTTATCCTGATCAATCACCGTAGATCGATCTGTATGTGCGCATGCTAGATCGATCTCTACTTGCAGCTGGGCCTTTCTTGATCTGTGTGCACGTTAGGTATATCCGTAGATTGGTCTTTCTTGATAACTGAAGGGGATGGATTTGTGTACAGATTGATATATGCTAGATCGATCTCTGTACATTAGTTAACTGATTCAGTTTTAGTGTTAAAGTTGAGGCTGCTTCGCTTGTAATCCATTCGCATTTTTGCTTCTGCAGCAATAGAGCAACTATGATTTATTGCTTGGATGCATATGCTTCTGCAGCCATGAACTTGCTTGTGCAAATGTCCTGCAGGAAACCATTCCTGTACGGTTCACTTTAAGCCATCAGGCGTGGCCATATTATTTTCTCGAGAGGCATGGAGATCGCATTGCCTGATCATCAATTGGCATGACTTGCAGCTGCTGCCTTGTTCTGAACTTGTGGCAAAATGAATTATCCTGCTGCATATAATCGATGTGTTTCAAGTACTGTGCTGTGCTGAAAAGATTGCCTGCTCGGCAAGTTCAGGTGCAGATCCTGTAGCATAGATGTGACTAAATTGTCCCTGCACTTGGATTCGACAGCTGCTGATCCTTCGTGCGTGAGGAAGAGTAATTGCCCCAACACCAGCCCCACAAAAAATTAAGATATATGGATCACTAATTTTCAATTTGCCAAGCCAAAATAGCAAACTGTTGGAGAAGATCTATTTTTAGCACTTGGCATTTGGTCTTTAGACTTGGCAAAACTATTTGCCAAGTGATGTTTAGCAAACTGTTGGAGTTGCTCTAACACGATCCATTGGAATGCAAAACTTCCCTCTCAACCTGAAATTCAGCAATGTGATTATTTTCTCCCACAGCTAGAAAAGTTTTCACTTCTAAAGTGAGATTGTTATGCAGTAATTAGATCAAATCACCTTTTCTGTACATAAGGGAGTTAAAAAATAGTACAATGAACGATAGTTTTATACTTTAGGGAGATTAAGGGCCTACTTGGTTTGCTTCCAAATTTTATCAAACCAAATCCAAGGCATGCCAATTTTATGTCATCAATTGGTTCATTACCCAACAATTGGTATTACCAAATTCTATTGTCAAAGTTTTGCCAAGTGTCTAGAAAGTTCTTAAACTACTTAAAAGAGAAAAATTGGCAAGCCTTGATTTTGGCATCCAACCAAGTGCTATACCCAAATTCTTGGCAAGGTTTTGGCAACCAAAATTTAGCTGCCCTAGTTTTGGCTTACCCTAATTTTGGTAGGGCAAATTTTGGATTCCAACCAAGTAGGCTGTAACTTTCCAGCCTGAGTGCACGCTTCATGTTCATTTATATCTCTTTCGTTCACACATCAAAAGAAATTGGCTCAGTGCATTTCCATGCTATGGATATTGAGTTAATATGGCACTGGTAAGGCTACAATGGGTCTTTGCCCCTTCCATTATCCCTGCAAAATGTCACAATGTACAAAGGAAATATCCCACCGAGTGCAAGTTGTCTTGGCCAAGATGCCGCCAGCAACACTTTAGAAAATGGATCATATACCCTTGGAGAGTGATGAAACATGAACCATGACTTCAATTACCTTTCTTAATGGAGATACTGATAATTCTTTGTTGGAGCATTTAGACAGTACGATGATGATAGAAATCTTCAGGGCTTACTATGGTCTGTTGATCAATTACCTTTCTTCATGGAGATACTGTTAATTCCGAAAAGAATTTGGCTTGGGCCTTGTTTAGATTGCTAAAGTTGAAAAATTTTGGCAAATGTAGCATTTCATTTGTATTTGGCAATTAGTGTCCAATCATTGACTAACTAGGTTTAAAAGATTCGTCTCGTAAATTATAGACAAACTGTGTAATTAGCTATTTTTTTACATATTTTTAATGCTCCATGAATAGATCAAAAGATTGATGTGGGAAACTAACGTGAGTCCATCTTTACCTATCGAAACCAGAGTCCAAGCTCTCGCAAGCTATTGGGCCACGTCATCTTTATTTTCTTAGCCATTCGATCCAGATTGAACGTTCACCGGGAGGCCTAGTAGGTGTTTCTAGAGTCTTCGTCCCGTTCAGCCGTCGCCCGTCCTTGCTCCTTGCGCCGTCAAGCCTGCCCCAACCAAGCAAAAAAGTGGAGGCTGCCTGCACCCGGTGCCTCAGGCGGCCAGGCCTCAGACCTTCACCATGCAGCGGCGCGTGCCCAGTGCCGGTAGTCATCTGCCTCGTCGGCGGCCTAGCACAGATTCGCTCGCCAAGCACCGAGCTCCGGCCAGCGTGCAACTGTGCAAGCTAAGCTAAAGCAAAAGTCCCCAATTAAATTTCGCTAGCTGCCGCCGCTGTTAGTGGCACTATGTCCCACCATATCTAGCTTCACAAACTGGATTTGTCAGAAGCAGGCCATTGCCGGCTGGCCGGCCGTTGCTGGTCACCTCGCGCCAACACCATCAGTGGAAGTAGGTAACTGCCCACCTCCAATGCTACAAACACTCTACTCTATCATATTCGAAGCACCCGTATCCATCTTCCTACCACAAATTATGCAAGCTGAGATCCCCATGCCCTACACGTGTTCGAAGAAATGTGATTTGTGGCCATGCCTGTATCTGGTGAAGGCAGCATATACAAGCTCCACAAGCTAGATGGTGGATATAACAGTAAAAGTATTTCTTTTTTCCAGTTCACTTTTCATCTGACTACAAGTAATAGAATACATTACGTCATGGCCAAGACACATTCCTTAACCATAGATACAACTACAGAGAAATTAAAAATTCTAAATTGCTCCCGTCCAGTTTATTGAACCCTCGGGCTCGTACCTGTTAGACAATATTGGCAAGATTCGACATACTAAAGCTTTTATTGTATAGGTATGCTTGACATTAACGTTTGTTGCTTTTACAATATATCCATGTGAATTGATGGACACCAGGTATATCTGTGCATATCAACAATACATTAACAAATGTTGTATATTGTATTCATATCAGGTTTCACAGTGCTTTTAGCTATTAATGTCTGTCTATATTCAATTGTCATTGTCATTAAAATAGTACTTTAACCAGGGATCATTGCTACTGCTGGATGGGTAAGGTAACTGAAGATGTTACACTCAATTAAGAAAAAGAAGCAATGTTTAGTTTGATGTCTTTAGATTCTTAGAATTATTGATCAGTCTTCTTTGATCTCAGATGTCAAAAATATTAATTTTGTGTCCTCATAATTTATTAGAGTTGTAAATGCTTCAATTTGTACCTAGGCTCTATATGCACGTTAAGATTGGTATAATTGGGAAGTGTATGGATAATTGATATGTCTTGTTGGGTCTGAGCTCTGAAAAGCAGTAGCTTACAACTGCGTACACTTAGAATTTATCAAGGTGGTAGATGTCTGAATGTATATCTATATTCTATGGACGTGTAAAATTAGTATTAATTTCTAAGTGTCGACAGCAACAATTTGGCAGCAAGTATCTATCTTTTGTTTGATTTATCTTTACTCTTGAAGAACATATATTCCTCTGTTTGGCCTACTCGTCCCCCTTCTCATACATTGATTTATACATAAGCTAATTGACTCCTAGGTTTCTTATGCATTCTCTTCCCAAAATGGGGAAACATGTTTTTTTCAAAGTTTATCATTTCTATATTCTGTCTTTTCTTCCAAAAGAAATATGATTCTGAAAAGCTTCAGAAGAGAATCAGCATTATGATTCTACATTGTAGCAGGTTTAGATGCTCAAATAAACATAATAGCGGGAAGCTCAATGATGGCGCGGCAAAGCCGCGTCCCAAGTTTTCTAGTGACGAACGAAATAGGATCATGGTCTAGCTTACAGGCCGCGGACAATAGGCCCATCAATCTTCAGACAGATTTCCCTCAAAAAAAAAAAAAAAAAAAAAAAAAAAAAAAACAGCTTCAGATAGATTTGTGCCCCTGATTGGTGGTGGGCGCACGTCCACGGATGACAAGCGGCAATGTGCCCTACTGCTCTGTCTCGCACGCGCGCCGTGTCTGCACGTCGACCTCAACGGTTCGCGCCTACCTGATCAGACCAGACCGCCAGATCAACTTCGGCGATTCGCTTAGATCAACTTCGGCGATTCGCTTCTCCACCCACTCTGCCCGTGCCGTGCCGTGCCCGAGAGGCGAGAGCACTGAACGTCTGAACGAGCCCACGTCAGAGGCGAGAGCACCGAACGAGCCCACGTCTCCCTCCGCCATATCCACAACACACTCGCACAGGACAAATGCAGCTGCACGTTACGAAACGGGAAGGAAGATCCTTTCTTTCCGCTGGTGATCCCGTCGGTTTCTGGCGCAGAGACGTTTCGAGGGGTGCACCCCGCACTCGGGAGTCTCGGCTTGTGGCGACGGTGAGTTGAGCTGGAGGTGGATCGTGAGGCCGTGGAGCTGCCGGGTCAAGCGGCGCCGCACGAGAGGAGAGGAAAACCGTCCTTGTCCACGAGGAGAGTCCGAGACCCTCTGGAGGCTACGTGGCCCCGCGGATACGTCTCTGCCGATGTGTTCGGAGCCGGAAAAAAGATCTGTACGCCGTGCGCCGGCGTCTAGATGTAGAGTGACCTGGTCGACTGGCCGTCAACGTCAATGACACTCTAAACATGTCTTTCTCGCACAGAATATAGTATATAAAATGGAAATCTTATAGTATACTAGACTAATCCGACCAGACATGGCATCCACTACACTCATCGACACAAAAGAAAAAAATAAAATTGATTGACCTCTTGGGTTGTTGACCCAGCAAAAAAGAAGAAAACCAGACATCAGTGTCAGCATATATAATATTTTGCTTTGGCAGGAAGATGCTTATCAGTAACTACACATCAGTTTAAAATGGCACGGAGTATTTGAGGAACTTGGTTGGGTATTTTGGCCTTTTACAATTGAGTTGAGTGTGCCTCAAGTCAAGAATGGAATTGTCTAGCTGCAAAGCGTATTGAGTTCACATTCACATCACACGAAAGAATCCTGGGTTCAGGGCCCGGCCACGAGCGAGACGTCAGGTAAACTGCCAACATAAGAAATTAGTAATCAAGTTTTCATATCGCTGTCTTAGAAAAATAAAATTGTGATCACCTTCTAGTTACTTCGAGAACATTGTGGGTTTGTTTCTTTCAGCTATGAATAATGTCATGGAGCGAGGGACATTACATGTTTGACAAAGAGAGGCATTACATGTAATGATGTAAACGGTTGGCCAAGAAAATATATACTAACGCGAACGCGATACATTGGAATGCAATGTGATTATTTTCTCCCACAATGTTAAAAGTTTATATTCGAAAGTGAGAGTATTGTGCAATAATTAAATCGTATCACCTGAATTTGTGTATTTATTTTTTGGGTTAAGTCCACTTTCAACCCTCCAACTATCGCAAAAGTTCAGATTTGGCCCTCGAACTTCAAAACCGGATAACTTTGGCCCCGAACTTCCAAAAAAGTTCACTTTTCAACCTCGGCGGTTTTCCGGCGCTGCATGGCACTGTTCTGCCACGTGGCGGCCTCTGGTAGGCCGTGCATGGCACTGTTTGTGGTGCTGACATCAGCGATGATGTCAAGACTTTTTTTTTTTAAATTTGCAAAATTGATATCTTTTTATTCGGAGCTCCAAATATAGCAAATAATATATTAATTTTGATCGTCTCGACGAGCTCTTTGCAATGGTGTACTCCGTTTTGTTGTTTGAGATAGTTTTATTTCATAAAAAATTAAATATTTCTACAAAACAAGTGAGAATAACAAAACTCGTGAAATTTATTTAAAATTTCAATTTCATCCTAAGCTTTTTGTACAGGTTGATATCATCATAAAACAGCTACAAATCAATTTTCATAATTTTTTGATATTTATTTTGGCCTACAAAAATCATAGAAGTTGCATTTATTAATTAAAAGAGATAATTTCAAAACATGCAAAAACTCTTCATTTTCAGGTTTCATATTTTTTCTAGGTAGAGTACATCATGAAGAGGCTACACAAAAATTTTCATGAATTTAGCATGCACCAATAATTAGTTATGAAATAAACAAATATCAGTACTATTGAAAAATATCAAAAGTTACTGTTCACGCGATGAAACAGCCTGGAAAACCGCTGAGGTTGAAAAGTGAACTTTTTTGAAAGTTCGAGTGCCAAAGTTATCCGGTTTTGAAGTTCGAGGGCCAAATCTAAACTTTTGCGATAGTTGGAGGGTTGAAAGTGGACTTAACCCTTATTTTTTTATGTAGGAAACATACAGAATCATACAATGACCAATAGTTTTGTACTTTCGGGGATTATTTTTGGGCACATCTGAATGCTCTATATTTTACACCTATCTTTTATACAGGGATACAAATGAGCTAGCCACCACACAAATTCATATATAGACTTAATTTTGTAGATTATGCTTGAT
Organism: Themeda triandra; assembly: GCA_018135685.1. Taxonomy (NCBI): domain Eukaryota; kingdom Viridiplantae; phylum Streptophyta; class Magnoliopsida; order Poales; family Poaceae; genus Themeda; species Themeda triandra. Next base: position 191,171 of record JAENPR010000654.1, on the reverse strand, counting down.
CTCTACTCATATAACTCATATACAGACTTAATTTTGTCAATTCCGCTTGTATCCCTACTCATATATGGTTAACTAGTGAACTAATGCCTTGCTTGCTTAAACTTATTAGTCATAATACGATGCATCAACTAACTTATCAACAATAGAAAACCATCAACTAACTTATCAACGACGAAGTCCTTATGATGAATTCTATCCACACCACGCAAGTTCAGGTGCATTTCGTGCACATGGTAAAGTGGTGCTGAGGTGAATGCGCCTGTTTATGCTTCTAAAGAAATACTACTGTAGTACTTCTTGAGAATAAAGGTCGAAAAATATTTTCTTTTTTTAAATAATCGTTTTATTTCAGATATAGTATATACACCTTTCATTTACGGCAGTGAATGAGAACCATGAGGCGAGTATCGTGCCACTTCCGTCTCCTGTAACTTTCCAGCCTGCGTGTACGCTTCCTGTTCATTTATACTATCTCTTTCATTCACACACGAAAAAAACTGGACCTGAAAAAAAAAGAAGAGACCCTGTTCTAACACGCGAGGAGAAACAACACGGCGGCTGCTGTTTCTGCTCCGTTTCCCGTCCGCGTTCTCTGACCGCCAGCAAGAGCCCACGGCGTCGCCCTATATAATTGAGGCCTCAAAACCCCACCTACTCTCATCAGCAACGAACGAACTCGACCTCCAGTCTCCAGCCAACCACCGCAGACAAAAATCCCCAATCCCGTGTCCCCGGACCCTCGAGTTCACACGGGCTCCGGCCAGATTCGCGCGGTCTGAGCTTCGAATCGGCGGCTCATGGAGGCAGCAGTAGCCGCGGCGGCGCTCAGCTCGCCCACCGCCGCCGGGCCCTCGCGGCGGAACGCGGCCCCGGGCCCCAGCTCGCTCCCCTTTGACCGCAGGCGCAGCTTCGCCTCCGGCTCCGTCAAGGTAGGTCGAGCTTCCGGTTCTCTCTTAGTCTTACGGCTGAAGCTTAGAGGCGAGTGTTTGCTCTTTTAGACAGAGAGAAAAGGCAGTTTGCATCTTATCATCTTCAATTTCTTTGAGACATTTTTTTCTGGATTTTGTGTCCTTGCTTGTGGAGGAATGGTTTGGCGCAATTATGCTGCAATATGTTCATCTTGTGCTTTCATAAAGTTCAATTTCTCAGTATAATTCCGTCTGAGCATGGAAATGGAGTGGTTGCCTGATGGTGTTCGATGCTCTGCGCAGGGTCTCGGGCGGCAGCAGCTCACGGCTAGGACTAGGAGGCGAGGCAGTGTGGTCAGGGCCTCCTTGTCCCCCTCGGAGTCACTGGCGCCGCTCAGGATGGAATCGCCAGCGGGGCAGCTGCTCTCGCAAATCCTGCACACGCACCCGCACCTGCTGTCCGCCGCCGCCGAGCAGCAGCTCGAGCAGCTCCAGACCGACCGCGAGGCCCAGAAGGAGAAAGATAAGGAGAGCGATGCTGGCGACAAGTCGGCTCCGACAGGCGGCGACCTCGTGCTGTACAGGTAATTTGTTGTTTTTAGTCAGTGAGTTTGTCGCCTTTGTTACTTTCGGTACTTCTAGCTATAAGAAGATAGGATTTGGTAAAAATGCTTGTTCTGAGTTATCCAATTGTCGATCCGGAGTATAACAGACTGTCGCATAGGAATTGTATAACTGTTTAGTCATCAAGGCCAGCCGACATGTACTTGCTGCATCCAGCGCAGATTAACCCGTGTATTTTATGGATGCCTGTTTACATCCTTAAGTATTTTTGTGGGATTAGAATAAATCTAGAGAGTTGTTTGAAAGAGATGGCCATATCATATAGGAACTTTTCCTTTGTCAATTGTGCGATGCCAAGAGAGGAATAGGACAACCTCTTCTAACCTTTTTGATTGAGATGGAGTGACTGTAGTTCACATATGAGCAATTGATAATTGTGATTTAGAATTGTTTGGTGTGGTGAGTCTGAGTCATACTGTAGCTTCGTATAAAATGGGAATATTCTTAAAGTTCATGTGAAAGTTCAATCTTGTTTATTACTTCTAAGAATGAATTGATTGTTTCCTGTGTCTTGGAGTATCGGAGAAATGTTGGCTAATTTCCCTTGTTTTTATGGAAATAGGCGTATTGCTGAAGTAAAGGAGAAGGAACGGAGAAGGACTTTGGAGGAGATACTCTATGCTCTGGTCGTTCAGAAGTTTGTTGAAGCTGATGTTTCTTTGGTTCCAGCACTCTCACACTCTATCGATTCTTCTGGAAGAGTTGACCAGTGGACAGAAACTGTGGAAGAGAAGCTTCGACGTCTACACTCGTCCGAGGCCTATGAAATGATCGAGAATCATCTCACTCTCATTCTGGGGCAGCGTCAAGGTGATGCCACTATTGCAGCCATAAGTAAGCTCCGAGTTGGCCAGGTCTATGCTGCATCTGTGATGTATGGTTATTTTCTGAAGAGAGTTGATCAGAGGTTTCAGCTCGAGAAGACAATGAAGAGCCTCCCTTGGGGATCAGAAGAGGGAGATAGTGCTTTGAATCAAGTTATGACGACCGACTCGATGCCTTCAGCTCAGGCTTCTAGCGCTCATCCAGAGATGGGCTCGTGGACTGCACCTGGCTTCAACGCAGGAGGGCCTAGCCAATCTATCAAGCCTTCCCGCCTTAGGTCGTATGTCATGTCATTTGATTCAGATACGCTTCAGAGGTATGCAACAGTCAGGTCAAAGGAGGCCTTTGGCATCATTGAGAAGCACACAGAAGCGCTATTTGGGAAACCAGAGATTGTAATCACACCTGAAGGCACAGTTGATTCTTCCAAGGATGAGCATATTAGGATAAGCTTTGCTGGGCTGAGAAGGCTGATCCTGGAGGCTGTTACTTTCGGATCATTCCTCTGGGACGTTGAGAGCTTTGTTGATTCCAGGTACCATTTTGTGACCAACTAAGATGATGGTTTACGGATCTGGTCTGAATATCCATGGGCTTCGGGAAGACTGTTGTGCAATGATGTTAGACTGTTACCACATCCCTTACTGTATACGATGGTATCAATGATTTGCCCAGTTTTATGGCATCACAGAATTGTAAAGACCAAATGTCATTAGCCTGATATTTAGCCGTTAGGTTCTATTGACACCTGTGCTGTCCGGGGTGATGTATTTTATGACTATGCCCTCTGCAAATCTGCAAATTGTAAGAGGAATTCAAGGCTCCTAGCCAATTCTTCAGCCAAGCTGTTGCAGATTTACTGCTATGACGATTTGAGTTCTTTTTTGGAGCACGGCCATTTTGTACTACAGAATTCTTGTGTGTATTTGAATATGGATGAAGTTTCGCTTTTTTTTATTAATATACATGTTTTTGTGTTGATCCAAAACTCACTGCTTTGAACTGAACCGAATTGGTAGCTCAATTTGTTGGTAACCGAGTTAAAAGTTCAATGATTCTAATTTGACCCTGACATTCCACATGCAAACATGCACAGTAGTTGGACTTGGAGTGTTGTGATATCAGAACATGTACAGCGGAGTTTACATTTTCGAGCAATACGTGAGGCGAGAAACAAGAATATGTAGTTACAGTATCCTATTGTCACCATGCATGGCTGCTTCCAACGAGATAAATCATGGAGAGTAGTTCAAGGCTTCGTAGTCTTCAATAATCTTGATAAAATTCTTGACCATGAGTCTCCCTTCAGTAGATATGATGCTCTCTGGATGGAACTGCACACCCTACATGATAAGAACATTCACAGATGTAGATTCAAAATGGACAACAGTAACACTTAAAAAAGATTGTTTGTTTTTGGTTTCTATATTTATAAAAATTAAGGTAGAAAAAGAAAGAAACAGTTCGATTTGAGTTGGAAAAAGGCTTCAGCTTACCATACACTGACTGCAGCAATGGTGTAACCAAGTACACGAACAGAAAGTCTACTAGTTTTGCCCTGGTTGCCAGATAGCCAAATTCAAACAGCCTATGCAAACCTACCCAAGTACAAACAAAAGCCAAATTCGAGCAGCCTATGCAAACCTACCCTAGTATACAAGTCAGAATTCAATCAAAATTTAATCTGCTTCCCTAGGTTATTTAGTTATGTATTATGCTGGTGAATGAATGATCCAGAGGTGAGCCTGGAAGAAGACAACTTGTGCTGATGAACAGGTAAATGCCACATCATGGGTTAAAGTTAACAATCGCAAAATAGTATGATGACATGCTTCAAAAGGGTTATGGACTTCCAGCAAAAGGGTTATGAACTTCCAGTTATGCACCATGTTTTAGTCTTTCTGGGAAATTTCTTGAAAGTAAAAAGTAACAAGGCAACAAAAAGGTATTTCATTTTTAGAAGGTAAGCAACTTATAGACAGTAAAAAAAATGTTTGACATTTAGGTTGTCATATATAAAAAGACATGTGAGAAAACCTGAATATGTTTGTATATCCTGTGGCGAGCAGCCATGATCAACCCATCATCTGTCCATGCAACAATTTCCAGGGTATCATGCGGGAAACTATCCTTCTCAATTACAAGGCTGTGATACCTTCCGGCCTGGAATGGGCTACAGAACAAAGTTATCAGACTTTTGCATAGAAAAAAAAAAAAGAACTTTCGACATTAAATACCTACTAGAGGAAAGTAGTGTCTCGAAATGAGCCTATCGTAACTGAAGTGATATTCTTCAGCCCAGGTTAAATAGCAGTATGAGTCATGTGCATGCATTTCTTCTGTTCCAAACATTAATGATTATGATTATCATATTCACATGGAGTGAGATGACCAAAACTTTTTGTATGTAAATGCTAAAATTCTAAGATTAACAATTAAAAAATTACCCTTCGCAGTCGCATCTTGCAAAAGATAGCAACTATAACAAAAAAACTCTCCATTTCAGAGGAGCTAGTAAAAGCGTCTCTCCTGTAATATTTATGCTAAGAGAAAATATTTTATTCATATTTTGTTTATATTTGCAGTAACCTAAATGGATGCTCCAAATAGAGAGCAAGACACACTTCTAGGTTGCACGTCAATAAAAGCTAACTAAGCAAACAAAGATGGTTCAACTATGTTTCCTTTGTGACAAACCTAATAACGGAACAATAAGAAACAAGTCTGCCCCTGCGATGACACAAAAAAGGAAGCTTCAGGATGACACATCCAATAACGCAACTCTGGGTGAAGACTTCATTCTGATTTAGTGAAGCCAAGTTCTAGATTCCCAACATTATTTCTGTTGGATTGCAAAGCAGACTGTACAATAGTGAAGCATCTTTTTCAATTAAAAAAAAATACAGTCCACATCTGCACTAAACAAAACTCTGCTCCTAAATCATGTATCATCACTTCACATTTTGCACTTAAGCGTGATTTTTTGAGGTCCTTGCCTATGGCCCTAATTAGTAGGCTACTTATATTGTAAGCCGGTCTAGATTGTATTCGCTTTTAACTTTTCTAGGGAAATAAATGGGAGGGCCAAACGCAAGAAAGAATATAACTGAGTATCAGGACCCACATATGGTAAGTTGTATGCCAATTAAACCCGATGGATGGGGAGCTTAGCAAGGGATCTTACTTTGGAAGATCGGAAAACAGAGTTCCATCAAGCTTCTCATCATAATGAACAAAGGAGCCCTTTCCATGCACAACTCCATAAGGAGATCGGACAACCTTCCCTACAAACATGAAACAAGAAAATAAGACAGGTTTGAGGTCTAAAGACACTACTCAAGTGAAGAACTTGTGCATATACAAACCTCCAAATGCCTCCCCAATGCATTGTAAACCCATGCAAACCCCAAACAATGGTATAGAGGGCCCAAGCTCTGTAACTGTTTGCAAGGATATTCCAGAATCTTGAGGAGTGCCTGTCATTTCAATTTTGTTAAGAAGAGAAAAAAATAATTTATAGGCATATAAAAAAACAGTAGGTTTTAAGACTACATTCATTAGCATCTCATATGTTAGTATTAACGAATGGAATTAATACAGGAAAATGCTGACCAGGGCCTGGGGAAATAAGTACTCCTCTAGGGGAAATCCTGTAGAGAAAGCAACACAATGCAGGTGATATTATCAAAAGAATTCAACATGCAAACTTGTGGAACCTTATACAGGAAAGAACAGTCACCTACTTCTTGATTTCGTCCACAGTGATCTCATCATTGCGATAAACCTCAAAATTAGCTCCAACCTCTCCCATGTACTGCATATAGACAAATTTTAGGAACCTTTAGTAAACAGTACAATCCATAATAATAGAGTTTATATTTGTGAGAAGTTTTCAAGAATGCATGTTTGTTCATATTTTCCATTGGGCATCCATTTTGGTCCTCTTATAGCCACATATTTATAGTATTTTGAAGTTACATTATCAGTCCTTGGTTCTTAACCCCTTATGTTTCTAAGAAAAGTCATAACTATGTTTTGATTACTTATGCCGGCTTAGTTCACCAGAGACTTCAACTGGGCAATGTCAAAGTTTTTCCAGTTAGATATCCAAAGATAGAGTGTATTGTAAAGAGTGTGGAAACTGGAAAGACCCACTCTTTCATAGTAATCATGCCATCGCATCACCAATCTAAATTACTTTTGAAGTTACCATAATGCACAGAAAAGTTTCTCCATCAGTAATGCAACAGAATACTGCTTTTACCTGGCATAAATTATATGTGAAGCTATCGTAGTTGTCTATGACTATGACAGGTCTAGTATTTTGCTTTACTCCAACAGATGCATCACCACCTTCCACTGCCGAGATAGCAGATTTAGCAAGAAACTTCTGCTGTTTAACTGTTGTGGATCCACTGAGTGCTCCTGCACGATCAGTTTCTATTATATAATAATTAAACAAACAGGACAAATTAAAGTAAGTCTGTGAGAGTTGTTGTTTCTTGTTGTCTTAATGGCAATCGTTAGGTTACTAGTAATAGATCAAGCGATGCTAAGCTATCAAAGCTTGCTAAAACAATTTACACAGATCTCTTTGACCATTCCATTGAGTGATCAGCAAACAAGAGCCATAGTTTGTTTCACAGAACAGGAAAAGCTTAAAGCAGAATCTCCTTTCAGCACTCCCAAACTCTAAGACCCAAGTAACCACTGCCGAGATTATTATAAAGAAAAAAACAAAGGAGGTCACTGATGGGGGCAGGTGAGACAGAAAGGGACAGCCAACTAGCTTGACTAAGTACACGGAGCTTCGCCGGCGGCCGGCGGCCGGCGCCCACAACGAAGGCTATTCGTTTCTCCTAGATCGATCTCCCGATGGAGGGAGCACAATCAAGATACCCGACGGGCGGCGCGGAACAACAAAGCACCACTAACTCGCTTACCAACGCGGAGGCTGGAGAGGCGTCGCGGCGCGGCCCGCGGCGTCGCGGCGAGGTTGGCGGCGGGGTCGATCTTGGCTACGAGGCGTGCGGCGTAGGCCATTGGATTGGAGACGGGACAGGGCGGCGTCGGGGTTGGCCAGTCGGCCGGAGTGGAGGAGGGGATGCAGGAATCAACAGTTGAACACTGTCCTGTTCTCGTGTTTGGTGGGAATGGGACAGCTAGGACCGTCAGCGTTTCATTTGATTCTTCTCTCTTACGTTTCCGTCAATTCTTACCACTTTTAGTTGAGCTAGAGCATTTACAAGGGAGAGAAAGATTAAACAGGCTAGCAACAGGAAAATTAGATATATGGAGGTGATAATCTTAAAATCTTGTGGTCTGTGGCTGTGCTGTGTGCAATCATAGATATCTTGACAAATGGCTCCTTTCTTGTGTAACCTATTAGGTGGACATACATATATATACTGAAAATCAGCTCAAACCAGCTTCAAGGTTATAGGGAGTTTTGTACCCTGTAGCAATAGCCTGTTTTTCTCAAATGACCCACTTCCTCTGTTGCGTAGTATTTTGCATTCTAAGAATTCTGAGACAGATTAAGAAAGGACATAAAATATGCTATCGTAAATTTAATCAATGGTGACTGATCGATAAATACAAAGTATTTGGTGTGAAACTGAGTTTTGTCCTTCAAAATGTATTAAGGACAAAATTTGAATGTTAAAATGCATTTCATAACAGAGGGAGGAGGAGCCGGTAAATAAGAATTCTATTCGAAGGGAGTGCGACCTACAGTACCCCCACAACAGCTGAAGCACGGCGTAAGATTTTCAAAATCGAGCACTTTGGTGGTAGGTAGCGCGATATCCATTCAAATTCTGGAAGTTTTTACTTCGCAAATTCGAAATTCGGTAGTGCCAAAGAATTAACACGAGCGCTGGGCCAATTTATGTCCGTGTCAGTCCTGACTCGGGCCGGCCCACCCCATCCAATCCACGCGAACCGAAACCATTGCCGCGTGCCGCTGCGAGTTGTCCGCACGTACGGCGCGTCGGGGCTGGCCGTCCGTCCCCTCCCCTCTCGGCTCCCGTCCGCCCGCGAGTGGGAGGCCACTGTTTCCTCCTCCCCCATCGGGTCGCGAGGCGGAAGGGCAAGGGCGTGTGGGGCCACGGTTCCCAGCGCCCGGCGCCGAGCGCGCTCCTCCTCTCGCGCACCGCCCCGCGCCGAGGCTTTATAAACCACCCCTTCCCAACCCTACAGCTCCATCGCCTCCACCGCTCTCTCCTCCTCTCCTCCCCCGCCTCCCGAGCTCACCGCACCGCCCTCTCCTCGCCGCGGATCCCCCGCCACTCCGGTAACCGTCTTCTCTCCCTTTCACCCTCTTTGCAGCGTCGCTAGCGTCCCCTCCCTGCCTGCCTGCCTGTGCCAGCGCGGTACGGCTCGCCCAGATCCGCCTGGCATTGCTCGCTCGGGGCCGTGCCTGCCAGGCCGATCCGATCTCGCATTCGCGCGCTCCGGCCGCGGATCCGCCCGGATCTCGCGGGAATTGCAGCGCGCGCCTCTCTGAAATGCCGCCAGATCTGCGTGCCTGCGCGCGTGATCTGGAGTCGGCGCGGGCCTTTCGGTAACGAAATGGCCCGATCTGTGGTTTGCTCCGGGCAATGCCATGTTTTTCGCTCGCTATAATTGCTGATTTTAAGGAGCTAAGCTTTTTCTGCTGTCTTACTGTTATTAGGAGGAAAATAGAAACATTTAATAGCTTCAATTGATGCCTTGTATAGCAGATTCTGTAGAGCAGCTCATGGAATTTGTATATTTGTTTCCTTAATAATTTCTGCTTGTTTTAACAAATGTGGCACCGGCCGAGCTCTGCTGTAGGTAGAAAATGGCTGACGCCGAGGATATCCAGCCCCTCGTCTGCGACAATGGTACCGGTATGGTCAAGGTAAGCCACCACCGATTTGATTGATTGATTCTTGATGAATGCTGCAAGGTTCTCTCTCGGTGACTGCTAACAACATCGGTCGGCTTCCTTGTTGCAGGCTGGGTTCGCCGGCGACGACGCCCCGAGGGCCGTCTTCCCCAGCATCGTCGGGCGCCCGCGCCACACCGGCGTGATGGTCGGGATGGGGCAGAAGGACGCCTACGTCGGTGACGAGGCGCAGTCCAAGAGGGGTATCCTGACCCTCAAGTACCCCATCGAGCACGGAATCGTCAGCAACTGGGACGACATGGAGAAGATCTGGCATCACACCTTCTACAACGAGCTCCGCGTGGCCCCCGAGGAGCACCCCGTCCTGCTCACCGAGGCGCCCCTCAACCCCAAGGCTAACCGTGAGAAGATGACCCAGATCATGTTCGAGACCTTCAACACCCCCGCCATGTACGTCGCCATCCAGGCCGTTCTCTCACTGTATGCCAGCGGTCGTACCACAGGTGAGCTCATTTCGATTCGATTCGATTCCATTCACTGTAGCATTTTGAAGTTTATTTAGAGATCTTAGCAATTTTCAAATCTGATTTCAGGTATCGTGCTCGACTCGGGCGATGGTGTCAGCCACACTGTCCCCATCTACGAGGGATACGCCCTCCCCCACGCCATCCTCCGTCTCGACCTGGCTGGACGCGACCTCACCGACTACCTCATGAAGATCCTGACTGAGCGCGGCTACTCCTTCACCACCACTGCTGAGCGGGAAATTGTCAGGGACATGAAGGAGAAGCTCGCCTACATTGCCCTGGACTACGACCAGGAGATGGAGACTGCCAAGACCAGCTCTTCCGTCGAGAAGAGCTACGAGCTCCCTGATGGCCAGGTCATCACCATTGGCGCTGAGCGCTTCCGCTGCCCTGAGGTCCTCTTCCAGCCATCCTTCATTGGGATGGAAGCTGCTGGCATCCACGAGACTACCTACAACTCCATCATGAAGTGCGACGTGGATATTAGGAAGGATCTCTACGGCAACATCGTCCTCTCTGGTGGTACCACTATGTTCCCTGGCATTGCTGACAGGATGAGCAAGGAAATCACTGCCCTGGCTCCCAGCAGCATGAAGATCAAGGTGGTTGCTCCTCCAGAAAGGAAGTACAGTGTCTGGATTGGAGGATCCATCTTGGCATCCCTCAGCACCTTCCAGCAGGTAAATAAACACAGCTGCACAAGACTGCTTTCCAGTTTCCTCAATGTTTATCTACTATCTGCTTACAATTTTGCTTGCAACTGCAGATGTGGATCGCCAAGGCTGAGTACGACGAGTCTGGCCCATCCATCGTCCACAGGAAATGCTTCTAATTCTTTGCGCCCCAAGAAATGCAAGCCGAGAGGAGCCATTATGACGAGCCTCCTGCCCTGTTTCTTTCTCTTTTTGTTGCTGTTTCTTCATTAGCATGAACAAAGTTTTCTGCCGGCCTATCGGCCACCGCTTTCTTCTATTCATCAAGACTGTAATATCTATTGCTACCTATGCTTCTCACTTGTGATTTTGGACACATATGTTCGGTCCATTCAATTTTAATGAGATGCCTGATGAGGCTACTAGCATATACATATGGTGTTCAGATTGTCATTGATTATTGATGTCTTTTGAATGAATAATATCAATTTTTGTCATTTCATCTCTCTCTATACCTGTATTGTTGTTACTTGTACATTTGAGAATAGAGGCGCTGTAACTTTGCCTCGTTGCGGTTGAACTTTGCCTCATTGCGGTTGCATTTTGATTCCAGTCCCCTGTTCCACAATATTCCCTCATGTTTTAGTTGCAGTGCTACTGCATGCATAAGAATAATTCTGCTGTTCAGGCTTTAGCAGCGCATGAAGCACACACTTTGCTGCGCAAAAGGTGTTCTGAACGTCTCATCAACACATCCTCGTTGGGATGAGGAATCTTTCCTCTTTTTCTTCTCTATCTCTACTCCTAAAAAGGTGAAACTGGACCCGTTCACCCCCCGTGGTGAAGCCGCTCGCTCAGGCGCACGGTAAGTTCAATTTGCGCCGACAGGTGGGCCACCTGCTCAACCTCGCCCCTTCCCCTCCTCCTGCACCCGGCATCGTTCCCACGCCACAAGCCGGCGCTGCACTCTGTCGTCTTGACGCGGGCGCGACAAAGGCGCCTGCCCTCCGCTCCACCGCCTCGGCGCCGCAGCGCCACCGCGAAGCCACGCCGCCTTCGCCCGACCACATCCTGCGAGGCCGCAGCGCCTGCCCTCCACTCCGCTGCAGCACTGCCCGACGTGACGAACACAGCACAGCGCTTCCTCCAGCCTGTCGGAAGGAGAAGCCGCAGCCACGGTCCGTCTGACGAGCGGCTGCCGCACCGACCCAACCTCTGCCGGAGGTTCCACTCCGCGCTCCCTCCAGCCAGCCGGCGAGGAGCCGCCGCCGCTCCGCCCGCCTGTTTCTACCGTCGATGGTATTGGTTCCACTTGATTTGTTGAAATATCCTCTGGATTTTCTCTCATATTGTTGGGGATTGAATCCTTTCTGGGTGGTTTTGCAGCACGATTTTTCGCAACTTAGATTTCCTCTCATCTGGTTGGGGATTGAATCTTTTTTGGGTAGTTTTGCAGTATGACGCATCCCGTGAAGACCGAATCAGCTCGTTGAATTGGCAAGGATCCCGCAAAGTAGGAGCAGTGGTAGCTGCCCAGATCGAGTTCTTCCGAGCCGCCTCCAACACAGCTGTGGAATAACCAACAGCGCCAACGCAGCCTGTGGTCGCCGAAGAGGCCGCCGTAAACAAAGAGTAAGACGTCAAACCATCCTTGGAACAGAGAAACTATCTGCCCACTAACAATTAAATGCAATGATTATATATATGAATAGAGAAAATGAATAATCCCTTTTCATTTTGCCGTGAATTGGTGTCTGAGTGGTAAAAATAAACTTATTATATTTCAGCAATCACATGAAGGTCCTAATCAGTTGCTCTGTTGTGCCAAATGGTTCCAGTATTTTTTATGGAATGCTATATTATCTGGTTAGAGGCTTATTATCTGTGTCCACTTTCTTGTTCTGTTTTTACTATTAATTAGTTCTACTGAACTTTAGTCGACTGGGGTTCCTGCAACATCAACACTGAATTTATGTATTTCTTTGGCATAGCAGAGTGTTTTACTATTAAGCTTAAGATTTGAGTAGCAATTGTTGTAGATGCATATACGAACTTCTGAATTCTAGGACCCCCTAGCTTGTAAGCAAATGAACATATATGAACCACATGGTACCAATGATAGGCATAAGACCAAAGTTATGTATTAAGAGACCTTGGCACAGTGAACAATTAAGATGAGCACACCACCTCAATAGATGCATATGTCCAGACAATCATTCTAAATGTTTTCAAACTCAAAATCTGTCATGCAGTGTTGTTCTTATTCCTGGAACACATGTTCAAATGGATAAGCTTGCAGACTATCTTGGCTACAACCGAATATCCAGTTTGATTTAGATTTTTTAGTGCAAATGTGCAATTTATCTTTTCAGTTGCGCAACTTAATCAACAAAATAAAGTTCTAAGCAGTAATACACAATTTGGATTAATGTTCCTGGCTGTACAGTTTTTATTGATGTGTTTTTGATGCTTTACTATATATGCAGAAAAAGTTGTCTACAATACTGAAAAAAGCCTCTATACAACTGAAATATAGATCCGGCCTACATGCAACTGAAGTTTATTGCACTACGGCCCTTAATACTATGTTTCAGAGAAGTTCGCATTGACAATATTTTCTCTCTGCAGTTCTTGACATTGGCACCCTGGGTACATCTTCTTGTGGCCTCATCGTTAACATAAGCGCAACATTGCAATACGCTGTAGCTTGGTACCGAATTCATGTCTCTTCTAAGTTTTAACAAAGGTACTTGGACCTTCTCTGAAGCACTATGCAAGAGAAAATCGAGGAAGTATGTAGATTTCTCCTGATTGACTGGCTTCTTAGGCAGGGCAGGGTTAAGAAAAATATGATCTACAGGATGCTCAGACAAGAAGTTTTAGCTTTATGGCATTTCTTACCATGGTAGATAAGCATCCTAAATAGTTAATTGTTTTGTTACAGTATCTCGACTGAACTTTGTTCTAAGGATCTATTACATTGATATCTCCATAAAAATATTTGACATGATTGTATTATGAATCTTTTGTGTAAAGATACTCTTATTCACTTCTTTGCACTCAGATTCAGTAACAACAGATTGAATCATGCACTGACTATATTGTTTTGAAAACCCTTCTTATCAGAGCAAATTAGAGTAATTAGTTTTATCACCCGTAGCAACGCACGGGCCTTGGCTAGTCAAACAAAACGCGAGGGAGTCTGGAATCATGTTGGGATGAGGAATCTTTCCTCTTTTTCTTCAAACAAAACGCGAGGGAGTCTGGAATCATGTGATGCTTTGGCTGTCTTCGTCTGGTTTTCTACAAGCAACAAATAGTATATTGTGGGCCGATATGGAGTTGGCCAATTGCCACGTCTTTGACAGCTAGGACATCGGGTGAGCCTTCATTGCTTTTATGTGTGGCTCCACATGTCCCGTCAACCTTCATTGCTTTGTGTGTGCTCCACATGTCCCTGCCTGATAGTTTTGCTTTGTCTTGTGTTCGTTGGAAATGGACAAATGGCTTCAGAAGGGCAACACAGAACTAAAGAACCGGCCTGCAAATTTCATCGTATTTAAATAGAGAACATCAAAAGGATGCCGGTTTCTAACGTTTCTATGTGCTTTATTATTTCAGTGTGCCTACTTCATTTTCCAATCAATGTGTTCCCTAGTCATATGCTGACAATGTTTAGATTTGCCCATATAACTTGTAAATTTACTTTTCGGAATAGGTCATCGACAACTCTCAACGTCTCCAAACGTCATCAGCGTCACTAGCTGTCTTCAACAGTTTTCTCTTGATGCCTTTTCTCGCTAACTGAAGCAACAAATAGGGATGCAGACAGAGTCAACGAATGAAACGGCAAGAAATTGAATTAGTCAGTTAAATCATATCTAGGCCTTGTTTAGATTGCAAGTTTTTTGAACCCAAAAAATTTCAGCCATGGGTGCCCAAATTCTAACATCCAAAGAGGTTCAAAAGATTTCATTGCACTGTTTGAGGTTGCAAAGCATTAAAGGGGTGTTTGCACTGTTTCAGCCATGTTGCGACTATTAATGCACTGCATGCAGCCAGCCTGATGTTTGCATGCCGCGCATGCAAATTCCATGCATGCGCCATGCAGCTTGCTTCTCCTTGCATGCTCTTGCATGCAAATCCATGCAAGCACAACGGGCATTTCTTTTTCACAGGCAAAGGCGAAATGAAACTCAAAATTAATAAAACATTCAAATGTTTTTACATCCGGAAAAAATAATTACAGTCTTGAACTATTACAAAGTACCATTCAAATGTACCTTATTATTACAGTACAACTCAAACATTATTACAAATCGAAGCCGCAATGAAACAATACAACTCACAAGTCACAACTCACAACTCAATATCTATTAAACAGCCTGTTCGCAATGCTATCACGGAAGGCATTCATTTGTTCACGGTGCTGCACTATCGGGGGCCGGTTCGGTTGGTGGCTGATCAACATATGCCTCGGGGTGCACAAAGTTCACATTTTGATCTAGGTCTTTGGAAGTCCACATCAACATGCCCACTCAACCTTATGAAATTATGCAAAGCAACACAGGCAACTATAATGTGTTTTTGTGTTTCGGGAGGATATGAAGGGATGCTCAACAATATGCGCCACTTCATCTTCAAGACACCAAAGGCCCTTTCAATCACGTTTCTAAGAGATGAGTGGGCATAATTGAACATCTCCTGTTTACCTCGAGGTTACGGCGTTTCCTCGGAAGTCTTGAATGTGGTACTTGGTTCCCTTGTAAGGAGCAAGGTACCACGGACGGTTTGGATAGCCTAAGGCGTCCACCAAGTAAAACTTCCCTACACCACCAAGTACCCTGTAATTGTTAAATGGTTCAATTAGAAACATGAAATTGACTAGTAGCCAAGTTTATACCTTGAGGTGGATGAGGGAAGTCATCCTTGAATGTGGTCATGGCAACACGATTAGTTCGTCATCACAACACGATTAGTTCAACAAAATACAACATACATATGACTTAGGTCAACCGACATGCATGGCGGACTGGACTTAGTACACGAGGTTCATCATACAAACAAAAGACTAATGCATGGATAAGATGGTCTAGTTAACGACCCCGGCATAGTGGTTAATGATGGCCATCCTTCCTTTTGCTTCAGACCTCATGAACAATCTCATAGCAGCTTCATTTTGGCATATCATGAGGACACCAATCCACTGCTTCTCATTGTCCTCTGATGCCCCCGCTGTTTGGCCGGCTCTATGACTTCATCAATGGTGGCCGGTTGTCTTTCTTCTTCTTCTCGACAACTTGATTCCTCTCATGCCAAATCTCCTTAAGCGGCGAAGTCCCGTTGTCCAGGCGATACTCAAGTTCCTTATGCCTTCATGTGCTAGAGTTTTGCCCCTCTTGTTGACCGGGCAGCGGCGTCTTTGCGGGTGCTAAGGCTGCTTGTAGCTTCTCTTGGTGCCCGTGCTGCGAGGGGTATGAACTTCTTCATCATCATCGCTTGCTCAAAGTGTATGGCTGATTCCTGCGGCCAGGAACATAAGCAGTTTCCCCAGTCACTGCTATGCCCAGGAACATGCGCTCCAACAGATCGATGTACTCAGGCATTGCACCCTTCAGCTTGTTGTCCTGCAAGCACAATGTGACAACACTAAATTAGTTAAGCAAGGACATGATCACATTATGACAACACAGAATTAGTTAAGCAAAGCTTGAGTACAACACGAATTAAGTTGTACCTTGTCGTTGGTATTCCACCATTCAGCGGAAGCAGAAACAGTACCATCGGCATTGCGGCCCAAGCCTGTTTCCTTCACATGCAATTTGCGGAGGTCATTCCATTCCTTCTTCAGCCCCCGGATCCTGCTCCCAAAGACAACATTGTCATGAACTAACCCGGTTTTCTTGTAGTAAGCCTCTGTGATATTTCTCCAACCCCACTTGGACATCTGGCCCCTAGGGCAGTTCCCTGCATCCATCTCATCAACGTACAGCTTGCAAAAGATGGAGGTATTCTGAGCACTCCACTGGGCCCTGCTAATGGTACCCGCCTGAACAATGACAATGAGCCTAAACAATGAGCCCTAAAAAGCATGCATAACCAGGATAAACAGGAAGCATAAGCATGAACAAGGATCACAAGCATAAGCATAAGCATAAGCATAAGCATAACCATAACCAGGAAGCAGGGAACATACCTAAATGATAAGCATAAGCATAAGCATGAACAAGGATTAATAAACAGCATGCACAAGATGAGCACAACACACCAATGAACTTGCAGTACTCTACAAAAGGAGTAGGGACATTGGGTACCGGGACATTTGGGGGCGGAGGGACGTCATTGGCAGTGGAGGAGGCAGCTGTCTGGAGTAGGCTGCGACGCACATCGGGAAACCTGGAACCCCCACCGGAGCCGCCTGCCTCATCATCATGAGACCCAAGCGGAGGCAGCCTCGTAGCAGGTGGAACGCGAGGAGCTCGGGCTCTGCTTCCTCCTCCGGCGCGTCGAGGAGGTCGGAGGCCGAGGGAGCCCCTGCCACGTCCTGTCACGCGCACGGGAGCAGGGACCTGAGTGCCACCGTTGCCGCCGTCTTCACCCGGGGACGACTGGAGGATCTCCTGGTAACCATCCATGCCCGGCCAAGAATGGCCGGCGTTGAGGTCCAGGTTGCTGAAGCCCAGGTTGCTAGGGGAGGGCGCGTTGTTGCCGAAGACGAATCCGGAGCTGCCGCCGGAGTTGTCGCCGTAGCCGTCGCCGGAGCTGTAGCCGAAACCGTGGGTGCTGGAGCTGCTTCCGAAGAACTGGCCGTTGTGGCCACCAGATCCGGCGTACGGGAGCGCCTGGGACAGGAAGTCCCTGGTGTCGGAGCCGTCCCCGTACGCGGAAGCGGGGTGGAAGGAGCCGTCGTTGAAGCCGCCGTCTTCATTCGCGCCGCCTTGGTACCCGTCCATCGCCGACGACGAGGTCAGGGACACCAGATGTGGACGCAGGGAAGGTGGATCTGGACCTTATGGGGCTGGATGCGGTGGAGGACTGAGCGGCGGATAAGGGGAGCGGCGGCGGCGGGAATGGTGACGGAGAGCGGCGGAGATGGGGAGCTCTCGATCTGCGCGGAGAGGGATGGGTCAGGGACGCGGGGACATCAAGCAGGTGCGGATCTGCGCGGCCATGGATTGCAAGTTAGGCGGGGGAGACGGAGAGCGGCGGCGGCGGCGGGAAGTTTTGCGCGGCGGCGGGGATGGGCTGCGGGGCGAGGAGGGGATAAGGCAACGAGTGACGGCGGATGGAGGGTTTATCTTTGGTGACGGCACGCACCCCGAGGCAATGATTGGGCTGGGCCGAATTTGCACAGCAAAGGCCGAAATTTTTTCAGCACCCCCGTTTAGATTCCAAATTCCAAATGTTAGTTTTTTTTGCAATTTGGGCTCAATCTAAACAAGGCCCTAGCTATAAACACATACTCCCTCTGTTTCAGTTTAATTGTCGTCGGGAGCCATGCGTGTATACCAATGTAGCCTATGAACCAGTACTGCGCATGACAGAGATCTGTCACCACTGTGGCCTATTTCAGCATCCGAGCAATAAACAATGCGGAGAATGAACGATGGTAGTACTAGTCTAGCAATAAACAATCGGTTCCAAGCTGATGAGAACAAGCGGAAGTAGGTTGGGCCCATGGGTTGACGGTGACAAGATATGACAGCATAGGTCTGGACGGTTGGTTGCAGGCCTAAACGACAGTTAATTTGGAACACGTTACTGGCGCTACGCGGCAATTAAGGCCTTGTTTAGTTCCAGAATTTTTCCCCAAATTCCATGTAAAAAGAAGATTCCCCGTCACATCAAAATGTCGATACATGCATGAAGTACTAAATATAGATGAAATCAAAAACCAATTGCACAGTTTTATTGTACTTTATGAGACGAATCTTTTGAGTCTAATTAATTAATATTTGGATAATATTTCATAAATACAAACGAAATTGCTTTACGGTCGCTACAGTGTGTGAACACCTGAATTTGGCATGCCAAATTCGGGATCTAAACAAGGGCTAAATTGAAACGGAGGGAGTACGTTAGTAAATGAAGCAGGAATGGACACAACACAGGCAGACGTGGCACTGGAAAGCTATTTTTAACTCGACGATTATATGGACTACGGAGAGAGGAAAAAAATGCACACTGTAGCACCATGGTCATCACATTCTGTTGTTTCATGAGAACCATCTCAGAAGAGTTTCCTGTGCAAAGGTGAAAACCTCCCCTGATGTTGATCCTTCCCTTGCATATCGGATCACGATGCAGCTCACTATACCGCAAACATTCGTCCAAAACAAAACCATTCTTCGCTTCTTTCGTCCACGTTTCAGTATGTAAAACCCTGGACGATCTGTTGAACTACTTGTGTAATAATGGTTTTATTTTTTGTTTAATCTTTACCTGCCCCTCAATTAATTCTATTTTTGCTGGTGCCATATTCCCTGTGAAATATATAGCTACTGACATGAATTGGCTCTCCATTGCAGTGCGTTGTTGGCTGCACACTGGGTATGACAACACCAAGGTATGACATGCTTGTATACTACATACTCTAGGAGGATAGCTGTAAGGCGTTGCCTTGCCTTACGCCTTACTTGCTTAAGCGTAAGGCGGTAGTTGATCGCCACGACTCACTTTCAGTATAACCTCATTATATCACATAAGATAGCAGAACTCTCAAACTTACAGCAACTGCATTGAGCCCTCTTGCCAGTGTGATGTCATATGATAGTGAATGAAGCTCCAGTTTCCTTCATGACTTTATACATAGTAATCTGCCCATCATTGTTCAGACTGGAAACATATAGTATCCTAATGATTCAATAAATTCCTCCTCAAAGATGTTAAAGGCTGTTATCGTGTATATTTTTTAACACCTGTTTCAACATGTTTAGGGAATTTTTAAAATAGGCGTTGTAAAAGATGTGGCTAGATCTTCCAGAGCTTTGTTTTCTGCCCATCTAGCCATCACATGTTCAAACAGTGAAATGATGACAGCGAAGTTGTTCTTTTGTTGAAGTATTTCTTGAAGAAGCTTCTCAAGCTTTCAGTAGTTGCTGAAAGTTCAGCAGTAAAAACATCTTTAAAGTACACAGGAAGTCAGGAATCCATCTTTGCCGAATTCTGTACTCAAGCCATAGGTTTTCATGCAGATCATATTTATCAAGGATCTTCTTTCAATCTGATTAAAAAATTTCAGTTGTTTCAGGCTCATTAATGCACACTCCAAGTTCCTCTTCAAAATAAGCACATCCAGAATAATACATTAGCAAAATTTTCCTTGCATATGTTTAATATATCTGTCTATCTGAGACGTACAATACAGATGGTAAGTCTGGAAAAATACTTTTGTTACCAATGGCTTCATCAGAACTTCAAGTTAATGATGTAGGATGGTGTGCACTCATTGCAGCGATCCAGTTCAGAAAGAACCAAATGTAAGAGGACCCTGTGAAAATCAGTAAATAATGCAGAACCGAACACTACACTTTCCTAGTGAGGCCCCGTTTGGAACGAAGGAAAAACGGAGGAAAAACGAAGGAATGAGTTCCGGAGGAAAGAAATTGGCCGAGCGCGTTTGGAACGAAGGAAACTGCAGGAACCATTCCGGAGGAACGGCAAGGAAGCTCGTACTTTTGGAGGAAAGGAAAAATGAGCTCAGAGCCAAGGGAAAAGTTCCTGCGGTGCTTGCGCTCGTGCTTAGTGCACTAAAACCAATCTTTGCGCTCTGCATTTTTCCTCACCTTGGAACACATGGACATCAGCGGCATCACTATTGCACATAATTAGCAGATGGAAGTAGGCGGTCAGCGGCGGTACACGTAGTTATTAGCGGCTGCAGGGCGGCGCATCGACGGAGGGCGGCGCAGTGGCATGCAGCGCAGCGCGCGGCGGCGTGCAGGCGGAGGGCGTCGCTGTGGCATGGCCACGCAGCACACGGCGGCGCAGGCGGAGGGCGCGACATCGTAGAAAGAAGGGTCAGCGATTGGAAGATGAACAGCGTTGCGACAACTAGACGAACGGATAAGGCTTGAGAAATTATAAACAAGACCCTGTGTTCTCCTTATTTTTTTTTTCATCGGCCACAACTTAAATTAATGTGATCTATGTGGTAAAGTCAAAATGACAATCATAAATCTGATCAAGTTAGTCTAAAGCTGCTCAAACTATGGACAATGTAACAATGCAAACAAAAATTCATCTTTCATCACGTTCTTTAATGTGGTTACTTAAATCTAATAAGTATATATTTTGGTTGTCACTTGATTTCATTCCCGTGTTATGAATTCCTGCAATCCAAACGGCCTGAAGTTTTCATTCCTGTGGTTTGGAATCCTGTGGTTTTCTACCTTTACTCATTCCTTCGTTTTCTACTTTCCTGTGTTTCCTCTCATTCCTCTGTTTTGTATTCCTACGTTCCAAACAGGCCCTGATGGTTGATACCAGTTAACGTGACGAATGGCAAAAAGTCCTCATTCACTTCATCTCAAGCTTAACACCATCCCCGAAATAGTACTATGATGTTCTTTGGCATCATACTAGGAGGCATGTGAAGCAATGATTTTTGTCAACCTGAAGTGCATATGAAAATGTAGGAGTCTCAACATTCATCGCTTGAAGAATCCAAGATGCTTTTGGGTATCATCCAGCCCGAAAAACACAATGGCAAGGTTTTATTATTTCTTGTTTTTTTGAATATGGATTAATTCTTAACTCCTTCCCCATTCTCCTAGCTGCCGATTAATGTTTGGAGCTATCAAATTTTCTCGAAGAGCACTTTTTTTTTAAAGAACAACAAAATCACTGTTTGACTGTTTGAATGCAGTGTTACTCTGTAACTCTGTCCGGTACGTTGGTACCGCAGTCAATTCACATGTATGTGCCTAGAAAACCTTGTAAACAAACTTTTTTTAGTACATAGTATAACGCAGATGTTCACAGCATACACGCACACTTACTCCTATGAACGCATGTATATAAACCCTATCCCTATGAGCTCCTATGAAGGACTAGGTCAGCAGATCTGGAGATTCCCGAAGTCACCACTAGCGTCTCATTATCGATGGAGACGTGCTTAGCACTTACAACATAACGTTTGAAACTCCTGGAAAAAAAAACATGCACGTACACTCGCTTAGCACTTACAACATAACGTTTGAAACTCCTGGAAAAAAAACATGCACGTACACTCACCCGTATGAACTTATGTAAACCCTATCCCTATGAACACCTCTGAAAGACTAGGCCGGCAGATATGGAGATTTCTGAAGTCACCATTGACGTATCGTTGTCAATGACGATGTCACTAATAAGCATAACACCGAAAAATCATGAAAAAAATCCAAGAAAATACAAACACGCATGGCAAGTCAAGGACCTGAACCTAGGTGAGCAGGTTCCATAAGGGACCTAACCAACTAAACATCAATTCGCTGGAAACAACCCATTTATCCATGTCCCTTTTTACTATCTCAAGTACGGGCCCAAGTCAAGCCAATTGGGCCCAAATGTGAGCAATAATTGTGGTTGCTGTGGCACGAATACTGTATTATGTTTAGGAAGAGCCTAGAAGCTTAGTTTGCTTATAGGTTAAGTCAAGTCGAGTCGAGTTCTCACTATAAATATAAAGAAAGATGTCAAACCCTCTACCCTCTCCCTCCCTTCTCATTCAATTGTAAGCCACAAAAGTTCAGGGTAAAACCCCTCCACCCTCTCCATCCCTTCTTATGCTGTCGCCATCACCGCCCTCCCTGCCCTAGCGTGCCGCATCAGCAGCGCTATGTTGTTGTCCGGCTGTCGCCGTCCATGGCCGCCCCTACCTCGCCAACTGCAGCACCCTTTTGCCACCACCTCCTCTTTCCCTCTGTGTCAATCACCTCCACTTCCTCCTAGCCTAGCTGCCACCTCCGAAGGGTCCTAGCCCACGCGCCCTCTCACACAAAACCCCTCGTGATAATAGACTCGCCATTCCATGCCAAGACCTTCAATATATCATATTATGGAGTTCAAACAATAGACATAAAAAATATAATCAATCATTTAAGCTTCTCATTCATACATCTGAACAAAATTCTATTTATTATCTAGTATCAAAATTTGGCAAGAATAAATTCTTAATCTTAGACCACGGGAAGGGGATATGGTAGGAAAAAAAGAGGCTACTTGCACAAATCTTAATAAACAAACATACTGGTTTATTTTGTACATGCACATTTTGCGCTTAGCCCCAAACCACGTCGCTTCCAAACGAGGCCAGAAGATCGGGGAGAGAGCTAAGGGGATCAGGGGAGGGAGAGATAGGTTCGATTTGGAACACTTACAGAGAATTGTGGAGGCCGTTGCCACCTCCAGTCTGGTCCTGGTTACCGCGACCATTGTCGACGCCACGATTGCCGCCCTCTTTTTGGCCGCCCTTGCTCCCGACGCCTCTGTTTGGGCGTCCTCCCGCCCCCGATCTCGTGAACCGCCTGACGCCTCTCCTTCAGAAGACGACCGACTTTGGCATCACATATTCACACAAGGCGTGAAAACCCCTGAAAAAAACCCAGCAAACCCCAAACCCTAGAAAATGAGGGTTGTTTACCTAGCGCTGGTAGGACGATAGGGGCGCCATGGGGAGGCGACACGGTCTGCGGCGTAACCTCACCGCGAGGCGAGCGAGTACGACGGCCATGGCGATCCTCCAATCTGATGACTCTTTTGGTAGGCGTGGGGGCATAGGCACAAAGAGAATTCGACGGGTGGCGGCCTGGCCGAAGCGGAAATGAGGATGAGCTTTCCGATGGGGACCGGGGAATTGATGACTTAAACCCTCATGCTCTCTGAAATGTTTTGGCCACCGTGACAATAAGAGGCATAAAATTCTCGCTCCATTAAAATATAGTCCAACTACACAATCTTGTACTACGTGCACATTCCTAGTGGCTCTGCTAGTGCAGAAACCAAACAACGTGATTGGTATGGTGCTAGACATAGCCCCTCGTATGCAAAATTGGAGCGATTCAGCTTGATTTACTGCACATAGCAACCAAACAATAGTGGGTGTTGATGATAACAAAGAAAAGATGGATTTTCACATGACAAAATCAATAAAAGGATTCGAGCACTATGGTGCAAAAGAAGTGAACTAGTGCTTTCTCAACATTCCTGAAAATATAGAAAACAAAAATAGTGGGTATCCCATTTCTTCCTTCGCTTAGATGAAAGCAGATTTTAAGATCTTAAAGAAACCGAAAAGGAATACAGTTACAGACTAGTAGCATCCTAATTTGCCGGAGAATTTTCTAAATATTTTTGTCCAGTGAATCTCTGTTAAAATGAGTCTGCCTAATTCTTATCAACACAGACCGGTTAATGTGAGAAACAAGCATTGAAGCATATAGATGCTTCCAAGATTCCAGAACCAAGGAACCTCAGGGCAGCACTGGGGGTCAAAATGTCAATGGGTACCCGAAACCCGACTACCCGACGGGTTTTACCCGCTAAGAAGGCGGGTGTGGAACGAGTTTTCTACCCGCAGGCGTGCTATTGGGCAAAAACCCTTACCCATCGGGTATGACGGGTACGGGTGTGGAATAGCACTACCCATACCCGTATACCCGTGGGTAAGAAATACCCGCAAAAATAAATAGGCGGCCTCTATAATTTAGCCCATATAAGCAAATGGCCCATGAATTTGGCCCATATAAATAGCCAACCTCTACAATTTGGCCCATGAATTGCTATATTTAACTTGTTGTATGTTATAATTTGTATGTGATTCTCGGATGTATTGTCGGGTATGGAATACCCGTCGGGTAAGAATTACCCGTCGGGTGCGAGTATGGAATGAATTCCGCACCGTCTGCCTGGTGGGTAACCCGATGGAATAGGTTTTGATCTGGCGGTGCGGGTATGGGTGGCCAGTACCCATCGGGTACGTACCCGTTGCCATATTGGACTGGGGGTGCTGTGTGTTCACGTTTTCTTGAACTCAGGAACACCCGGTTGCGCGTGGTTCCATGGTCATTGCAGCACAGGAACAGCCCCAGACCCAGCAGTACCCAATTCAGGGGCCTGAGATTATTAAAGATAAAAACAAAGAAGTACTTGCAAAGGCGACACCATTTGGCAACAAGGATCACGCAGAGCGAACCAAAATCGATCGACCAGAACTCTTAAGCGCACCACATTTGGCCTTTTTTTTTATTTGAGAAAAGCCACATTTGGCCATGTGATCAGAGAGGCTGCAGCGAAAAACCGCAGGCCAGACGGAAATGAGTCAGAGGTCGGCCTCTCGAGATTGTGGCCCAATGTATGGAATTGGTCGGCCTCTCGAGATTGTGGCCCAATGTATGGAATTGAGCCCATTTGATGAACTCTTATTAGAGGCCCAAATTCAGTGAGAGGTCGAAGGGCCGATTGTGCACATCGGCGAAGCCTGCTCTGTCCCTTCACTAATACTGCAGCTCTGTCCAAACTACTGCAATTGGCAGAACAATGGCATTTCGAAAATATTCAACAAATATACATGTGACTTTTATTACTACATTCTTATATCAAATATTTCAAAGTTCTATAAAACTTAGACCTCGTCTCATCCAAAGTGTAGCTTCGTTCCGTGCTCAGAATATTAGTAATAAAAATAATATTAATTTATGAGTTTAAATAGGGAAAACTCTACTTTTGGTCCTTTAATAACTATTGCAAAATTTCGTCCCTCGATTTTAAAACCGGACAAAACACGTCCTCCAACTTTTGAAATAGTACAGATTACGTCCCTCGCGGTTTCGATGCCGCTTTTGCTACAGTAATAGAGGTTTTGCTACAGTGTCAATAGTTTTATTTTTCCTTTTTATTTATTTATTTATTTATTTGTGATAAATTTTTGAAAAAATCACAGTAAATCACTGAAAATTGTAAAATAGAAATTATAATTTTATTGGACTCCACATAAGTAGACCTATGCAGTGAATATATAATATGGTATGCTTTAGTATAAACTTTTTGCTATAAAGATTTTATCTTTTATAAAAATCGAAAATCTTTATAGGAAAATACTTTATACCAAAGCATACCATATTATATATATTTACTTTGCAGATCTACTCATGTGGAGTCCAACGAAATTAATTTTTCTATTTTTTTTGTAATTTACTATGATTTTTCAAAGATTCGGCCAAAATAAATAAAAAAATAAAACCGTTGTCACTGTAGCAAAACCACGATCCAAAACCACCGAGGAACGTAATCTGCATTGTTTTAAAAGTTGAGGGACATATTTTGTCCGGTTGTGAAGTTGTGAGATCAAAAGTAAACTTTCATTATAGTTGAGGGACCAAAAGTAGACTTTTTCTTTAAATATATCTTAAATATATCTTGTTTCATCCAGAGAATGGAGTAGCTAGCTAGCGATGCGTCCTGGTGAGGCTACAAGAACTGCAGCCAGAATCTAAGCTACATTTTGTATCCGCAATTGACACGATATTTTGCTTAATAGTACACTGTTGTAGACATAGGGATCGATATGCATACTGATTTGCGAATCCTAGCTTAGATATTGGCATAATGACATCTTTTGACAAAGCTATACTTACATATAGTGCTACACGCTCCATCCATTTAGACTATATAGCATATATCAGGATTAAAACATAAAAATCGATGAACAACTTTTAAAAGTATATACTCTTCATTCTAAAATGTAAGTTCTTTTAGCTTTTATTATCTAGATATATAAGCTATGTTTAGATGCATAAATTCTAATAGAAGGTTAAATATTAAAAGTAGGAACAACTTGTATTTTAGAACTGTGGGAGAGAGTACGTTACTGGTATTTGCAATAAAATGTCTTATAAAAAATGAAGATAATACTGGTTGTTTCTCATTTCTTTGATTGGTTTTAATTTCTACTCCTTTTGTCTCAAAATAAGTGTCATTCTCGCTTTCTAAAAATAATTTTAATTAATTATATCTTAAAATATATAAATATTTATATTAAATAATTATTATTATTAGAAAGATCTTTATATCTAGTTTTAATAAATTTATTTAAAGATATAAATATTATATGTATAAATCAGTTATGCTTATGTGATTATGGATTTAGTGCAAATTTATCTCCCGTGCAAACTGTGCAAACTCTAATCTGGATCACAGGATGTTGATCCAAGGGGCGCAGAGAGATTGAATAATTTTGTACTTAACCGTCCGCTTTTAGTCACACTTTTACAAATCCCTCCTTCCAACTCTCTCATGCGCCTATTTGGATCAACATCATGCTGTCCAGATTAGAGTTTGCACGGAAACTGAGTTTGCACTAGATTCGTTGCCTACTTATGTTACGATAGTCACTTAGTTTGGGATGGGGAGGGATCCGTGCAGCCGAGTAGAGTAACGGGGATGACGCAAATCATGGAAGCGTGGTGCTAACCACATGAGAAAATCCTGAATCGTTCGTGCATCGTCCCTTTCTCAGAGTACAATCGAACTACGTGGAATTGTGACCAGCTACATGCCCCGTAGTGGCTCGAACGTTCTGCGGTCAAGTTTTGCCTCCTACATTCACATTCATTGCACCTCTGTTGCGGTGCACTAGAATCTCGAGCTTGGCGACACGATACGATAATGTTATCTAGTACTCGACACGATACTTGACAAGCATGTCATGTTCTCTGTCTAATAGTGCGCAATATGCAGCTAAACGTCCGGCAGAAATGTTTTTTTTGCTCGCGGGTCAAACCAAATTCAGTTAGACATTGCGGTGCTTGCTAAATAAAAAGCACTTTATACAAGGCAATGTTTATTAGAGTTCCATTTTTGTTCCTGATTTTTTAGATCTATTTGTTTATTCTACTGATGGAGTGATTTTGATTAATTCAAGCATGTAAGAATTAACTTTAGAATGATTTTCGTGGGGATTCAATAGCAGCAGTGAAGAGCTGGAGTTTTTGAAGCTCTTGATTCCCAATGTAAATAGAGAATGTCTGGTCCCATAAGAATCCGTGTGCACTTTTGTTCAAGTAATGATTTCATGGAGAAACTACACCCATGGAGCGCTGCGAAACGGCCCTACTTATATGAGTGTTTTTCAAACAAAAAAAAGGTGTAACGGCTAGCTAGCTAGATAGAATTAAAAAACATGGAAAATATCCTCTAAAAGTGTGATAACTGGATTCTTGAGCTCAGCATATAGGAATCACAAATTAATGTAAGGGGCTCACATTGTTCACGCCTATTAATCGACGGTGCGTCGGTGCACAATCGTGTATATCCACAAGTTTTTTTTTTTCAAAAGGAATAACCACATGATTTTTTTTAACGTAGTTTTTTTTTTTGAGGCGAGGTCCTTCGACGCGTTTTTCAGAACGTAGAATAACCACATGATTCGAATTTCTATCCACACACAGACATGCAACATTTTGAGCCAAAAGGCTGCAACATTTTGAGTGGCAAGGCATAGTACGAGATTGCAAGCTCAGCAGCGAGCATCTTTCCAGCTCGCAAATAATCCGTTCCGGTAGCGTGACAGGATCAGACAAGACAGTTCATGGCAAAGCTTCCCAAAAGAAAAGACAGTTCATGGCAAAGCACCACCATAATCACGCGCGCGCGAACCCCTTAAACACGGCCCGAATGCAGGGCACCACGACAGCTTGTGGTTGTGGTCTCTATCTCTTGCGGGCGGGCGCCGTGGCGGGCGCGCCCACACCACACCAGACGACACCACACCACACCACACGGCACACGGGAGCTTCGGGCCGTTTCCACCGGGTGCCGCACGGGAGGGGAAGGGGGGCAGGAGCGAGGAGGGGCTCGTGGTCCTGGCTCGTGCGCGCGGCGCCGGGGGGAGGGAGACGCCCGGCCAGGGTCGTGCTTGTGCGTGGCGCAAGGAAGATCTGCCCCCTCCATGTCGCGCGGCGCGCGCGTCCCCTCCTGTTAGGATCCGCGAGGATCGCCAACGATTGCTGGATAATTTGGGGAATTCAGAGGGAATTAGGGGTAGGCAGCAGAGCAATTGGGAAGAACAAGACGAAGTTGGGGAACGACGATGAATTGATTAGCAGAGAAATGTCTCAGTTCGAATGTCCAGTTTGGCGGACACGCCACCCACTCCTCTTATACTACGATACACGGCCCATCGGCCAACTCACACGACACGGCCCATGGCCAACATTTCATACGAAAATACAATAAGCAATTCGATAACGGAATCAATACGGCCCAACTGGTCTTGGTCTTGATCTGCTACCGCGGCCCAGCTAGTCTTGGTCTTGATCAGCCACCTATCCTGACATTGCCCCCCCCCTTGAAACACAGCTTGACCCCAAGCTGGATGTTCAGGGAACCGGCGCTCGAGATCAGCAGACTCCTCCCAGGTTGTCAGATAGTTTGGCAGACCAGCCCATTGCACCTTGATCTGACACAGGAACGAAGAGCCCTTCTGAACACATCTTGAACCGATGAAATGCAGAGGTTGAACCACAAGCTCAGGATCAGTTGGAAAAGATCCCAAGTCTGTCTCCACCTCCACATGAGCAGGAATATGTAGCTTCAGTTGCGAAACATGCACCACCGGGTGTATCTTAGCATCAGCTGGCAAATCTAGCCTGTATGCAACTGCTCCCACCCGAGCTATCACCTTGTATGGACCATAGAACCGAAAGCACAGCTTGTTGTTACCTCTGGCAGCAATCGAAGTCTGCACAAATGGTTGCAATTTGAGATAGACCAAATCCCCCACCTTAAATTCTCTTTCAGATCTCCCTTTATCAGCCTGAGACTTCATCCTCTGTTGAGCTCTATGCAGATTGTGATACAACACATCATGCAACAGATTCTTCTCTAACAGCCACTGCTCCAAATCTGGTGAATGGCAATGAACTGGAGAAGGAATTCCCAGCATTCTTGGAGAGTAACCATAAAGGGCTTGAAAAGGAGTCATTCCCAAAGCTGAATGGAAGCTAGTATTGTACCAATGTTCAGCTAGAGTCAGCCACTTATGCCACTGTCTAGGGCAGGAATGCACACTGCACCTCAGAAAATTTTCCAAGCATTGGTTCAATCTTTCAGTTTGTCCATCAGTTTGTGGGTGATAAGAAGAGCTCATCAGCAGCTGGGAATCAGATAAGGTAATCAACTCCTTCCAAAATTTACTTGTGAAAATTTTATCTCTGTCAGACACAATTCCTTCTGGCATACCATGTAACCTATACACATTGTCCAGAAATACCTGAGCCACTTGCAGAGCATTGAAAGGATGTGTCAATGGCACAAAGTGGCCATACTTAGTGAACTTGTCTATAATCACCAGGATGGAATCAAACTTATTGGATTTAGGTAGCCCTTCAATAAAATCCATGCACACCACCTTCCAAGCTTGATCAGGCACTGGCAAAGGCTGCAGCAACCCAGGAATTTTTACATGCTCAACTTTTGCCTGCTGACAAACAGCACACTTCTTGATGAAGTCCTTGATCTCAGCCTTCATATTGGGCCAAGTGAAGATTTGCTTAATCCTGTGGTATGTTGCCAAAAACCCAGAATGACCTCCCACTCCAGACTGATGTACAGCTTGCAAAATGTGTGATTGAGCCAGCTTATTTTCCCCAGCCACACTTTACCATTCAACCTGATTATGCCTTCATATAAGCTAAACCCAGACTGTCCAGGAGGTTCTTCTTTCAGAGTAAGTAAAAGTTGCTTGGCCTTCTCATCATCTTCATATCCTAACTTTATTCTGTCCAGCCATGCTTGATATAATGAAGACAAGGCACACACTGACTCAGCATGAGGAACCCTGGATAAAGCATCAGCAGCTTGATTATTGATACCTTGCTTGTATTCAACTTTGTATTGCAGATCCATCAACTTCATGATAGCCTTAAGTTGCAACTTAGTAGCTATTCTCTGATCAGTCAGAAAAGCCAGACTTCTGTGATCAGTTTTAATGACAAAAGGCAGATGCTGCACATAAGCTCTCCACTTGTCAACTGCCAGCAGGATGGCCATACATTCCTTTTCATAAGTTGACAGTGCTTTGTTTCTTTGACTGACTGCCTTGCTAAGATAGGCAATGGGATGCTTCTCCTGCATCAACACTGCTCCAAAACCTTCATCACAAGCATCTGTCTCAATTATGAATGATTTTGAAAAATCTGGCAAAGCTAACACTGGTGCAGTCACCAAAGCTTGTTTCAATTGTTGGAAAGCTGCTTCCTGCTCATCTCCCCAGATATATCCCACACCCTTCTTCAACAGATTCACCAGAGGACGACTAATCACCCCATATCCCTGAACAAACCTCCTGTAATATCCTGTCAACCCCAGGAATCCCCTGAGCTGCTTCAGGTTATGTGGTCTAGGCCAATGCTGGACAGCCTGCACCTTGGAGTATTCAGTAGACACACCTTTTGCAGAGATAACATGCCCCAAGTACTCCACTTCTGTTTGTGCAAATGAGCACTTGGACAACTTCACAAAGAACTTATGCTGTCTGAGTATGGAAAATACTTCCTGCAACAACTGCAAGTGATGCTCCAAAGTATCAGAATAGATCAACACATCATCCATGAATACCAGAACTCCCTGCCTCAACAGCTTAGCAAATATCTGGTTCATAATACTTTGAAAAGTTGCAGGTGCATTAGTTAATCCAAAAGGCATCACCAGGAATTCATACAAGCCTTCATGAGTTCTGAATGCAGTTTTGTATGTATCCTCCTTACCCAAGCAAATCTGATGATAACCAGCTCGAAAATCAAGCTTGGTGAACCATTTGGCACCATTTAACTCATCCAACAATTCTTCCACAACTGGCATTGGGTGCTTATTCTTAACAGTTTGAGCATTCAAACCTCTATAGTCCACACAAAACCTCCATGAAGCATCTTTCTTCTTTACCAACAGAACTGGAGAAGCATAAGGACTTGTGCTGGGTTTGATAATGCCACTGTCCAACATCTCCTTGATCTGCTTCTCAATCTCAGATTTCTGAATTGGAGAGTATCTGTATGGCCTGATATTAACTGGCTTAGCATCAGGTGTCAACTGGATATGATGGTCAAAAGCTCTTGCTGGTGGAAGCTGAGATGGTGTCTGAAACACATCTTCATACTGTTTCAACAACTGTTGTACTTCAGGTTGCACAGCATCCATATCCAAGCTGCATACTTCAGAAACTGAATCTGTTAGAGGATGAACTGCCCAAGGTAGCAACACCACTGCCTGAGACACAGCATTTCTGCTAAACATGCCACAGAGTTTCTGTTCAGACACTTCAGAGCAAGCATGTTGGTCAGAAACTATGCCCTGCAATGAAATTCTATTTCCAAGATGTGTAAACCTCATCCTCTTTTTCACCCAATCCACCCACATCGGACTGACTGATTCAAGCCAATCCTGTCCCAATATCATATCAAAGCATGTCAAGGGTAAGACACCTGCATCAGAGACAAAGTTATGACCCTGACAACCCCACTGGAGCTTTTCAATCTTCTTGTCACACATCATTGGACCACCATTTGCAGTAGTAAACTGCACAGGCTGACAGTCTAACAACAGATGAGATAACTGGTCAGCCAAATTCTGACTGATGAATGAGCTGACACTCCCAGAATCCACCAGAATCAGCACTGCCTGTTTGCCAATACTACCACACAATCTCATAGTCTTCCTTCTAACTTGGGCAGGAGCAACAACATCTCCAATAGCCATGACAGCCCCTTCCTCTTCATCAGTTTCAGGCACATCTGTATCCACTGCAGGTGATTCTAGGGCATCAAACAGCTCTTCAATTACATGCAAGGGCACATGAGCAGGACATTTATGATCCCTACTCCAAGGTCCACCACACTTATAGCATAAATTGTTCTTCCTTCGATGAGCCTTTAAATTTGCCAATGCATCAGAATCCACATGTGAGGACATAGCTTTAGAGGACTCTGGATCAGTGCTTTTATTTTTCTCATGATAGGATTTAGGTGCAGGCCTACTGGAATCCTTCCACACTTGTTTACCCTTGGACTTAGCAAGCTCAACCTCTTGAATCAGTGCCAGGGCACTAGCAGTATCAACATTCACTGGTTGATGCAAAGCAATTGCAGATCTAATCTCATCCTTGAGCCCTCTCATGAACCGAGTGACAAAATAAATCTCATCATAACTTGAATTGTAAAGCAGCAAGTTATGAGCAGCTTGTTCAAATGCAACCACATACTCCTCAACCGAACCAGTTTGCTTCACTGACTCAAACAGATTAAGCACAATTGGGTACTGGTTTTTGTCAAACCTGTCCAACACGAGCTGACAGAGATCATCCCAGCTGTTGATCTGGCCTCTGCGCTCCACAGTATGCAGCCACGTCTTCGCTGCTCCCACGAAATTGAGCGCTGCGAACCTCGTCTTCAGGCTTGGATTCACCAGATAGACCTCGAAATATTTCAGACAGTCATCCCGCCATAAACGGGGATTGGAGCCGTCAAACTTGGGGAAATCAAGCTTGGGAAATGGCGGGCGAAAAGTGGGATCTGAGAATGGTTCAGAGAACGTACCCCTGTTGCAGTTCGGCGGCCGGGTAAACCCGCCGCCGTGATCGCTACTCCCGTTGGGCCGTTCCGCGTCCCTCGTCGGTGATGGAGACGAGGACGCAGGAACTGCGTTGAGGTCGAGCGCCCGATGTGGACGCTGTTCGACCGCGATGTGCGCGACGGGCGGCGCGCCACCGCCAGGAGGAGCAGTTACTCCCCCGCCACCCTGGTGCGGCAATCCGCCGAGCACGCCCGGTCCTGGAGCAGGTCCCGCTCCCGCGGGGTCGATGTCGTCGACGCGGCGGTAGAGACCCTCCACCCGCGACGCCGTATCTCCCAACAACTTGGTGAAGTCCTCCGCCTTGGTCACCATGTCGGCGAGGACGAGATCCGACTCCGTCTGCTTGGTCTGCATGTCGTGGACGGAGTCGAAGGTCTTCTTCACCATGTCGTGCAAGCCGGCGAACTCCCTCGTCACCTGGGCGAAGCTCTCCAACGTACTCTTCATCTCCTCGAACTTGGCTGTGAGTTCCTCAAGCGATGCGGCCATGGCGGATTGCAGCTTCGTCGGCTTCCTCCCCGGCGCCAGGACGCAACAATCTGATGCAATTCGAGGTGGAAACAGAATTGATGGCCGGAGATCACAGGAGCTGGATACCAATTGTTAGGATCCGCGAGGATCGCCAACGATTGCTGGATAATTTGGGGAATTCAGAGGGAATTAGGGGTAGGCAGCAGAGCAATTGGGAAGAACAAGACGAAGTTGGGGAACGACGATGAATTGATTAGCAGAGAAATGTCTCAGTTCGAATGTCCAGTTTGGCGGACACGCCACCCACTCCTCTTATACTACGATACACGGCCCATCGGCCAACTCACACGACACGGCCCATGGCCAACATTTCATACGAAAATACAATAAGCAATTCGATAACGGAATCAATACGGCCCAACTGGTCTTGGTCTTGATCTGCTACCGCGGCCCAGCTAGTCTTGGTCTTGATCAGCCACCTATCCTGACACCTCCACGCTTGCCCGTGGTCCGTGGATCGCGTGGCCGCGTCGGCGTTGTGGTCGACGCCGCAACACGCACGCGAGTCGTGGACGTGAGGGAAGAAGGGAGGCGTCTCCGGGACACGCCGGCATGAGCCCATGTGCCGCCAATCAACCCGTGCACGGTCCGCGCCAGGGGGTTGGACTGGAAAAGGTAAAGGCCGACGGCTGACGGGTCGGGGGAGGGGAGCATGCGGATATGGGGGAGGAAGAGGACGGTGTCAGGGCTCCGCGGTGTGGCGCCGAGATAGGATTGCTCGGTCAGCTGGTGTGATCAGCTGCTGCTGCAGGTCAGCTGCTGGTAGGTTTGTCGGCGTGCGACTTGGACTCACACACACTCGCTGACAGGCACCTGCCTAGCACGCACCGTGCAACGTCTAGTTTGAAACGTCAACTGATCAGTATAAATTTGATGGAAATTATCTATATCGAAAGACGAGAGATCAACAAACAAACAAAACAAAACAAGTAATTCTACGAGAGCCCAGGTGCTAATTTAAAACGCTGATTATCTAGTGTCCTCGGTTGGGTAGTCATCAGGTTCGTCATGATGTAATGCAATGGATGAGAATAGCACGCAAGCAGCCGAGGATCCGCCACGTCTACAAACGAAATGGCCTGAACGAGTACCACATTTTTTTTGTATACTTCTACTAAAATAAGTGAAGGTAGAGATCTATTCAAGACAAAATCACAAATTATTGAGACAGGCTGCATTGTAGATTTGTAGTTGGTGGAGTATACTCTGTTTTTGTCTGGCCTGCATACAACACAAGTTCCAATGCTGATTAGTTATTTAACTACGTACACTATTTGATTAATCCTCCTCTTAATCTGTACCACTCGATCCAAGAGCATAAAATAGGCGGTGCAGGACGAAGCACCGACCCACCTTTTTTGTCCATGAGCATTGAGCAAGCTACTGCCAGATTATTCCTCATTAGGCAAGGTTCCAAATCAGATAGAGCCGTACTCTACTAAACAGGCACTTTGTGCTACTATACTCATGCTGATGTAATCAGCCTGCAGGTAAACGTAGTACTGAGTCTATGGAGTGTCTTCAAATACAAAAGAGGTCCCCACTCCAATTAAAACGCTATGGAATGTTCCAATGTGAAAAATCCAAATTAAAGAGGACCGCGTGGAAAAGGTTAAAAAACGCAGTGTTACACATATACGGTGTTACTATAACATTATTTGTTTCTCAAACATAGTAGTACTACACCTCTGTACGTGAATAAATCCAAAGCTATCTTAAATTAATCTTTTTATGTTTAACCGAATTATAAAAGAGCATAATAAATGCTTATGATACCAAATGAGAATATTATAAAATGTGTATATCTAATGACATTAATTTGGTTTCATAAATCTTATCGCTCTTTTCTATAAACTTGATAAACTTAAAATGTTTGACTTAAAACAACTTTAAAAATAGTAACATTCATAGAATATTGTACTTGGACCAATGAATTTTCGTTGTCCACCCTCACACGTACAATATTTTCAGATCCCATGTATCATAGTCATAGAGAGTAGAGGACAGATTTCCATTGTACTACTACAAGATAGTGTTTTTTTTAGTAGAAGTATTCCTTGCTATCTCGCTCCGTTCCAAATAGAGTGTCATTGTAGATTTGGACTAAGTTCTTAAGTTTAACTAGATTTGAAATGATTTGCGATAGACAATTGAACCTACAAACTCTCTATAGACTTCACACATACTCACCCCAAAAATTTATAACATTCTAATGTTCAAATGTTGTTATACAAAAAAAAAAAAAAACTTTTCATTGTAGCCCACTAGACATAATATGTTCATCCACATCAATTCAGTCCGTAATTAGACACAAAGATGACAACTAGGGTTGTGATTGTGCAAGGTGAGCAAGTGAGAGTATACCACATTAGCCGTGATAGACCCCACGTGTTGTATAAAGAGTTTTCGTTCGACGAGTGTCTATGTGAAGCCATTCGTGACATCTAGTATGGCTAATTGTTTGAACAAATCATGATAAGTTTGGTGTGATCCAAGCTTGACAAAATAAGAAGAAAGCAAATGCATGAATTGCAAGCTTAGACACGTTTTTTTTTTTTTTGGACTAGTGCAAAGCTTAGGCTGTGTGCAGTGGTGTCCGCAAGCATGCACTGCAGGAATGCTTTACAGGAAAATCACCTGCAGCGGTGCACGACATTCACTCCGCAAGCGAGGCACGTCCGGCAAATTCCGGTGACCGGCGTTGCTACTGCATGCACTCTGCCGGCCCCACCACCACTAAAGCAAGCACATGCATGGGAGAGCGGGAGAGAGGAGAGAGGAGAGAGAGCGCGGGTCCCATTCATTTTATGTAACAAAAAAATCTTATAAATCACAAACCATAAATCCAAATTAAATTCCGATTCACCATTAAATTCGTTACGAATAAATACTTCAAAACAAGATCTCACATGAATATATTTAGATAAAGTAATGTGGGCCTCTGTTGGATAAAGGATCTTATAAAGGATGGATGAGTGCGGAAGAGATTGTTATGGAGGAGAGAATCTTCCTGACTAGGATGTATAAAGGAGAGAAATAGAGGAACGTGAGTGCAGATGGTCTTAGACACGTTGTCCTGGAACCGAAGATGCAGTAGATCTTGAAAGATATGGCTCACTCTTCAGAGCCATTGCACCTACTACCAGCTCTCCCCTTGAAAGAAAAGCCATATAGGAAAGTCAACCAGTAGTACTTGGCTTGTGCTGCCTGTTGCTCGCCTGTGCCCTGGTCCTGAACCACAGCACGGCCAGATTACAAAGATCTCAAGAACAGCCATACCCATACGAATCTTAACGTGCCCCAAACTGCCAACCCACAACTGTACGTAACAATATATCTCTTCACCCACATTGCTGCAGTCTTCAGTGCTTGTTCGTAATAATAATCATTGTAGGCGTTTGATCTGCATCCCAGCAAGGGAACTGAAAGATGTTTACAGCTCATATATCCCCGGCACTGGCATACTAGATCTCGGTCTCTCCTCTCGACCTCCCACGTAGTGGCATGCACACCACAGCTGCTGCTCAAAGAGCCACATGCCTAGTAGACTAGTCTTAGTAGCTAGCTAGAGAGAGGGAGAGAGCTCAGGGAAGGATCCGAGCAAAAGAAGCAAAACCAAGAAGAGAAGGCAAGAAGAGGGGTAGGCTAGCGGAGAGGAGAGCCGGCCGGCGCACAATGGATCAGCAGCAGCACCAGGAGCGGCCGCGGGAGGTCTACCGGGAGTGCATGCGCAATCACGCGGCGAAGCTCGGGACATATGCTTCCGACGGGTGCTGCGAGTACACCCCCGACGATGTCCAGCCCGCGGCGATGCTGTGCGCGGCCTGCGGCTGCCACCGCAACTTCCACCGGAAGGCGTTCCTGGACGCCGCAGCGGGGGCGCAGGGCAGCGCGCACGGCGCAATGCTGCCCTCCCCCGGCGTGTCGTCCCCGGGCTACGGTATGCACCACCACCACCACATGGCGATTACCGCGGCCGGCGGCATGAGCGGCGGCGACGCCGTCGGCGCGCACGGGCACGGGCACGGGCACGGCTCCCCTGGGGGCAGGCGCCGGACGCGGACCAAGTTCACGGAGGAGCAGAAGGAGCGCATGGCGCGGTTCGCGGAGCGGCTCGGCTGGCGGATGCCCAAGCGGGAGCCCGGCCGCGCGCCCGGGGACGACGAGGTGGGCCGCTTCTGCCGGGAGATCGGGGTCGCCAGGCAGGTGTTCAAGGTATGGATGCACAACCACAAGGCTGGTGGTGGCGGCAGCGGGGGCGCGGGCGCCGGTGCTGCCGCGCAGACGTCGTCGTCCACGACGCGTGGCGGCGACGGCGGCGCCGTCTTCGTTGGAGGAGGCGGGATCATGTCTCCGGCGATGGCCACTGACGTCGACGAGGAGGAGGAGGTGAGGGGCAGCGAGATGTGCATGTAGCCGCGCGGCGCCCGCGTCATGTACGTGGCACGCGCAGTGGCAATGGCATTGGCATGGCCTCGCCATGGCGGCGATCGATGATTAACACCTCCTTTTGCTGCTAATTCCCTTGGGTGATTTTACTTCGATGAGTTGATATTAATTGTTGATGATGAGATATTCATTGTTATCACGGCTTTCTGCTAATTCATGATTTTGTACTGTGATCATTCAGTCATTGGTATGTTCCTGATCTCTTACTATCATCATGAAATGAAAGTTCAGTGACAAACTCGAACAGTTGAACGGAATGCTTTAATAAACTCACTAAAAATGTCCCCGTTCAGGGCCTTGTTTGGCTACACCACTCATATTCTCTTCAATCTATGTGTTGGAATAGATTAAGGTAGAATTTAACGCCTGTTTAGATCATGTGGTCTAAACTTTAGTTGGCTATAAAGTTAAGGGCTACTCCTAAAATTTTAGGCCACTTTTGCTCAGCTAGCTAAACTTTAGATCTCCTCTGGAACTAATGTGGTCTAATGTTTAGCTATTACCATGGAATCCAAATAAACACACATTGTACACAGCGCGTGAATTAAGGTGGATATGCTTGCTTGTGTCTGCCGCATTGTATACAAAGCAGGCGTTCGAGAGATTGTACATGCATGCAAAAACTGCTTGGAAGTTTAATTTACATGAACTCACATGAGAATTCAGAAGGGTGTTGCTCGGCTAATGAATGGCTTGTATAAGTATTATTATAGGTTGCTTTTAAGTTTAGTACAAACATGCATGCTTGATTACTACATATGAGTTCAATGTGCCCCAAGAAGAGGACAGACATGTAGCAGTCAGGAACAACAGGTTGAGGATGCCATACCAAGTGAACTAATCTAATCATACCGAACAAATTTACATCAATTCGAGCATATGCCATTTTCAGGAAAACTGAAGAGGTGCCAACTGAAAGAGTTCTGACAAAATGAAACTAAAGAGCTATTCTCAAAAAAAAAAAAAACCCCTTAAAGAGCACATTTCCTCCATTTCTTGAGAATATTGTACACCCAGTTGGTTAAGGGTGTGGATGTATATAACTACATCATTCATCAATCATCAAGACGAATTTGGATATATGTATCTTTTAATATAAAGCCATCGTACGTAGTTCGTTCTAGATTGGTCTATGTTTATTGTTTCAAATAGTTTACACATCTCAAACTGCTGCTTTTCACGTGTGTTTACACATTTGCTAACCCACATTTTTCACTCCCTTAAGATCACTCATGTGCTCCTAGCCTCCTACGGTTGTAGTGTTGTTGTATCAAGTTTTAGTATGCTTTATGTCTAAATTAATTGTGCACATGGTATCTCTCTCTCTCTCCAAAATTGATGAAAAATGCACTTAAATGAAAAATATCTCTTTTTCCGGTATGTTGTCACCATGAATGAGCATCTACAGTGAGGTCAGTCTTACGTGAGTTCTAGTTTAAACACACACGCAAGCAATAACAGGATGCTCTATGTAGTAACATGAGTTGTTAGGTTTAAAATTACAGTGCCTAAACAATTTAGGGACTATTTGGATGCCATCCTTCCATATGGAGAGCCATGGGCATCGCCGGTGAGATGGAACCAAACAACTGAAGGTTAACTACGTTGTTACGTTCATGCAGTTGACGTTGAGATATCATGTAAATTTTTTTATCGAAATGAAATTCACCACTTATTTGCAACCTATGCACTTTTGCCATTTTACAGAATGGTGTTTTTTCTTTTTTGTCACTCCCATGAGCTTGGTGCAATACTCCTGAAGTCTACAATCTAGTACATGACTATTCGGATTGTGCAGAAGTCTCTTTCAACCGATGGCATGGAAAGTTTTTCCGAAGCAATCTTGAAAAGTTTTTAATTTTTTAGGGGAACTAGACAAGACCTAAGCTCAAAAACATATGTTCGCACATCATGGACGGAGACATAAAGAGGGTCTCGGGTACATCGCGCCTTGCTGTCTCGCTCCTGCAGCCTATTGACATGTCCCTAATCCACATCGGATCTGAAATAATGTGACAGCGCGAATCCAACGCCCATCACCCAGTGAGAGCTTCACCGACGACTGAGATCCGCTACTACTGTAGCGGAAAATATGATGTACTGTATAGTGTATACGGCCAGCACCGCGTCCAAAATAATACAACGAGTATTGACGTATTGTACGGAGTTTATATACTCCTACATTGTACAAATGTGAGACGCACGAAAGTCACTCGCAGTCGCGGCAGGGTCCGAATGAACGGATCCTTGGGAGTTGGGACCCTCCATCCGCTCCACACGACAGGTAGTACACACGTACTCCAAGGGTCAACGTCCGGGGCTGAAGATACCTGCGTCGCAGCAGGAAAAATGCAGGCGTGACATATTGACACGAGGCCGTAGCATCAGGCAGCAGGCAGCAGCGATGCAGCGCTGCGAAAGCCGGCTAGTGCCACGGCCACGGACCTGCTGCCAGTGATACTGCTAGCTACCGCCGGGCCGCTACGCGCCACCGCCGCGCCAGGCTTGGCTCAGGCTTACCCACACGCCACACCACACGACGGTGTCAGGTATACGGGTGCGCGCGGATCCGGCAGCGCCGTGCCGCGCTTCATGCTGCCGTTACACGATTTCCGGCTCGGCTCTCCACGTTTGATTCCATTTCGTCTCGTCGCGTCGCGTCGCATCGCGTCATGCTCCCATGCCATGCCGCGGCCCGCGGGGCAGGACAGGGGCAGTGCGATCGGTACGGCGGATTCGCTCTCGCCCGAGCTTGGCGCGACGTGCGCTCACGCCGGAACAGTGCGGCTGCCGCGGGGGGGGACGGAGTACAAAAAGAATCGGGTGCGGCTGCAGCCTGCCGCGGTGCGCCGGCCGTGGCGTGGAAACTGGAAACGCAGGTTGCCGTGCGCCCGTGCGTGCCATCCTCGATTTCTCATTTTCTCTCGTTGGCCTGGCCCGTTTGCCCATTACGGCCTGCCTACGCGGTCTCTCTCTCCCGTCTCCCTGCTGGTCGTCGGAGCACCGTTGCAACGGGAAGGATCACTGATGCCCGCCGGGCGGCTGCTCCACAAGATTTGGGAGATCCTGCGAGTGACGACGCTCGTTTCGCTCGTCAAAATGTCTGGGCGGCGGCAAAGCTGAGGCCTGAGGGCGATTGACGAAGCCGCTAGCGCCAGGACTTTTACCTTTAACTAGTTAAGTGGCCGTGCATTGCTACGGGTATGTAACATATAGGAAAAAATGATGTACACGATGGATGTTGCGTGATAGAGAGGGCATGTATGTCGGATTCATAATTTATTTTGTTACTTTTTAGCGCCAAGCAATACCATTTGATCATTCGATA
Organism: Themeda triandra; assembly: GCA_018135685.1. Classification (NCBI taxonomy): domain Eukaryota; kingdom Viridiplantae; phylum Streptophyta; class Magnoliopsida; order Poales; family Poaceae; genus Themeda; species Themeda triandra. The sequence continues at coordinate 149,844 of JAENPR010000654.1, read as the reverse complement.
ACGTTTTATAGGTAAAAGGCTAAATATTAATATAAGAGGAAAACATTTTAATTATAAATACTATAATCAATATGTTACAATAATATATAATATGTACATCACAATAATATATAATATGTACATCTAATCAATAACTTGTCAGCAAGTCATAACTACATGTCTCTCACTTCTTTCCGACTTCCTCTATTATTACCTGAAATTCAGATAGATACAACCAATGTTAAAAAAAAAATTATAATAAATGTTAAAATATATGAGTTGTGCAAAACATAGACAATACCTTGTTATTAAGGACGGACCTCCTTATAGACAATATTTTTTTGTGTATTTACTCCTTATTTGTGTCTTCCTCTTCGTTTCCTTTTTATCACTGGGTGGGATGGCAAGAATCTTAATATTTGATCTGGAAGTGGCTCTAGATAGTGCAACATACAGTTGACCATGGGAAAAGACCGGTTCAGGTAAATACACACCAGCATTAGGGATAGTCTGCCCCTGTGCCTTGTTAATTGTCATGGCAAAACTAAGTCTAATAGGAAATTGCTTCCTCTTGAACTTGAACGGGAACATCTCATCATCCGAGGGGCATAATGGAATCCGCGGTAAGAAGACTCATTTTCCGACATGGTCTCCGACCATAATTTCTGCATCTATGGTATTTCTTTGGAACCCTCTAATCACCAGCCTGGTTCCATTGCAAAGTCCACCTGCAGGGTCGATGTTCCTTAGTAAAATGACTGGGCACCCAATCTTGAGCTTTAACACGTGCGGAGGGAGACCGCTGGGGTTCAAAGTGTTGAGGAACTCAGACGGGTAGTAGTTGTATGGATCATCCACCGCACTGTCAAAGCTATGGTACACCATCTCATCCCCCTGGAAACGGCTTATCATCTTCATGTTAATCATATCAACCCGGTCATTTCGGGCGATAATATTGCTCGTGATGTGATGTAGCTCTTGTTCGACATATTAGCATTGAGGTCAGGGAATATGTTGTCAATTAGCGTATCAAGATCACTATCTTCACCGGTTTGCGGTATGCATATATCATCGGGAAGCCGGATTTCGTCATCACCATTAGCCTCCTCAGAGCCTCCCCGATGCGTAGCAAGTAATCCGAAAACCATGGGTCGCTCTTTGCCCTCATGTTGCGAACCGGTTTGAGATGTCGCATGGAATTCCAAAGATGTGACATCCGCGGCGAGGCACCGACTATTTGAGCCCTTCACCCTTTTCGCACAACCGGGAGAACACGCCTGAAATCTCCACCAAACACAATAGTCTTCCCCCCAAACGGCAGGTTACGACAGTCCGTGGAGTCACGAAGGCTGTAGTCTAGCGCCTCGACACCTTGCCTCTTCATCATCGTCACCTCGTCCCAGATAATAAGGGATGCCTTCCGAAGCAGCTCGGCAATACCATCCTGCTTTGTGAAGGTACAAACCTCCCCATCTTCGAGGGTAAGGGGAACCTTGAAGCGCGAGTGGGCCGTTACGCCACCGAAAGTGTTGAGGCTGCAACACCGGATGTTGCCGTTGCCACGGCAATCTTATTCGACTACGAATAGTAGCGAGCAAGGCTCTATATAGATACGTCTTTCCGGTGCCGCCGGGTCCATCCACAAAGAACACGCCCCCATGCTCGCTATCAACGGCAGCCATAATCTCATTGTAGGCAGCTGTTGCTCCTCGTTAAGGGTATTTGATAGTTCCAAGTCATCGGCGCTTGCCCCAACATTAGCCTCCTCGAAAATCTCTCTAGGAATACCGCCGACGGATCATATGTGTTGTCGATCTTAGGGAGTGGGTAATCCTTCATTTCCTTGTTCATTGATAATAACAATGTCCGAATATCTATGAGGACCATCTTTCCAACTGCGAAGCTGGGTAGTTTTTGCGCCTGTAGTCCTCGACATTGCCCCCTTGTGCTTTTCCCAGAGTTCTAACACATCGCTCGGCTCACAAAATACCAAGATTGTTGCAAAGAGCCTTCGTAGTGCAAATGGCATCATCCATAGAGTAGCTTCATCAAGGGACTCGTGCAGTGTGTTGTCTCCTTCAATAAGCCCCCTTTTTTCTGCAGCTTCACGAAACGTCGGCAGGAGTCTACCAGAAACCATCTTTAGATCAGTGAAGGAGGTTGCACCGTCAACATGGTTCGAAGAACCCTAAGGTAGTAACGCTCCCCTTAGTTCGGGCCGGATTGGCACATACAACTCTTCCGATCTGTCTTAAACATTTCGTTTGTTTTCTCCTAACCCATGTTTTAGTCTGTGAGTCCCACTTATAGTACTCAGGAAAGTCCCGATACAATATACCGCGGGCATGTTCAGACGTGTTGTTTTTCTCGAAGTAGGCTGTAAGCATCGACCTTTCAACTCCTGGACGATTAAGAACTCGTCGAACACCCTCACGCTGGTAGAATGACACCATGTGCATGCCGGGAAGATGGAGTTGCAAGGCCAACACTGAAGGGTACCGATCACTTAGATCAAAACCATATATCCTCCACAAGGCTTCTGGAGGAGTTACCCATCTAGCATCCCTATACATTTTGATCTCATCGATGTTTCCTTCATTGCCATCCTTTCCAGCCTCTCTCACAGCAACAGAAGCGTGATCATGACCCTTATGAATGTACTTAAACAAATACTTGACGGCCTTGATGCTCCCACATGCCTCAACATTGATGTGGCAATTGAATAGGCGTAGGAGGTATGGGTTGTAAGGCACGACCCATCTATTGTCAAGGTCATGCCCGCGAACCTTTTCTTTTCTACCATCATCACGCCGTCTGTAAACTGGGTACGAATCCTTGCCCTGCAATGTGGCATCACAGAAAGGCCGTGGGTAATGGTTCTTGCATGACTTACGACCCTTTGTGCATGGGCAATTGCGATTGAGTTCTCCACAAGGGCCATGCATCATATGCTTTGTAACCATTTTATACAGTTCAGGATACTTCTTTTTGTTTGGGAGCTCAGCTGAGATGAGAAGATCATACTGCTCTGGGCACGTGATCTTGTACTTTCTCTCCATGATTAGGAGAAAGTGTGCGTGCGGTAGACCCCTCTTCTGAAACTCCACAACATACACGTGTGCACGGACCTTTCCAAGAATACCCTTTTTTAGCACTTTGTCCTTAAGTTCTTCCAGTTTTGCCCTAAATACCCTATCAACAAGATCTGGACGATCCTGGGCTGTTTGTCCAGGGTACAATTCACGTGTGATCTCATCCCACTTTGGATTACATGTCATAGTTAGGAAGATGTCTGGTTTTCCAAACCTTCGCACAAGTGCCATGGCATCCAAGTACCTACGCCTCATATCCCTCGGGCCTCCGATAAATGATGTAGGCATCACCGTCCGCTTTCCAACAGCTTCTGTTCTACCCTCACCAGCATGCAAGCTATCAACCAATCCTTGGTAGAGGTCGGCCCTAATCTCTGTGTTTGATGATTGCGTATGTAATCCAATCGAGAACTCTCAACTTTCATGTACATGTCCACCGCAAACTGTTGGAAAAGACGTTGGCCATGAAGTATGGGATTAAAGATTCCTGGCCACATCTGGAACTTGTAGCAGTAGTAGTCACGCACGGAGACACATAAATTTCCCGGAGATTCTACAAAAAAAACTATGGTATTAGAGTTTGTATCTATGATAACAGTTTGGTATACATGAAAATGATAAGGAGACGAACAAACCTGGTTCTTCTTCTTCTGAACCAGTACGAGCCTTACGCAAGGCATGAGCCGCGTTGACTTCCTCCATAGTAGCATTTTTCTTTGGGATATCCATGTGCCATCCAAGTTCACCTTTAGGGAAGAAGAACGGGTATGAAAGAGCGTCATAACATCCATGGTATGACCGGATGCCATGACTACTCCTATCTTTCCCATGGACGACAACACTATTCTCAAACCGACCAAGGAGTTCACTACCCTCGATCCAAACAAAGCAGCCACCTCCTTAGCCATCGGTTCATTGTATGTCCTTTGGTCTAATTGTTGATCAAGGTTAAGTTCAATACGATAGTCCTCAAGATCTTCGGCATGCCCTATACTCCTAAATTTTTGTGAGTACGGGTTGTTACGAAGGATGGCCACCAATCTATCTATAACTTCTTTATCCTTTTCATACTTCTCTTCACGGCACCTTCGGTACCGGTACTCAAGGCTCGGATCATCATCATAGAAGTAAAGCTCAAGATGCCTAGGATCCACTCCATCTTCTCTCCCAAATGACCTTATGTTGTGATACATCATGCCATGTGCACGGAAGGTATATATGCCGGTGTTCCTCATGTTAGCGTAGCACTATCGAGGCGACAGAGAGGAAGTAAAAGAGAAGTGTCCATTGAAAAACCTAATATTGTTGCGGAAATGCCTAGCGTCCGCGTCGGTGCTCGTCCAAAGCCTCATGAGCTGGTCTGGTACAACTGGTTCACTCAGCTTGATCTTTCCATTGCGGCAACAGAATCCAGGGGGTTCTTTTGGAAACCTCTTTGCACCGCACTCGCTGCAATCAGGGACAGGTTGTAGCATGTGTGTCTCCGTAGGTATGTTACTATACACCTTCTCATACGGGTCAGGTACTTCAAGGTTAGAAGCCGTGTCGTCCTCAGGAGTATCACTTTGTTCCTCATCATCTGATTCCTCTAATGAAATGACATTGGAACAAAAAATAAAGGTTAGATAGTGGAGTGGATGTTTAGAAATGTATCTGGTAAATGATGCAAATACCTTGCCCAACAAATAGGTATCCCTCGTCCTCCTCATCATCTTCAAAGATGTCGCCCTCATCGTCGTCTGTAATCGTCATAGTGCCATGAGACATCACGACTTGGGGTAATATTAAAGAAAAGCAAACAATGTATACAATGTTAATAGTAGTGAAAATTACCAGTGTCATCATCAAATAATGGTTGTGCAGGTGTAGTAGATGCATTTTGATTGCTTGGTCCAGCACTTTCTATGAACAACATATATAACGAAGAAGGTTAGATAAACGTGTATAGGAATCACAAAGTGTTAAGGTACTTTATGCAAATACCTTGCTCGGCAAACGGGTATGCATAGTCCTCTTCCTCATCATTGTCTGTAATCATCACCGTGCCGATAGATATTATTTTACAAATAAAGGTAAGAAAATAACACAAAGAATATTAAAAGTCGTGCAAATTACAGGTGTCGTCAAATAGTGGTTGCTCCGGTGTATCTGATGCATTTTGATTGCTTGGTCCAGCGGTTTCTATGAATCACATAATGAACATGGTTGAGATAGGAATCAAGTTGTTTCATGTCAAGAACAAATATTAGTGTGGGCTCGTTAATTACCGTTGTTGGTCACGGTTGACTGAGGCAAGGGTGTATTTTCATACATGTCATTGTCGTCATCATTTGCCTCCCCTGTAGCTTGTTGGAAGCGAATAGGTGATGTAGTGCTTTGTGTGGGTCCATGAGGCCTAGAAGAGTTTGCAATGGGCCACTGCGCTGTGGGATCATAGAGTGGATTCTCCATCGCAATGGACTCGCTATTTAAGGCATGTTTTTGCACCTCCCTAGAGCGGGTTTTGGCCACTTTCATTGCCTCTTTACGGGATGGAGTTTGATTGTAAAGCCTCTGTCGCTTGCACCTTTGTTCCCGTTGATCAGGTGTCATGTTTGCATATGTCAACCTACACCTTGCACGATCAGCCATGACTTGCTCATTTGTTAGCTGCCTCTTACGTGATCAGCCATGACTTGCTCATTTGTTAGCTGCCTCTTACGTAAAGCATTAGTGCATCGTGACTGCGTTGCTTGATTAATTATGCTACGAGGAGTAATTACAACATCATCACCACCACCTACATAGTTGTGCTAGAGTTAAAATAGTAGCAGGACAAACAAAACACACAAAATATATCCATCAACTATCCTCTCACTGTATTTAAACCTACAGGTAGATTCACCATCACATAAACATTGATGTTGATTCCATAATGACATCAATTTAATTACCTGATAACTGATCCGATAATATGTCGTCAATATTGTTTGCATGGAGTAAATCATTTCTATGCAACCAATCATCTCATTCATTAGGATCCGTGTTTTCCTTGTTTGATGTATCCTGACCATCTATCAATTGTGACACAACACATATGAGAAACATCAATAGTAATATCTATATTATTATTCACCAGCATTTCTACTGTACAACCATTGGTAGATTTCATAGATTCGACACGTGGTTGTTGATCCTTTTTCTTTTATTTGCTTCTCGACGTTTTTTATATTTTTCTTCCTTTTTTTCTTGAGACATCATATGCCATCGAGCCTTATCTCTTTCTCTCCTGCGTTGTTTAGCATCTCTTCCTGCAATGTTAAATCCATATAATATTGGTTATATCATTAATAAATAATATTTAAACAATGATATAAATTTAATACATTAAAAGAACCATGTACATTGTTTACCTCCATTAATAGTGTTAGTCTTGTCACCCAATGGTGTAGGAGAGCCCCTATTTTCCATTAAAATAATGCACAATTGCCTGTAGTGTACTTGTTCCTTAAAAAAAAAACATAGACAACATGAGGTCAAACCTGAGTGCAAAGGACATGGTTGTGCACATGTATGCATGATAATCTTTGGAAGGGATCGAAGGTAGCAGGCAGAATACATGTTCACACATGTAGATTCCTCGATAAAGAAATGCTATTTGTGTGGGCTCATGATTCAGCAGGTCCATAAACCAATTCATTCAATTAAAGATGGTCTTAGAGATACGGTTTGACTCATTCGGATCAGCCTTCAAATTTCAATGTATTAGGGACCCAACACACTTGCTAGGAATGGCAAATTTCAGTGAAGTTTTCAAACAGTAGAATTTTTGTTTATCATCTAAATTGTAAATAATGATGGTTTGAGACTCACTATAATTTCAATGTTTTGTGGCACAACTTGGTCAAAATATACTGCTCAATAGGGGTTTCTGTATTTTTAAGGTAACATAATCAGTAGCGACTTCTTCATTCCAACCTGATCTGAAACTACTTGATCCAGGCTAACACCAAAGGAGTGAAGGGAGACAATTTGGATAGGAGATTCAATATCACTTCTGCACAAAGATGGCATACCATGGTATCAAGTAGCTGCAACACAAGTTAAGCACTCTCTCTCCATGCAGGAAACAATCAATGCATCTTGCCCAGTCGATGAAGAGCCATAACTCTAATTAAATTATGGTGGATGTGATGTTTAGAGTTAAATTATCTACATGATTTTGAGTACAACTGGTCGATAATGTACTCTATTTTCCTCAATGTTTGAATCAGATATAAAAGGAGCCATATATGTACTTACAAATCTAACGCAAATTGATATGAAGATCTATATTGCATAGAACTGGTATTATCATATTGCAGCCTCTTCCTGCAATGAACTATCTATATGAAGATCTATATTGCAGAGAACAGATGTAGCCTCTTCCTGTACAGACAGTTCATCTGCATGAAGAACAGATGCTCTTCCTGTACAGACAGTTCATTGCATGAAGAGGCAACTGTCTCAATCCTGAAACCGCATGGCAGGGTCTGCATTCGAACCATGATGCAAGAGCAAGACAGTTCAGGTGTCAGGCTATATTGCAGAGAACTGGTATTATCATGGCCACATCATTATCAGCATAAGCACAAGTGTCGTATCATGCATGAAGCAAATGAAGATTACTACTGCTCCTGGTGTCAAAGAACAGAAGGAGCACATGTGGGCCAAAAAAAAAAAAAAAAAAAAACGAAAGTCAGGAATATAGAAGGAAGTACAAGGATCCCAAGCACTGAAAATGTCTATAAAATTATTTCCCACACACCACTGAAGTTACCTTTGAAGGATTGTTGCAACACACAGCAAAGTCAAATAATCCTGATGTGAGATCGACTCACCTGCACTGGCCAGATATAAATTCCATTTCAGCTTACTGGAAGGGAAAATAATCACCATAATATAAGGACAAATAGAGTTAGCATACAACATCAGTAGATGTTATGTATAAAACCCAATGAGGACTATAAAGAGATGTTCCAAGATCTATTATCCAGTAAAACTTTCAGTAGCACCACAGAACAATACATGCGAAAAATCCAGTAGAACAAACTGGAAGTGACGCGTGAGCATCCTTTAAAATGTATTACAGTGTCCAACCATGGGCAGGGCTATGGTGCCACGCAGATTGCAATGGCAGGTCACAGCAGTTCATTTCAAAATAAATGTCGGTCTGAGCACTGCCTTAGGCTCTCTCTCATTCAAGAGCAAGCAGAGGAAATAACAAGTTCAAAATGTACAGTTTCTCTAGAATGCCTGAATTCCCAAAATGAAGGTTCCCAGTCATTGAAACTAACCTTCATAAATAGCAATTCCACAAACTGAATTCCCAGTTAATAATAGAATGCCTGCGATCGGCCAATGGCCAAATAGAAGATTCTCTGTTAGGAAAACAAAAGGTAATAACAATTCAAGAAAGAAGACTTCTGAAATTCACCACCATTCTGACAGATAGCTAATTACACATAATGAAATGCTATTAGCTAAAAGAATTATTCGGTCTATGTAGTTAACTACATATTCATTTCATCCCTAGCCGGTCTATGTAGTTAACTACAAGCATGGTCGGGTAAATTCAGTACCAACCTTATTTTGTGCTGTTGTCAGTCTAAATTGCTGCTGCTAACTGATGCTTCCCGTTTTTTATTCCCCTTTATCCATAAAAAACACACCGTTAGAATTACTACTTTACAGTCATTCTCAAACTGAATACAGTAAGCATTTGTCAAAATAGGTAACACTAACATATAGAAGTTCTCTAACCCTCCAATTGTTTCTTGTCAGTTTGGAGAATGCCTACTGCATAGTAATTCTCAAACTGAATACCTAAGAGAGTTTCCACGCCACAAGTTGCATGAGCAGCAAAGTGAAAGGTTAAGAACAGATGTCTTTTTTTTGTTTGATGAAAAAACAGACGAGAATAAAGCATGTGCAAGTTCATGAACAAAACAGCTCTGTATGGCTTCTACAAGCTATAAGCAATGCTTATGACAGTAACAATACATGAGCTGCTACTTAACTGCAGTAGTCCTGTGTTCTGGATGTCCATAATTAGCGGTGTTTTGCTACAATCTATTAGCTACCCTCTGACAACCATCCGTTTTTCAAGCCATCAGATATGCTGTTCCTTTATTATGGATCTTCTAAAAGAGAAAATGACACCTGATTGCCCCCTTGAAGGTCAGATCACTTGATTAGAACAGGAATCAGCAGAATTTTCTAAGGTCAGATAGTTTTTTTTTCAAGTATATTACCATAATATGAGCAATCTACAGTTGACATTGAAAGAAAATAACTGAGTTGAAAGCGTGATGGTAAACGTGGTGACTTGAAGCACTCTTGTTCATATGAGAAATGAATCTATTTGGGACTGACCAACATCTAGAAACCAAGCACAGCACGGTCAGTATGTACGTATCGTCAAATAAACCTAAACGCTTGCAGAGCTTTGTCATTTTACAACAATTATACTTATTTGGTATCAAGACCCATATACTGTGTAAATATATTCCGTAACCAATGCAATTATCTTGTTACGATTCTATGAATCAGTTGGATTAAAACCTTAGATTTATACTATAGGCACGCTAATGGAGTCAAGGATTCTTCAAATCAGAACTGCTTCAAATCAGAACTGCTTGATGATCATTTATTGAAAGAAAAAAAAGTTTTCGCCTGAGCAAAAAAAATTGCTATGAAGAAACTTCATTCTTTTTTACTAATTTTATTAAGAGCCACGATGGCGCCAGAGCATCCTTATACAAAACAATAAGCAAGAGATTTCTCCTTTGATTTCACATGGCAAGGTCGGTAAATTCAGCTTTCCAGCTCTACTTGCTTTTGCGAACATGAAGATTACTAACTGAAATGACGACTTTAGTTTTCTAGTCTAACCATGTTCGTTTTGCTAGTTTGTTGTTTCTCAGTCATATAAAGATTAACTGAAGACTCATATATGAACCATTTGTTTGTTTTTTTAAAAAAAAGGAGTAGTCCGTACTAAAGATTCTATGGGAGTTTTAGGGGGTGCTGGACTGCTACTGTGTCCGTTCCAAGTCTTTCCATCAGAAACAAAATCAAATCTGTTCAACAGGCTAGAAAGCATGTACCTGCTCTGCGTGACGTCGTAGATTTGGCCCTTGATGGCCATGAGCAGCGGTTTCTTGGGGTCGGACCCGTCGTAAGCCCGCAGCTCCTCCTCCGTCACCTCGCCGAGCTGCACCGGCGGCGGCAGTGGTTCGAACGCGCTCTCCTCCGCCACCACCTCCTGCTGCCTCCTCTGCGCCGGGCGCGCGAGCAGTCCTGAAACCGGGCGGTCGGTGGTGAGCCAGGCGCCCTTGGGGGTCGAAGGCGGGCAGCTTGCTCGCCCTGGGTTCGGCGGAGGCGGGCGGCTGGGAGCGTTGCGGAGGCGGGCGGGCGGCTCCTTCTCCGCCTTGGATTGGATAGCGCCGCCGCCGAGCAAGCAGAGCTCCCGAGGCAGACGGAGGACGGCGGTTGCGGCCGGCGCTGGAGGCTCCTTGACGTCGTCTTCCCCGGAGGCGGCGGCGTGCGCGGGCGGGAGGCAGGCGGCGGTTCGCGGACGGAGCTGCGAGGTGAGTGAGACCGTGCGCGGGGGAATTACGGAGTGGGGAAACGGGGGTTACGGAGGGGAGTAGGGAATTAGGAGATGGGGCGGTTTTTTTTTTTCACGGGAGACATGGGCCGTGGAGGGGGGTTACGGTGTGGGATGGGTGATTACCGGGGGGGTTACGGTGATTGCGGTGACGATAACTTTTGATTTCTTTTAGTGGTACAAGGTAAGTGCCCGTGCGTTGCAACGGGAAATATAATACCACGATAACAAATATGTATGAGTATGTGTAATTCTAATTGCCAAAAGTAAATTATGTAATATCATAACTCTAGCTATTTTCAAAAGCCATTTACCCACATTACTATTTTACAAGAAAAAAAAGCACCTTTTTCGAATCTGTAGCATCTATGGTGCTCGCCATGCTTCCACTCAAGTTGATGCTTCCATCTTGCAATCACAAACATTACAGTTGCTAGATTTCAGCAGCAGTAGCGAGTACCGCAGGAAACAGAGCTGCAACATATTCCTTCCTTCGTACCTTCATCTTTTGGTATTCCCCCTCTCAGATATGATTGATGCAAGTTCCAAGGATCAGGGCAACACAACTCCAAAGCAACATAGTTGTACCTATAACCAAGGTATGCCAGCTGCTGCAACAGAAAAAAGCAGAAACCAAGAAAAATCAGATGCTTCATCTAGAACCCAGAAGATTTTGAGCAGATGATGCTCTTGCTAATTGAAATTAAGATTTATTATTTAAATCAACTTTGTTAGTATTAGGTAGTTCCTTAGGTGTACTGTTGCTGACTGTTGGTCCTCAAACTCAATGGCTAGCCACTTGCTATCGTTCTTTCCAGGTATCATTAATGGTTACGAGTAGCATCACATTTCCAGGTTCCATTAATGGTTATGAGTAGTATCACATGAATTTCTATAGGAATGAGGAGCAGTGTTCTGTGCAGCAGCAAACTGAAGAAACAATTGAGTCTAACCCGCTCAGCTTTACCCTCTACAAACCATAGTAATCAGATCAAACCAGCCACTGCCGGGCAGGGTTGAAAACCCAACAAATCAGTGTAAACCATGACATGATCGTCTTGACCTTTGATTTTGCCACCATGAGATGGTGGAAGCAACCCAGGACCTGGAAATTAATGATAGGGAAGTTGTGCCTTGTAGTTCCTTAAACCATGCGTTTTGGAATACAATGTTCTACACTTTCACGATAAAAATTGGTTCTCAAGGCTTCCTATGTAAAGCTTTCCCACACTGGCACTAACAGTTCAACTAAAACAAGTGCATCAATTTGACCAAATAAATCATGCCCACACAAAGCTAATTAATCCTTTGTTTCTGTGGCATCAAGACAAAACCGGCTGAATCCAAACAGCGAAGCAAAGAAAGGGCGCTCACCTGATCCAGCATAACGGAGATCTGCTCGTCGTGCAGGAGGCCAAGGTGCTCGACCACGGAGCTGGCGCACCGCATGTTGTTGACTTCCACGTCCTGCTCTGCGGGCCCGGCGGCAAGGCCACGTTCATGCTCGAGGACATGGACGCTGATGTATCGGCCCGATAAGCCTGGAGGAAGCCCTCGCCGAGGTGCTGTGCAGTGCGTCGTCGGGCTCGCCTAGCTCCACTCCCGCGGCATTGCGTGCCCCAACGTGAAGGCAGACAACGTCCTCGCCAATGCATGCTACGAAATCAAAATCGGTGACTTCAGCCTTTCCAGGATCCTCTACGATGGCCATCGAGTGCTCACCGGCGGCGCAAAGATCTACTCATTTACTACAGCCCCGATCTGAGCAGCGGTTGTTTCTTATGTGGCGCAAGACCGCAGGAGGGAACGAGGGGCAAGTATGTTGTGCGGGGGCGGTGGTTCTACAGCCGCGTGATAGAAGGGAGTTGGGCGGGGCAGTCATGCGGGGCGGAGGCGGTTAGAGCAACTCCAACAGTTTGCTAAAAGCATTTGACATCCTAGAATTTTTGCCAAAATCATAAAAAACAGCCTCCAACAAGTTGGCAAAACTACTTGGCATTTCTGTGAGCTTGGCAAAATTCTCCCTTCACTTGCCAAATATGCCAAGTGCTCCATCACTTGGCATCACGTGTATCTAATTTGCCAACTAGTTTTGCCAACTTGTTGGAGGCTTAATTTTGTGATTTTGACAAAAATGCTATGATGCCAAGTTCTTTTGCCAAGCCCAAATAGCAAACTGTTGGAGAAGATTTCTTTTTTCACTTGGCATTTGGTTTTGAGACTTGGCAAAACTATAGATTTGCCAAGTGAGTTTTAGCAAATTGTTGGAGTTGCTCTAAGTGAGTGGTGGATTAGAGCGCGGGGGAGGGGATTACCGCGGGAGGGGGACTACCGTCGGAGGGGGGGTCATTTGTTTAGCGGTGACGATGACTTTTGAGTCCTTTTAGAGGTAAGATAAGAAGATAAGATAAGAGGTAAGATAAGATAAGATAATTACGTGAGGACTGCCGGCGGTATTGAGATGTTGTTTAGACTTTCAGAGCAAAAACGTCACGTCTTACTTAAGGGTTAGGATCTGAAGGGCACCCCACGCTCTCGCTCGATCTGAGTAATTTGCTAACGAATTAACATAAGAGCTAGGCTCTGAATAGCACCTTAAACATCAATAAGAAGAAATATTCACGGATGAGTGTACGTAGTACTTGTTTCTCATTGAAAGTGTTGGGATCCCTCCATTCCGATTTATTATATATTATATATCAATTTATCTCTGACCTAAGTTAATTTCTCTAACTTTAACCAAATTTTTTATGAAAAAAATATTAACACATACAAGTTCAAAATACTGTATTATATAAACACCATTTGGGGAATCTAATAAAACTAATATAATGTTATAAATGATGATGTATATCTATTTGTATCTCCAATGAAGATAAACCTCACTACCGGATTCTTTAGCACCTCCTTGCGTCATGTCATTCAAAGGTTCTACCACCACAAATTAATGACACAATGAGGCAGTGGTGATACAAAGAGGCAGCACTATGTGAAATCGATCAAAGAGAGAAGTACCTTGCATAGAGCAACACCCCTCACCCACAAAAAAAAAAAAAAAAAAAAAAAAAAAAAAAAAAAAAAAAAAAAAAAAAAAAGTTTTAGGTCATGTTCGGAACCTGGGAATTTTTTTCAGTTACTACGGTGTTTTTTCTCATGTAAGTGAACTAAATCCTGTGGAATTCTTGTGAAATTTCTACACACCAATCACAAACATTCTATTTTACAATGGTCTACAAAAAAAATAATACCGTTCTTCATTAAACATGCACAGGAGCGCAGCTGATCGATGGAATTCAGTGCGTAGTGAAGTTTTTGGGCGATGGACCCTACCATCAAACGGTAAGATCCTCCAGTATTCCTCACCCGCTATGATGATCTGACACAGCGAAGCCTGAAAGGCCAATTTTGTTTCGCTTTTGCAACTTTATGGCAGGTGCGCTCAGTCACATAAAAAAGAGGGAATCCTCGCCCCCTGATTCACGATGAAATGCAAAGTCTTGAGATTGCATATGAAAACTGCTAGAGTATCCACTTTGATCGTGTTGGCCTTCGGGCACACGGTTACAGATTATTTGCAAAATTCTCCAAACAAATGTGAGCTAACAACACCAAAAAGAAAAAAGAAAAAAGAAAAAAAAGTCCTCCCTTGGTGTTACTCATGAAATGCTATTTCGCAACATATCTGCATATGGACTGTTAAAGTGTTATTTTCCTAATACAACAATGCTGTTGGCAAGTTTCTAACTATCTTTCACCTTGAAGAATGTGTACGAAAGAACAATATTGTTCACCCCGTCCATTTTGGGGTCTGTCTCAAATTCAGGATCGATATAGAAGAATACCTGAGAATTTCACAAGCATTGTCGTCAAAACATAGTTAACAAATAATTGGAGAGAACAGTCAGTATGCAATGTTGCTTAGCAAACTAAGCTTACTGGCATGTCAATCTGTTCTCCAGGAAGAAGTGTTTGCTCCTCAAAGCAGAAACATTGTATCTTATTGAAGTAAATCCCAGCCTGCAGGATAAAAGGTAAAATACTGCTGTAAACTCAAACAAACATAAAGTCAAAACTTCTCTAAGCTAATGACATGGTTACTATTCTCAAGCTCAGTGCCTCTGTTCCCATAGTATCATGAATAGACAGACAATTTCACAGAATTTAAACAGAAGTTTTGTATTCTCAAATTTTGTCTTTGGTGTTTGACATGCAATTTCATAAAACCAAAAACGTATGTCACGAATTTTCATCTGTCAACATCTGGTCTAACGTCAAAGCAAAACAGAACAGGAGTGTGCATGACAAGTTGATAACCTCCAAATGGCTCTGTATTTGCCCAATATGCTTTAGGGTGAAATTGTGCATCATTATTGATAAGTTCATTTGATTCAAAAAATAATGGTGTCCTTTATTTCATACTGAGATTTTGCATGTGTACAGACAGTAAAGCATCCATTAGACTTGACAGGCAAACAGAACATGAAAAGTAAATTTGAAAAATTCGTCAAACATTCGAGACTTCAGCAGCCTAATAAGCCTATACAATCTTCAAGGAATGAAGGATGTCTACCAAAACTAAAATCCAGAAAATAATATTAAAATTCTGCTACATGCATCTGGTTACAATACATCGATGACATCCTACAATCACCCTCTACAATTAATATTCACTACAATTTGTTCCATACCAGAATGCTGTTGCAAATAGGGTGTATTCATGGGAGAAGAATGTTACTTACACCTAGCATAAACTAATATTGCCAGAAGGAACAATGCTACATTATCGAGTAAACCATAGTATAGTAGTAAACATTGTTGTGCTAAATTGACCAAACTATCACACAACATTTCTAAGTCAATGATAATAATGTCATTAGATTCCAAGAAGAAACAGCAGGTATATGTGAATTACGTTAATAGTAACGAACTAAATCCAATTGCAATTTCGAACCTTCATAGGAGCAACATTGTATGTGGATACACCAGTAATTGGAGCTGAACTGCGATTCTCAGCAGTATAAAAAGCCAGAGCACTTTCACCAGGTTTAACTCTCACCTAAAATAAATGAAATAGGACCAGAATAAGTATACGTCAGAAACTGCTCAATATCAGGACTTGAATCCTAAATATTACCTCTCTCTGTGTAGGGATGAACTTCCACGGCATTCCATCAGCAACATCAGCATTGAATTGAACAATTATTTCTCTGCAAGCAAAATGAATGCCTTGATTCTAAAACGAATGAAAAAACAAAGTGCAAGAACAACAATAAAACTCTAAAAAAGCACAATAGCAGAAATACAAATACCATCAGTGCATAAGCTCTAAGGATGTAAAATAAGCAGCGGGGAAAAGGGCGATTTACTTCGTTAAATCATAAGGGAATACTATTTCAAAGGCCATCTCCGTTGCATTTAAGGCCCAGATCAGTTTTTAGGTGAACCTCGCCATATATCAAATAAAAAATCACAATGCAAGTTTCCTGAGCAGCTGACTTCCGCTCGTCCCCAATCCGCAATCCGGTGCCATCCCCACTGTGTCTCCTCTACATCCTCCGGCGCCGCTTCTACCCCAACCATCATCTACCACCTCCGCCCCCTCCAGTACCACCCCATCCCAGCAGCCCTGCTTTGCCTCCTCCACCGCATGCCGTGCACCACGTGTCGCCTCCTGCCCCATCCCAGCAACGCAAGTTCCGAGCCCTCCACCACTCTCTCCCGATCTGACCAGCTACCACAACCACCACGAGGGCCTCCACAAGCATCGGTGGTGGGGGAAGGCGCCAATGCCACCCCCGAACACGCGATGGCAACTGCAACATAGGCAAACTCAATAATATAATCCTTGAGGTTGTGGCCTTGGCTTGAGGTCTGGCGACAAAAATTCTCTACTTAGAACCTCCTTAGAGTTGACCTTGTTATGTATTAGATCGACCCTAACTTCCTTAGGACCTCCTTATTCCAAACACTCTGGATGCCATAAGGAAACTAGGCATATGTTTGCTCAAGTTACATGAGCTAGCATACGATTAAAGCACACTATCATCATAGGAATGAAATGGTCATCAAGAATGTACCAACTTAGTCTTTACCATTGCATGTCCTACATATCTTTTCACTGTATCTTGTAAGACCTGTGTTGTTATATAAGCTTAACTTTTGAAATCGAAGTATATGTGAGTGTGACCATAACACTATTAAACAGACATCAAGAAGGTTACAGTGCCATGTTTAAGACGCAAAGGAGAATTCTAATTTACGCAACTGGCATCAAACACATGATTTCCACAAAAATAAGATTTTTTTATATATATTTCAATCAAAATAGTGTTCCCAAGAAACTAAGGTCTTTAATCGAGCGTTCAGAATGGCATCCAGGGGGAAAACAAAGTATTCAGACGAAACTATTTCGTTGAATAATTGGTTCAATAATACAGTGTTATTGCAGGAACATGAAATAACTAAAATGCAAAAACTGGGTATCCCATGTTCAGCCAGGCTCACCGTGACGGTGTAGTTCCATCTCGAGCATGACGTGAGATCTTCTGCTCCACAGTCTGCATAGAGTACAAAAACACTCAAGCTCATGAAACCGAACGCTTACACTGGATATAACATCGTACCGAACTTTCAATGGGTTTATTATTTCTAAGGCAACTCCTAGTTGCTTAAGTATAAGCCACATTTCTGAACACTTGCATGAACTTAGAGTTAGATATAGACATACCTAAGTTTACTCAATGGTCAAGAAATTGGCATACCAAGAATCAGGCAGCAAATAAATAGCACAAGCATATGAATTCCAATCAATTCCACAAAGAAATTCACAATGATTATGTCCCAGTGATGTCTAAATATATGCATCATCTATGTCAGCATTCACCAAGAAAATGAACTGGAACAATAATGTCTTTTAAGAAAAATTAAGGGGCACAGTGCTGAGTTATGTTAGTGTACAAACACCAGAGTGCAAGATAAGATGAGACATTCCATTTCTCTGTGGGGAAAATGAAAACTCGCCAGTCCCACCTTCACCATTTTTTTGATTTGGCGTAAATCCATTGGCTTGATTTGTTACCATGTTCCTTAAAATAGTAAATATATTCTCCATTTTTCATGTGTCGTACTATTTCACAATTTTCGATATGGTCCATGGCTATGTCTGACCAGAACAGTTTCAGCCTAACCTGTAAAGAATGAAAAGCCCTGAGTGGCTGAGCCAGTGATAACTCCAGCAGTCCAGGGTGGCAAGTAAAGGCTTAAATGAAGCCAATAGCAGGAGCAGGAGTACATCTGCCGTCCAGGAGTTGTCTCTCCGGTCAAGACTCCTCACCTACAAGACTCGAACTCTCCTCCATCTTATGGTTCGGGCACTACGCTTACTGTGCCTCAGAGATGTTTCTGTTGCAGCGCAATGCTCCCTTTTGGTAAGCGTTTTTTTTTTCACAAACACAGCAACAAGGGTAAAACAACCTTTAAAAGTAGACAACTCCTAACATCTCAGATAAAGATCATATTCCCTTCATAATAAGTACATGATAACTATGAACTAAATACAACATATGGTGTCACACCTGGGGATTGTCAAGGACAGGCAGACTAGAAGCGGGAAGGCTACAGCTCATTCGCATGTTTTGTTTTGTTGACATGCTGTTGCTTGATTGGCCGTAATCGTTATGTGTGCGCCTACATGCAGTGTCTGTGTGTGTGGTTTAAAGACCTGACAATGTGTACAAAGAATGCTGAATAATTTTCTACCAGTAAAAGTAAAGCTCGGTAAAGGAGAACTACTCCCATTCCTCACAACTCACGTTGCCTGTGGATCGTTGGTGGCCACAGGTGTGAAAATAGACTCGAAATGCGCCTATTCCTACAAGAAACATACAGTAGGCCGTATCAACTTATGTTACAGGTGAATGGCCCGATCGCGAAAAAAAAGCTTATGTCACTAATCCCTACCAATGATAGAGATGGAGTGTTGCAAACTGCAATTAGCACTGGCCAATTATGAGATGGAGCACCTAATTCTAATATACAAACAATTGGCGATGCACATCTGCACACAGAACAACTGGATCGAACCAAATCGAAAATGAGGACAGTCCAGACCTCGCGTATTTGAGGGGTGCCGCCGTAGCCGGTAGCCTGGCAGAAGCGACGGTATAGCGGGACGGCGGCGTAGGAGGCGCCGACCATGGCGACCGCAACGCCGAGCAAGTACCCCAAAGTCCGTCTCGAGCTCTTCTCCCGACCCGCCGCGGTGGCGGCCGCGGAAGGTGACGACGAGGCGAGCCCGCGCCAGAGGAAGGCGGCGTCGGAGGCGGGAGGCCACCCGTTGCGCGGGCCATGGAGGCGGAGGAGGGAGGGGGAAAGTTGGTGGCGGAGCCTGGCGAGCGGACGCATCGCCATCGCGGCGGGAGGCGGCGGGCGGTGGTGTCGCCGCCGCGTTGTACTCTTTCTTCTTTCTTTTTCCTCTTTTTTGCTGCGCGAATGAAACAGAGCCGGGCTTCTACACGACGGCCTCTTTTGGATGGGCCGACAAAAAGAATTCACTCCCAGAGAAACTCTACAGGCCCATATTAGATGCGACTTCCTTCCCACGGGGAGATGTATCAGAGCATCTCAAAAAAAAAAAAAAAAAAACAAGGCAACAATTCCCAATAATTCACTTGGTATATCTTGTGTTATAGCAACTTGGTATTTTATTTACCAAGTGAAAAAAAGGTCTCTCTCCAACAACTCCCTATTCTCACTTGGTAAATCCCGAGATGACCACTTTACAGTTTAGTCCATAAATTTTCTTGAAATCAACCAAGGGCATATATATAATTCTTTGTGTCTAGTATTTTTTTTAAAAAAAGTCCGGAAAAGAAAATCTATCATGGCTTTAGTCCCTGCGGAGCAACGTGGCACCTTTGACCGGCGATATCTCGATGACGGCGAGGTTTCCGGTGAATCCACCACCACCATTGGCTTCGTCTCGACGAGACGAATCCATCGATATAGGTCTCCGCAATAAGTTTCAACCGTAACCGTCCGCGAAGGGCACACAAAGGCCGGCGACCACCGACGGCATCGCTCCTTGACGGACGACATCGCTCCGTGGCCGACGGCGGGGCTCCGTGACGGACGGCATCGCTCCGTGGCGACCACTGACGGCATCGCTCCGTGGCGGACGGCGGGCGTGCGGCGGCGGGGCGGGCGGCGCGGGCGCAATACGCATGCCCTCCGCGCGCGTATCTTTACGCGCGCGGAGGGTGTTTTTTCCGCAGTTGGTATTTTACCAAGTTGGTATTGGGAGTTGTTGGAGAACAAAATTTGTGTTTTTGCCAAAAAATTATAGAATACCAAGTTGTTTTTAGGAGCTCTTGGAGATGCTCTTACCCAACATTCTCCTCACAAAGATAAGCTTCACCTATTGCTTGCTCTCTTTGAACAAGTGGTGGTATCTGTGGAATATTTTCATATTTAACATGGTCTGACCTAAGCTAAAAAGTCCCTTATATTTAAGGGCAAGGAATATACATAAAAAGGGAGAGAGAGAGAGAGAGAGAGAGCAATAATCTTGAAAGGGATGGAAACATTCATAAAAAAGGGGGTATGGTTTTTAAGGAAATCATGCTTGATGACTTCGTCACACTAAAAAATTTTGGATTAAAGTGTAAATAAGTTTTATAGATGTAAATTACTTGATGAAAATCCCTCTCTTAGGGTTGTATTGAAAAATCTGTCTTACACAATGGCAGCAATGTGTTGATACAAAACTATCCACAAGTGCATAAGCTTTGTTTGGCAAGGTTATAGCTCTGAGCTTCAAGTCTGTTTTAGTCTAAAACACACAAAGATGGTTCATCCAAACACCATCATGTCCCTTGGCTCTTTGCTCTGCCAAACATGCTGTACTACAGTACAAGAATCAAAACCAGTAACTGATGTCTAAATAACTTGTGGACTTCCATTTTTTATGACCTAGCTCTGATTGCATTATTAATATCAACTGTCACAGTGTCACTTCTCTGTGAAACTGTATTCTTTAATTAGTTTCTGAAATACCATCCAGTTAGCAATTTTAGCTCTATGCCATTGCCATCACGTGTGTTAGATCAGTAAACAATGTGTTCTAAAAATAATTTGTCATGTCCAGATGTTGTATGGTGCATGTCACATTCACACCAATTGAATTAGTAGTGTCTTGCTTTGCTTGAGTGGTGGTCATTGGCCAAGACTGAGTGAAGACTGGAAAGCGCGGTGGCCACCCTCATGCTCTTGCTTGGCTGCTTGCAATGGCTGCTAGGAACTAGAATTTGATTGGAGAAAATAATGTGTGCTTCATTATATAATTTACTATTTTCAGGTGGCTTAGATCTTGACTAAGATTGTTTCATGCTTGCTGCTAGTATTGTACACCATCTTTATATTTTTTCATGTTATATTTTTCAGGAAGTGTTGGGAACAAGTGTTTGGCTTGAGAAGACTTGCGTTCATGGAAAATGGTTCTCCACATATAACCTGGTGAAGTGCTCAAGTGTTGGTAACCACTACTTTTAGTTTTTGAGTTCCTAGAAATTATTGTGTGTACAAACCTTAGTATCTCAACTACTAGTCTCGCCTGCTTGGATGTGCATTTCTGTAAGCTTTTAGGACATGGCTTTGTGCAAGACAAGATTTATTACCTGAGGGATCTTAATCTTGAATCTGGGTATGAAATGTGCAGCATATTTTCTAATTATATTTATTTATTTTTTTTGTCATATTTATATTGTTCCGTTGGACGATCTGACGCTATAAATACAATGTACGTTGGACAATCTGACGCTATATGTATGGCGGCATAGTATCTGACGCTAAACATTACCAAGGGACCATCTGACGCTAAAAATATTCATGGCAACGAACTGTCTGACGCTAAAAGTTTGGTCTGACGCTATATGTTTTTAGCGTCAGCACTTACTGCGTCTGCAGAAGTCTGACGCTATATGTTTTTAGCGTCAGACCGCATGACGTTGTAGCGGCTTTCAGCGTCAGATCATCCGGCGCCAAATCTGGTGTTGTGGTGTAGTGACTATCGCGTCGGTCTAATTCATACCCCCAACTACAAAACCGTCTATTTCTGGCACCCCAACTATCAAAACGGTTCACTTTTGGCACCTAGGATGGGCCAAAGCTGTTTTGATCGATGCTTGAGCAGTTTTGACCATGTAGAGCTCACACGTCAGCCACTCATCATGGTCTCCAAGGGCATGCTGGGCTCTGCTGCTCGTGGCTGCTCCCGCTTGAAGCTTCAAGCCACAGTTTGTTCAACTTCCTGTTTGTGCATCCTGTTAATCCAAGCCCGCGACACACAGCTGGCATTTCATCATCCATTCAAATATTCAATCACGAGACACACAGCTGCCATTTCCAGTGGCGGAGCGTGAATCAGAGTTAAGGAGGGGCCATTTATACTGTCCTTGAACTACCACTTGAAAGCAGCCAGTTGTTCTGCTATATGTGTATTATTTATTTACTGGCGCTGATATACTCATATTATTACTATTGCATCTCTTCGATTGTATGTCTAACTTGTTTGCTTGGATAGTCTTGCTGCTTTGCACTAGACATACGTATGCACAGACCAAGGGCAAGGGGGGGCCGGTGCCTAGGTTGGCCACAACTGAGCTCCGCCTGTGGCCATTTCTACCATTACCATGACGAGCTGCAGAGTATTCCGATGATGAGCTCACAAAGGCTTTAACAGCACACCACTATGAACCACATATATACTAATGCACGCGTCGCAGGCAGAACCACATATATACTAATGCACGCGTCGCGGGCACCATCCTGTCCGGCTCCTTCGTCCACGGCAACCTGCAACATCCAGTGCTCCTTCGTCTGCGGCAACCTGCAACACGCAATGCCCCACGAGCGGACGGCGGTGGCGAAAGCCTACAGAGCTGTGCTTGCGCGTTCCGTTCTTTTCGTGTGCAGGCCGCCGCTCTGGTGAGCGCGCTAGCCGCCGCGCTTGAACTCGAGGAGCAGCTAGCAAACCCGTCGACCGCAGCGCGGAGGCCGTGTTGGGACCGAAACGCGGGCACAGACTTGACCGCGAAGAGCACGCCTGAGCCGCCGGCGACGATGTGAAGCACCTGCATGCGCCCGACGGCTTGAGGGTTCGCTCGGCAGCTTCAAGCTGAAGCAGCCACGAGCAGCAGAGCCCAGTGCGCTTGGAGATAATGATGAGTGGCTGACGTGTGGGCCCGACATGGTCAAAACCACTCAACATCAGTCAAAACAACTTTGCCCTCTTCCATGTGCCAAAAGTGAACCATTTTGATAGTTAGGGTGTCAGAAATAGACGGTTTTGTAGTTGGGGGTATGAATTAGACCGACGCGATAGTTGAGGGGTGAAAACTGGACTTAATCCAAAAATTTATGAAAAAAAATTCATTTTTTTAGTTTTGCTTAACGCTAGCTTTAGGTGATTTGTGCTAAAATCTCAATGTATGGAGACAAGATGTTATAGGAAAAAGTAGAAATATGTAAAACAATTCTTAAATAATATGGTAGAAGTTTCAAACATTAAGCATTTTCCTATTAATAATTAGATAGTCATTGCTCAGTGTTCTCCTCGCCGACAAACCCTAATCTCCTCCACTATCTATCTCAACCATTGGATTTAGATCCAACCACACCGTTCTCTTCCCACCTCATATATAGATATCACTACCCTAGTCTCCACCATATACTTGCCCCCCATCGCCGCCGCTATTACCACCATCTTGCTTATCAAGGCCATGAAGGTAAGTTTTTTCTCTAGCACTTCAACTTTGTTTCTCAATTCCACAATCCTCTAACTCTCACCATCGTTGTTTTGTGGGCTTTTCTATTGATAGAATCTCCTTTATTTCTCGAGACTTTGTTTGTTTGGATCCTTCTTGCGGTTCATCTCGTCTCGTCTCGTACCATAGCTCAAGGGGAGGCCGATTCGTCGCTAGGCAACCTCGAACCAAAGGTGATAGAGGTTGATTCGGTGTGAGAAAACCTCAATATGACAACATCTGAGGCCGGGGAACCTTGATCAAGCAGCATCTGAGGCTGATTTGGTGCCAAGGAACCCCGATCTGGCAGTGGCTAATTAAGGCCAAATCAGTGGGGGAGGGGGCTTGATCTAGTGGCATATGAGGCCAAATCGGCATAGGGAACCTCGATCTGATGGCATCTAAGGCCGATCCAGTGCGAGGAACCTTGATCCGGTTGTGGCTTAGACCAATTCGGTAATTAGAAACCATTATTCAGTAGCGGTAAAGACCGAGTCTCCATCGGGGAAACTTGATTGCAGCAGTTGAGATCCGTTCTATACGGGGGAATCTCGATCTGGTGGCGGTGGAGGCCGATTTGGCGACGACTCAGCTATCCAAGGGAGCACACAATTGAACCTTGCTCGCGCAGGAGAGCCGATTTGGCTCACCCCCCTGTCACCGCTGCTGTTCGTCCTCGTCATGGAGGTCCTCAACGTCATGATCAAGGAGGCCGATCGCGTCGGGATCCTCACTCCACTGCCGGCCGCGGCTATGGCTTGCAGGGCCTCAGTCTACGCGGATGACCTCGTCATCTTCCCGTCTCCGACTTGCCTCGGACGCGGCCTGCGTCGGGGGATTTACTCCGCTCTTTGCCGGGGCCTCGGGCTTGCAGACCAACATCGACAAATGCACCATGACGCCGATCCGTTGCTCCGTGGAGGATCTAGGCCCGGTCCGGGAGGTGCTGCCATGCAGGATCGAGGAGTTCCCGACGAAGTACCTTGGTGTCCCGCTCGCGATCGGCAGGGTGCCTCGTGATTGCGAACAGGCATTGGTTGACTCTGTGGTGGCTCGCATACCTACCTGGAAGGCCGGGCTTCTAAATAAGGCCGGCCGCGCCACTTTGGTCAAATCGACCTTGTCCGCCATACCGGTTCATCTCTCCATCTGCTGCGCCCTCTCCAAACGCCCCATTG
This sequence comes from Themeda triandra, assembly GCA_018135685.1. NCBI lineage: Eukaryota > Viridiplantae > Streptophyta > Magnoliopsida > Poales > Poaceae > Themeda > Themeda triandra. Next base: position 125,165 of record JAENPR010000654.1, on the reverse strand, counting down.
ACGACATTGACGCGGCAAGACGGGGATTTCTCTGGGCCGGCAAGGAGAAGGCCTCGGGCGGCCAGTGCGCCCTTGCCTGGCCGGTTGCTTGCTCACCCAAGGAGCTGGGAGGGCTTGGCATACCGGATCTGCGGCTCCTAGGCATGGCGCTTCGCCTGAGGTGGGAGTGGGCAGCTCGCTCCGACCCGAGTGTTCTGTGGGCGGGGCTGCCACTCAGGACAGAGCGGGTGGTCTCCGACATGTTCAGTGCCTCGACGAATGTGACCATCGGGAACGGGAGGATGGCACGCTTCTGGACCGACCGGTGGAGGGCCGAGGGCAGGTTGTGCAACCTGGCTCCGGACGTTTACCGCTCGGTGCCACTACGGTTTTGGCGACGCTCGGTCCATGACGCGCTGTTGGACAACCAGTGGGCTTGGGATACGCAGGCGGGTTCCTCGCAGCTCTTCATCACGCAGTTCCTGCGGTTGTGGACCATGCTCGAGGACACGCAGCTTGACCCCCTTCAGCACGATCGTCTCAGATGGATTTGGACAGGGCGACGGGAATACTCCGGCTCGTCGGCGTACGAGCTTTCTTCGTGGGCGGGACCACCTTGAGGGGCGCCAAAGAGCTCGGAAGACCTCGCACCGCCCAAGGTGAAATTCTTCTTACGGACGGCCCTGCACGGCCGCCTTTGACGGCTCAGCGTCGGAAGCGGCACGGCTTGCAGCCTGGCGACGACTGCGTCCTGTGCCTACCAGAGCCAGAAGAGTTCCACCATCTCCTGCTGGCGTGCGTGTTCTCCAGAGAGGTATGGCACAGGATATTCGCACTGGCCGGCCTCGGCCACCTCACTCCGGCGCAGGAGGACCGCCTCGACGACTGGTGGCTTTCCACCAGGGAAGCCTTCGCCACAGACACTCGCCGTGGTTTCGACTCCCTCGTCCTGCTGGTAATGTGGATGATTTGGAAGGAGCGCAACAGGAGAACGTTCGAGGGAGTTTCGACCGCGCCGGCCCTTCTTGTTCAGCGCATCAAAGACGAGGCTGGCTGCTGGGTATCGGCCGGCTTCAGGGGCCTGGCGCCGTTCTGGGCGGTGGCACTCCAGCCTTAGGACCGTTCTCTTTAGCTTTGGGCAAAATTAGTTTAGCGCGGAAGTACAACACTCAAAGCTCCGCCGTTTAGCCGGCGCCTATTGTAAGTGTCTTGTCCGGGGATCGGGGGGCACCTCGCCCTTCGGTCACCCGGATGGTGTATCAAAAACTCTATCTTCTTCTTAACGAGACACGTGCCAAGAGCACGACTTCGAAAAAAGAATTTTCTTGCCTAGACAGGCAAGCTTGCCGTGCAAACAGGTGAGGCGAGGCGTGCAACCAGCAAGGGTCCCAAATATACCCTTAACATATCTAGTTTTTTTTTTTTGTCAACATTAATGGCATTATTATACTTCAAAGTAAGTGTCACTCTTTTCTTTTGTGCAATTTGGATAACGCCTCCTTTGTGCAACTTTGATTGGGAGCTTTGAACCACAACCCTTTCATGAGTCATGGGGGCGGCGAAGTGGAAGAAATGACATTGATGAGGACGAGATGTTGTTGATAACCATGCAAGAATATTCGCAAAGGATCGAGGTAATGTAAATAAACTTGTGCGCTTCTAAAGTTCTCTAACTTTTTATTTAGCAGAAAAAACCTTGTCGGATTTCGCGAAAAGAAAATAGCCATGATATCTAGGCAATGGATGTGTTATAGGATTTATGAAATTTCTTTGGGCCTGGGGATAAAACGGGGAACAGAGATGTAGGTTCATTGTCGTGGGCAATGCAATACCTTTACATCAGTTCATGGACATCTCTGATATTGATTTTCCGCAGGTCAACAGGTCAAAAGCATCCCAGTCCTGAGCCTCGATCCAGAACAGCTACGTGTCTGTGCAGTGTCATGCTACTCACATTTCGATCAGGTCTTTCCTTGCCCCGGTGATGTGTCGCAATTCGTAACTACTCCGTATAGTGTGATGCACCTTCAGTTCATCACTGGGTGCAGTCACAAACCTGACTACTCGAGCAGGGCAGCACCGCAGCAGGGATGCAAAGATTTAGAATGAGAATAGAAGCACAAGCACATCTGCACATCTTGTGCTAGCTCACCTGATTTATTTTCTCGAAGGGCACTGGTTCAAAGGAAGGATCGGAAGAAGCATTCAAGTTGTTTGACAAGGACCAGAATGGCTACATTCCTGCCGCAGGTGAGGTAAACCTCTTGTTTCTGCATGCTCCTATCCATCCGATCACTCTGCTCCCAATTATCTTTTTTAGACGAGCATCGACCCTCTAGTCGAGATCTCCAAGCAATAAACTCTTGCCAGAAGTTTATTATTTGGAAATTTCGTGTAGATGTCCCTCTAGAGAAAGAATTGGCAGTATAGTGATCGAGTAGGTAAGACCATGCTTAATCGAGGGGTTTACCTCGATCAGCAGCAGAAATATAGCCTTCCCGGTCTTTGTCAAACATTTGAATGCTTCTTTCACTTCTTCTTCTGAATCAGTGTTCTTCAGGAGCATAAATCAGGTGAGTTAGTACCAAAAGAGTGCAAAGAATACATAAACTGTATTCTGTATAGAAATTAGCAAACATTGTAGGAAGATGCCATTGTTAACACTTAAAACCGTACTATGCTCTGATGCTTCCACTACCACTATATGCTTTGGTCTAATCAAGCTGCTGCAATAGACCATTCTCAAGCCGCTAGTAGTGTGCATTGAATCAAAATGTTTAGTTTCATTTTAGGAATTTTTTTTGAGAGAACTTCGGGGGGGAGGGGGTCAAACGATCCCCACCTGCTTTTCCGTTCCACAGATACCTGGGGGGAACCCTAGTTGGTGGAAGGCGGGAACCTTGCACAGTTTTACAAATGAATTACAACCGGTCCTAGCCGGCAAGCAACAGGGGGTGTGATTAAAGAAGTATGGCGTGGCTCCAGTCGCGGATGCGGGCAACATCCTTCCTCGGGATCCGACAGCTCCAGTCTTTGACGGACCCCTTACAAGCAGTGATGAGATGGTTGATGTTTGGCGCCACACCATTGAAGATCACCGCGTTCCGGTGTTTCCAGATTTCCCAGCAGAGCAACAGGATGAGGGGGTGCTGGATCTTCTTGGAGACGTGTGGCGGAGGGGATGTGTTCCACAGCTCGGTGACTTTGGCAATGTTGTTCAGATCCCACCCGATTGCCACCTAGAAGGAATGTGCAAAGTTGCACTGGGAGAAGATGTGATCAGCTGTCTCCGGTTGAGCACCACAGATTTCACAAACCTCAGTGTCGATGATGTTCTTGCGCGCTAAGTTGGAGCGGCTGTTGATCCTGTCTTTCATGAGCAGCCATCCGAAGAACTTGACCCTGGGCGGGGCAAAGTGTTTCCAGACAAAGTTGTAGGCCTCCGCGTTACGATCTCCTCGGAGAGAGGTTTTGTAGATGAGCCCCGCGAGAAGCTTGTGGCAGCCATCTTCAAAAAAACTCGAGCGCTGGTCTTCAGTCTCTTCCAAGGTCACATGTTGCAGTCGGGTGGCGAGCTCCTCGAACTCCAGACTAGCCTGGGTAGAGAGCCTGCGCTGGAACATGCTGCGCAGATCACCGCTCACCACCTCCCGGACGGAGCATCCATTCCGGTCGAAGTGGGAGTGCAAGGCGGGCATAAGCTCCGCCAGGGGGGCATCCTCTAGCCAGCAATCTCCCCAGAAGTCCATGTGGCGACCGTCTCCGACGACGACTCGTGAGATGCGCTGGTATGCCGGGAGAAGACCTCTCAGCGCGCTCTAGTGCGTTCCAGCCATGTCCCCCTCAAGGGTCGCCATGTTGATCCGTTGAGCCGCCCAGTTCGCCCACACCGAATCACCGGGGTGGTGAAGCCGGTGTATAAGTTTTAGCAGCAAGCAGGCATTTTGGGTGTCCAGCCTTTTCACGCCAAGCCCTCCATCCTCCTTTTGCTTGCACACCTCCTCCCAGGCCACCAGGCTTTGCACACCCGAGGCCTTGTCCGTCCCAGCCCAGAGGAACGCCCGACATCGCGCATCGAGCTTCCTGATCACTCCAGGAGGGAGCTGTAGGGCGCCCATGGCATATGTCGGGAGCCCGGTGAGAACCGAGTTCACCAGCTCCACTCTTCCGGCTGAGCTCAGGAGGAAGGCTTGCCATCTAGCCAGATGCCTGTCCGCCTTGGCGATGAGTGGATCGAAGGCCGACAGTGGCAGCTTGACATTGGAGAGTGGCAGCCCCAGGTAAGTTTGGGGGAACACCCCCTCTCGGCAGCCGAGAGCACCCAGGGCAGCTTGGACATCCGCGGGGGGAATGTGCATTGGCGTCAGCGTGCTCTTCCCGTAGTTGATGACCAACCCCGTGCAGTCGGTGAAGCAATCCAGCACGCTTTTGAGCTTGTGGACACCGGCGATGTCCGCACACAGCAGGATGATGGTGTCGTCGGCATACTGTAGGACCGGCGCCGCGCCCGCGGCCAAAGGGTGCTTGATCACTTCATCCTGCTTGATGAGCTTCTGGAGCACGTCGGCCACAAGGATGAAGAGGTATGGGGACAGGGCGTCCCCTTGCCTCAACCCTCGCCGGCAGGTGATCCAAGGCCCGGGCGCCCCGTTGACAAGCATCGACGACTTTGAGGTGGTGAGGAGGCGCCTGATCCATCTGATCCACTTCGCTGGGAACCCCCGAGCCGCTAGGATCTTGATGAGGCTCCGCCAGTCCACCGAGTCAAACGCCTTGGTGAAGTCGAGCATGACGATGAAGGTGGGCGCCCTCCGACGATGGCAACACTGGACAAGCTCCGCCGCCAGAACAAAGTTCTCCGAGATCGAGCGCCCGCGGATGAAGCCGGTTTGGTCCGGGTCGACCAGGTCCGTGATCTGCAGCTGCAGCCGGGTTGTTAATATTTTGGTTAGGATATTCACCGGACAGTTCTGCAGGGACACCGGACGGAACGCTCCCGGCGACGTCGTGCACTCGGTTTTGGGGATGAGCACGATCACCGCTCGATTCACCCGCTCCAGGTCAGCCGTTTCGTCGTGGAACGCGGACAGGAACGCCATCACGTCCTCCTTGACGGCCGTCCAGGCGGCCGCGTAGAAGCCGGGGCCGATCCCGTCGGGCCCTGGTACGCTGTCCGCCTTCATGGCCCGGACTGCGGTGCGCGCCTCAAGCTCAGTGAAGGGAGCCACGAGCTGGTCGGGCTGAGCCCGCGACGCTTTGGCATACAGGGCCTCGACGTCGAAGCTCTAGAATGTCCCCTGCTCACCGCCCAAGATGTCGGTGTAGTAGGCGGTGAGCGCGGACACCTTGTCCTCGTGGCTGAAAAGTTGGACGCCGTCCACTTCCAGAGCGCGGACCGCGTTCCGGCGAGCACGGAGCGAGGTTTTGGCGTGGAAGAACTTCGTGTTCGCGTCCCCCTCTCGCAGCGCACGGAACTTCGCCCTCTGTTTCCAGTACGCGGCGCGCTGAGAGATGAGGAGCGCGACTTGATCTTGGCAGCGACGTCGGAGCTCGCGTTCACCTGCAGAAAGCAAACGGACTTCCTCATAGAAGTCTATTAGTTGTATGACGAACGAAGCATTGTTGAGGCGCTCCGGTCTGGCTCGGTGTTTCTTGGACCAAGCTTTCGCGCCATGGCGCAGGGCTTTGATCCTCGCCACCAAGCCACCCGTAGCGTCCGACGGCGCGCGCACTGGACCAGGCAGGCAGGACCTCAGGAAGGAAGGTTGGGGATTTGTGCCACGAGTTTTCAAAACGGAAGCGAAAGTTTTCAAATGCGCATTGCATTCTTCTGAGTAACAGAGCCCACGAGGGCACTAGGGATGCAAAGTTTTAGAATGGGACTAGGAGCACAAGCAATCTGCACATCGTATAGTAGCTCACCTGATTTATCATCTCGAAGGACATTGATTCAAAGGAAGGATCGAAAGAAGCATTCAAGTTGTTTGACAAGGGCCAGAAAGGTTATATTCTTGCAGCAGGTGAGGTAAACCCCTTGTTTCTGCATGCTCCTATCCATCCATCACTCTGCTTCCAATTATCTTTTTCAAGACAAGCATCTGCACGCTAGTCGAGATTTCCAAGCAATAAACTGTTGGTATTTTGTATGGAGTGGTTAGAGCCAATCTTGAATGGTAATGTCAGGCTCTACATAAGCTGCAATGTTGATCCAAGTGATCAGACCCACATCACTAATGTCCCGTTTGGCACAACTCAGCTTGACTATTGAAGTTTTTGTTTTGGAAAACAGCTTCACAAGTAGTTTTCTCAACGAAGCTGAGTTGTTTTCAAAAATTGGTTGGCAAAACAGCTTCGTCAACAACTTCATGCATTGTTGTGAGAGAAAAATGAGGGAGAGAGCTATGAAAACTACTTTTTTAGTCTCACCTCGCTCCAATCCTTTGTAAGGGCATTAAAATAAAAGAGCTTCACCCATAAAGCTGTTTTGGAGAAGTTCGTGTTACTGTTTTGTGCCAAACAGGGCCTAACTTTGAGAAAAAAAAAAAAAAACTTTCCAAACCCAGTATTAACAAATCCAGTTGGCAAAAGTTGTTAACCATGAACCCTATCTTCATACAAACTTTGGATATATGAAGCCTTGGTGATTTACAAAGGGGAATTAAGTACTGGCGAGTGGCGACAAATACTATAACTAGTATCAAGAGGATCAATCACCATTGACTCTTGCCTAAGTAATTAGTCAGACACCAACAATATGTTCTATGTCATAGTCCTTCTACTCATTTGCACAACATCCTTTGTTTGAACTCATCATAGCTCACAAGACCATCACCGTTCGTGTCCGCCTCCCGTATCATCTCTCTGACTTCCTCATCAGTCAGTTGCTCCCCAAGGTTTATCATCATGTCACGGAGCTGCAGAGTCAAATGAACTGATGCCATAAGTTTATCATTTGGAAATCTCAGTATAGTGATCGAATAGGCAAAAACATGCTTAAGCCCGGGTTTACCTCAGCTGCAGAAATGTAACCATCCTGGTCTTTGTCAAACATTTTAAATGCTTCCTTTACCTCTTCTTCTGTCAAACATAAATTTAAATGCTTCACTTTATTCCCCGTCTCAAAATGTCTTCTGAATCAAAAACTAATTGTTTGATTGTACTTTGCTTTTGAGCAAGAAAGCATAAATCAAATGGTGAGTATGCAAACTCCCAACTTGGCCATGATCTAAACAAGGCCTAAGACCAAAGAGTACAAAGAATACATAAACTGTATTCTGTATAGCAAACATCGTAGGAAGCTACCATTGTTAAACTTAAATTCGTACAATGCTCTGATGCTTCCAGTACCACTGTATGATTTGGTCGAATCAAGATGGCAGTAGACCATTCAAGCCGCTAGAGTGTGCATTGGATAAAAATGTTCAGTTTTCATATTAGGAATTTCAAATGCTATTGTGCATTGCATTCTTGCGTAAGAGAAATAGCACCTTTTCAATAATATCTGTGAGCAGACCAGCGTATTGTCTGACATTAAACTAAAAACTTTGACATAAAGCTGATATATAACCCTCTCACTTTAGGACACAGTAAGTCACAAAAAAAAAAAAAAAAACTTAGGACACAGTATGGAAATCATATGAATTTGAGGTAAACAAGCTACGGAGAATTATTCTTGAGGGGAATATCTCATGACGCTAATCCTAGGAAATATGTACAATATAAGTTTGGATTTTGGAATGCAGCGTATAGAGCATCAAGTACACTAGGATAACATAATAAGAGAAAAATGTAGGTCATACTTTCAGTTTGTGCGCCATCAAATTCAAGAATTCATTAAACTCAATAGTTCCGTTTCCATCAGCATCAACCTCCTTGATCATATCTTGCAGTTCAGATCCAGTGATGCTATGACCCAAGGACTTCATCACAGTTCCCAGTTCTTCGCTAGTTATGAATCCTGCATACATGGAAGTGGAAGAATCTGATGTGAGTTCATTTTTCAATCTGTTAAAGCAAAAGCACAAACCAATTTTCAAAATCTGTTAAGAAGCAAAAGCACAAACCATATGCATAGCTGAGTCAGATAAATAAGATGCAGATACTTGGATTAGTTAGGAAAGAAAATCAGCACAAACAACTCTAAAATTTGTGGTGGCAGTACTGCAGCCTCCGCATTGTTTATTCCTAGCCATTTCATCCAATCCAATTTTCCATAAGAACATGTACGCAATCCCAACAGCTAATCCATTTTTTTTTTATCTCTAGTCAATCAGATGGCGCCAAAGGATGTTGGGTTCAACTGGTTACCCTAGTTAGCCTAGCACTCCGGCGGCAGCGGATACAGAGATCTTTTTTTTTTTTAGAAAGGGTCACGTGACCCGGCCTTCATTGGAGGCCATGCGAGACCAGAAATTCAGTCCCCTACGGGACTCGAACTCTGGCCGGCAGCCCCAGCACCTGGGCGCTTTGCCACCCGAGCAAAGCTCGGTTCGCGGATACAGAGATCTGGGAAGAGCAATCTGCACAAACACCTGAAAATTCTGACAGCAAACATCAAGGCAGATACATAGGTAAAAATTCAGATACGAGACCACACGAACGGAGAAAAAAGCCGCCAAAACAATTCCTAGAAGGCTAGAATTCTCCATCTCGGTGTTCCTAAAAAAACCATTCACCCTGATTCTAGGCATGACACGGGTAGAGCAACAGAACAGATCGAAAAACTCCCGCGATCTACTACTACTAGCAAACAGGGCGGATTGCTGGATGGACCGAGAAACCCTTAGAAGCTGCGGCCGCAAGGGTTTAGGAAACGGCGCGCGCGGTCGTACACGTACCGTCGCTGTTCTTGTCGAAGAGGGCGAAAACCTCCTTGAACGCGGTGATCTCCTCCTGAGTGAAGTACTCCGCCATCGATCTCGTCGGTCGATCCTGCGTCTCTTCGTTCCGCCGCCTCGTTCACGCTCTTGAGCCGGTGCGCGATGCTGAGGCTTCACGGGGACGCGTGCCTACGGAGCTTTGCGTTCTCGAAGAGGGGCCTGTCTGGACGGCGAGGAGGACTGCAGTGTGGGGGCCAGGGACCGGGCATGGCATGGAAGGTTAAAGCAGAAGAGGGTGTGGGACCGGGTCTTCCTGAGTCTCGGTCGGTTTCACCTGATGCACATGCACCTCGAGGGGAAAATGCCTGGCGGCTTGCTCACTGCCAACTGGGGCATCGGTGGTTTATTATTTTTTTCTCGGTTGTTTTTTCTATTTTTGTTAACTGATGTTTGAACATGGGCCCTGCCCAGTAGATTCCGTCGCAATTACAGGTTGCTGTTTTTCACGGGCCGAAACAAAATTGGGGGGCCTTGCATAGGTGGCCCTAAAGTCAAGGACATATGGGCCCGATCCAAATATTGCCGTTCGAGCGTCGAACCGGAGATTTCGATCACCGATCACACTACCCATCGAAATCGAGTCCCTCCTGCTCTAGCGCCGATGTCCAGCGGAGGCCGCGATATCTCCCCCGGCAACTCCGATTCCATCCCCTCGTCAGCGGCGAAGGACCGTAGCGTTGTGCTGTCGGAGCTGCTCGGGCACATCCATGGCTACTACAAGGCTGCGCTCGACCGGCTCCCGGTGGATGAGATGCCGGCGCTGATCCCGCGACTCCTTGACGCCGGCGTCTGCTTCGGCCTCCTGGACCCCGTCTCCAACGTAATCGTAAGCAGCATCCCCACCCCATCATGCGAGGACCTGTCGGAGCCCAACGCCGCCGCCGCGCAAGGCAAGGAGGAGGATAACAGGAGAGGGAAGACGAGGAAGATGAAGGCGGCGGAAGGGGATACCAGCGGCAGAAGGGGGAGGAAGAGGAAGAGGAGGAGGAGGAGGAAGAGGAATAAGATGGCGGCGGCGGAGGCGGCGCAGAGGAAAAAAGATGAGATTATGTCAGTGATCACCATTCACCACAGATGCGAGCAGCATCTCCCACCTTCCTCCGAGAGCCAAGAGAGCCAGCAGCCTATCGCAACGGAGGACCATAGCGCAGAAATCTGTAGAGGGACTTGTCACGTTCCTCATCTGCTACTTCCGGCATCTCCCTGTCTCGGATGCCCTGCACTACCTCGTCCTGTCGAAGGCCGACCTGCTAGCAGACGTCCTCCTCATCGAGCACAGTCGGGGCACGGGACGCAGATGGTTCACAATCTCCTCGCCAACCATGGAGATAGCCCTGAAGTGTGCTGCCATGTCTGCCTCGCTCCCTGAGCCGGCCCTCTTTGCAACAAGATCACTGTTACTGGTCTCGCGTCTTGAGCGGCTCTCGCAGATTCTTACCATTGAACGCGGCCTTTTTGTTGATGCCATCGAGCAATTCCACGAGGAATGCCATCAAGGAGCTACCCTGTTCTCCTGAGGCTGTCCGGCAGGTGACTGTTCGCTTAAATCGCTACATCAAAGGAACAGCCAGCATCAACACTTTTCCCATTGAATTCAAAGAGACTCTGAGAACTTTGCTTCTACAGAAAATCCATTTGTTGTACCTCAAAGCAATTGCACTGCTTCCGAGGAATGCCTTGCGCACACGCCATCACCAAGGCCTTCTCAAGGCCGGCTACTGCTTTGGTCCAGCTAATGACCCTGTCTCCAACATCATTCTCAATACCATCTGGTACGACACTGTATTCCCTCCATCCAAAGAGAAAGAGTTGAAGGTGGACATGAATACATGATCAGCACCAAAAGTCTTCTGCGCGTTGAGTGCCGCTTCCTCAATGGCCTCCTTGCTTTCCTCCGTGTCCTCTTCCCTGAACTCTCTGAACATGATGCCATACTGTACCTTCTCCACTCCAATGCTAACCTTGAAGAAGTCATTTTCAGAGCAATGCATAACCATGATATGTCGAGCTCTTTTGTGGATGCTTACAAGGCTGCAGCCGATGCGGCATGGCATCCTCAGCCAGATGCACTGGTGGAATTTGCAGTGTCAACGCGCCCAAGTTTGTTGCCAATTTTCAAGGCATCGCAAACGGTTAGCCGCACAGTCACCTCCAGCGAGGTCGAGCTCATTGCAACATATTTTTCAGACAAACCATGCCCTGGAAAATCTGTGCCCTCAGTTCCAGAATTGGTTCCTGGAGCAGCCAAGATTGTTGAAAGACACAAGCGGAAGTTCATGGCTAATCAGCATTTTATCCGCAGAAAGGCGAAAGCTGCATTGAAGAGATATGCAAAAGAAAAGGTTGTTTCTTATTTTCTTTATTTGTCTACAATTTTTGTTATTTTTACTTATATAGTTAATATTAATGCAATTCCATAAAATATCTTCACTGACCTGAATGCCTTGCTACAGGGAGTAGAGTATGAACTTCATGTCATATGTGGTGCAAATTTTGATGTACCTGAGAATGGCCGGCATGGTTACTTCCCGAATCGCAATGGATTTCCATACACTCATGTCAATTTTCTGGCAAGACCAAAGGGTTCACAACCTGATAACACAGCTTCCAATCTTTTTTTCCTTGAGTGCAGCAATGTTGAAGAAGACCAAGATAGCCTATTCCATGCCACACAGAACTTGAGTCGCCTACAGATTCTGGTATGATCTCACACTTGCACTACTTTTGAATATGCATGAGTGAACATTTCTGGTACGTTGGTGTTATAGCCATTACTGAAGAACCCTCCTAGTTGTTGGTTTGCAGCTTCAGCACCAGCTACCTATAATCCTTAGGCAGTTTGCGTGTAGCCAAAGTTGTATTTACAAAGGCTAGTATTGACTGTGTATGTGTGGCTGCTCTATCTTGAAGCTTTGGGGCTCATGAGCATTTCCATGCAAATGTGAGAAGTTCTATTGTTCTAGCATTGACCGTGCCCATTAGCTTTGCTCCTTGCATGCCTTGAAGTCCAATTTGGCGGAATGGTTAAACTGATAATTTTTTGAGTAAAATAATTTTTGGGGATCTTCTTTTTTATGCCTCACTGCTGAGTGGTTTTCATTCTCCTTTTGAGCAGGTAGGTGCTTTCATTGTGAGTGCGAAGGAAATAAGATTGTGCGTCCATCTTTTGGAACGTACCACGGGCGTGAAACGGATTTTGAGGAAATGGCTTGTGGGAAAAGGGGAATTCACAATGATGGGCTTATAATATCTGAGAAGATGGCTATCGAGAGTGTGGGTTTATCAAGTGAAGATGACTGTGTCTATTTTGATCCTTCTATAGACTATGACTTTGCTCTGGGCATGAACAACTTAGTGAAGGAGGAAGATGAAGCACGTAAGGAGCTTTTCGGGGAAACTGGAATATAGTAATGTCCCTGACATGTCCTGCGAGTCAGAGCTCACTACCGGAAACGGAATCGTTGCCGAGGGTGACAACCTTTGCCGAGGGTCTAGAATCGGGCTCTCGGCATGGCATCAGGTGCCGAGGGGCTACCATCGGCAAATCTAAGCCGTCGGCAAAGAAAGTTAGCCGACGGCCGACTGTCGGCAGAGAGCACCGTCGGCAAACTTCAACCTTTTGCCGACGGCCAACTCTCGGCAGAGGACTGGCTCTCGTCAAAATATAACGGCAGCCCAACGTCGTTAGTTGCGCTATTCTTTGCCGAGAGGAGGTGTGCCTCTCGGCAAACCTTTTTTTTTTTTTTTTTTTTTGCCCATACGCTTTGGGCCTAAAGGGTTACATTACACGTTCCTATTTGGCCCGTGTACGTGTTTGGGCTGGCTATTTTGTTTTTCACTCCTATAATCCGGCCGGCCGGCTGTGTTTTTGCCTCAATGGAATTAAATTCAAGCGAGAGGAATCAAAGAAAAAGGTCCATTTTACAGCTAAATAGTATTTGAGTTTTAAAACTTATAGATGGATTTAAATTTTTAAAATGACCCAAATAACTTTTTGTAAGTAAAAATAAATTGTAATAGTACTACAAAACAAATACTATTTAAACTAAGCTTTCCACTATGTCGATCAAACTAAACTACATTCCATATCAAACTGATTAATTTAGGTTCTAAACATTCTTATGTGCAATTTTTAGAATGCATGGAGTGCAACAATCCTAGACAATAGACTAAGCCCATTGCTGACAGGTGTAAAATTGAATTTTCTCAAAATGAATAGAAGAAAATGTATGGAATGCCCAAAATTAGTGAAGATTCTAGACGCATAATTGCTCGTTTTTCCAGGTTTCCCAACTCTAATGTAAGGGGGGCATTTAAGTTGTTCGAGCCAAATCCTATGAAATAATTAGTAAAACAATTCCAGTTAGTCAAAAAAAATATGACAACTCAAACATATATTTCTAGTTTTTATGATTCAAAATTTGGAGCTGATTTCTAATGGAAGTGCCATGATTCAAAATTTGGGCAGCATTTCCTCTGTTTTTTCATGCATTCAACATGGACAATCAAGGAACAATTAATAAAACATAAGAACAACAGCACACATACCAACCATAGTTTTCTCAAATGCTAAGGGAAACAAGCAATAATCCACAAGCAATATTCCACAAACATGAACCACAAAAGCTAGGCTGCACAGCAGCACATACAGTCATAGTTTTACACACACAATAAAGTTTGAAGCGAAGTAATTGCTGCACCAGCAGTCCAGCACCAACAAGGCAACAAGAATGGCACACAACTTCACTCCACAGCTCACAGCCACCTCCACGGTTCCTGGCACCAAGAAGGCAACAATAAGTTTATAATGAGTAATCAAGTGTAATATATATGACACAAACAAGAAGAAATTATTATTATACAATTAGCTCACATGGTCATTTATCACTACTTGTTCATGCTTTCCTTTGAACTTGGATTAATTGGTGGACATGCTAATTTTGGTGGACTTATTTGACTGAGAGCCCAAATTGGTGGATGTAAGTTACACTTGCTGTCATTTGCAGTTGCATTGTCTACTGTCACTGTCATTACTTTTTCTAAGCCCCAATCAAGCAAAACTGACTTCCCCATAACCAATTGTCTACGGTACTTTATTCCATCACAAAATGGACCCTTCTTAGGCTTATGGGGAGACGGTGTCACGATGGTCCCAAGGTGCAGTTGGTTTTCATATATATACATATATATCCTTATGTGTGCACTTAAGAATAGAAGATCAACTATATATGTTGCTTCCATTACATATGCTAAGAAAACAGCAAGTTGCTGCTGCAAATGATCTATACATATATTAGATCACTTCACAAAAGGCAACTATATAGTTGCTGCAGAAAAGGCAACATATAGTCGCTGGACAAAAGACAACTATAAATCCTGCACAAAAGACTATCTAAGTTGTTGTCTGGACTATCCTACTGTCCAGATTGACCTCTCTTGGTCTTACCTGTCTTCTTACTAGGGGCAGCACCATTGTTCTTTACATTATTGGTCCTTGAGGTGATGAGGTCCTTCCAGTACGCCTTGCTGGTGGGAGGTTGGAAATGATGTAGGTAGAGTCTGGCAACGGTTGAGTAGAGAGCTACCCCTCTCTTGCACTTGAAAAATTTTTCCTGCAACACCATTTAGTAGGACTGCACTGGATGCTGAACTCAGAATATTGTGTACCCAATTTATCCATTGACTTGGGAACCCAAGGTGCTACTTGTTAGTTATCTATTTACATTTAATGACACATCTTCGTTTGTGCAGCGCCAGTCGGTGGTGGCGTCAAGCGTGGGGCCTTCCCAGCTCGGACCGGCGCGGTGATGAGTTGTGCACGTACGTTGTGTTTTGTTTATGTTGGTGATACACTTGGACACTTTATGTGATGGACACGTACTTGTGTTGGACGCGAATTATGTGATGATGTCTATGTGAATTACCCGATATTTTTTTGTGGTTTAATATGAAAAATCAAATATGAAAATAGACAAATTCAGTGGCTTTGCCGAGAGGCAAGCCCTAGCCACCCTCGGCGTAGGCATAAGTAATAAAATTCTCCCCCCTCTATGCCGAGAGCAGACGTCAGACACCATCTCTCGGCAAAGATATTAAAATAACATTTTTTTTGTGCCGAGGGTTCGCTATGCCGAGAGTCGGGTATTTGCCGAGAGCCAGCCTCTCGGCAAATGACGACTCTGCTCCGTCACCGGACGGCTTAATTTACTCCGTGAGGGGAGGCTGACGGCGTCGCTTCTTTGCCGAGAGCTACTTGACTCTCGGCAAGTCTGGGAAACGCAGTGCCGACGGCCCGTGTTCCAGCGCTCGGCTACTCCGTCTTTGCCGAGAAAGGGGCCGCCGAGGGCCTGTTGCCGAGAGCAACGCTCGGCCCATTTGTTGCCGAGAGTAGTGGCCGTGCCGCCGAGGGTGCGGGCCATAGGCAAAGCGCCCGAATCCGGTAGTGGCTGTCCTCAGAAACAACACGGATCTTTTTCATGATAGACAGTCTTCTTGTTTTCCAGTGCTAAATTGTGGCTTATATTATTTAGTATAGGGCTACTATGTATAAGAGTTAATCAGTGATGGTGAAATCTGCTAACTTTGGTGTTTAGAAGAGTTTTATCAAGTTATATGTTTATGTGTACACTTGAAGGCCAGTTCCACCTTAATGACTACCATTTTTTTTTTTTTTTTTTTTTTTTGCGATCACGCCCAACTCTGGACGCGTTTTTCATTAAGCAGAGAAGAGTCCAACCCCAACATTACACGCGGTAACCACAGTTACCACAAAACCACAAGGAAAGAAGAAGAACTGAAAGAGAAAAACTAAAGCAAAGGCAAATGCGAAAGAGGCCGAAGGCCAGAAAGAGGGTACAGGACGGCCGCCCAGGCCAAGCCAAGCAAAGCCTGATCAAAGCGCTAACAGAGCTCCAAGCTGCCTATTGCCCGCTGCAAACCACAGCTCCGCCTCCTCAACTATCGAGGCCACCAGCCTGCCAGCCAGCGAACTGATCCTATCAAATGTCCTCGTGTTCCGCTCCTTCCAGATCCTCCAACAAGCAAGGGCGAAGAGCGCGTCGAAGCCCTTCCGCCGAGCGCGGGGAAGCACCTTCCTGCATCGCAGCCACCAGGAGAAGGCGGACTCATCCTGCTCAAACTGAAGCCCGAACAGGTGGAACCTGAGCAACAGTAAATGCCACACCTCCCTTGTGTAGACACAACCAATAAGAATAAGATCCATCGTTTCGATCCCCTGGTCACACAACACACAGACGTTGTCAGTCTGAAGGCCATGCCTGAATCGCCTGCCCGCCATCCAGCAACGGCCGTGCAACATGAGCCACAGGAAGAACCGAACCCTCGGCGGGGCAGCCGTCCTCCAGATCTGTTTGGCCCCCAACGGGATCGTAGAGCCAAGGAACATTGCGCCATAAGCCGAGGCCGCCGAGTAATTCCCATCCGTAGACAAGGACCAACTGAACGTGTCCGCCACATCAGACAGTTGCACCGGCTCTAACAGGTCATAGATCCTGGCTACCTCGACGACCATCTGCATGGTTGGCGCACCCCGCAGGTGATCCACCCAGGAATCGTCCGGCAGCGCGTCGGCGACCAAGGCAAACCTCTTCCTTGGCCTGACAGCAGCAAAGACAGTGGGTGCAATGTGCTCCAGACTTCGGCCATCCAACCAACGGTCCTTCCAGAACAGCACAGAGCGGCCATCTCCTAGGGTGATGCGAGTTGCTGCTTGAGCGATAGCGAGAGCGTACCGATCAGCGTCCCTCGGGGGTCGGCCATTGAGTCTGTCCCGCCAAATCCATCGCAAACGGAGTGCGACACCCACCCGCCTGAGGTCCGTCACTCCTAGCCCACCAAGGCTCTTGGGCAGGCAGACAGTTAACCAGGCCACCTTGCACTTGCCACCCGCCACCGTTGTCGTCCCCGCCCAGATGAAGCCTCGCCGCAGTTTGTCGATAGCCTCTATCGCCCAGGGCGAAAGGCAAAGCGCGATGGCTGTGTGAATCGGGATGGCAGAGAGCGTGGCCTTGGCCAGCGCCGTGCGGCCTGCCACGTTTAGAAGGCGTCCCTTCCAAGTCGGTATCCGGGCTGCTACTTTGTCCACAAGCTCCTGCTCGTCTGATCTTTTCAGCTTGAAGACGGAAAGCGGTATCCCCAAGTAGCGTATGCAAGCTTGGGATGTCTATGAGCGCCTTTACATGTCATGTAATTGATATATGGAACTCTGGTGCTGTCTATCTTTCTGAGCAACAATCTTCTGCCATGACCCCATGGCAGTGCCCAGGTGTTTTAGCTAGTTATAACATGTGAATATACCTTCCGCAGAGATTGCATAATATGTGGTCTGAAACAGCAATAGCAAGTTTTAGCGAATTTACATGACCAGCAGCAAAGCTCTACCAGCTCTCCTTGAGAAAACAATAAAAATGTTTGCGAAATATCTAATTGAGGGAGTAGTCTTTACGGCTCCAGTTCATACACTTATCACTGTTTGTAGGACTAGGAGTGGCAATGGATTCACCTTTTAAGCCCCGAGCCGCAACAGGTGGTGGCGGCGACGCGGTTAGTTGTGCTGCACTGCTGGCCGTGCGGGATGTCGGCTAGTTGCCTCCGAACGAACCACTCAACAATCGTTGCGTTTGTGTAGCACAGCGTACACGCACACCTGCAACCGAAAGAATCGAAGCTGGGTTCGTGGTCCGGGTCCTGGCACGCACTAAGCCACTAACTAGGCTCGTCGCGAGCTGTAAAGCTTGCTCATGTCGATCGATGTACCCCCATCTCTATCTGCAACTCAGCCATGCTCCGTGGACGCGTGATTTCACTTTTTTTTCAGAAAGAGGAATATGTGGCTAACTGGTGGTGACTTGATCAGCGGATATCATTGTTTTGCAGCCGTCACTACCCGTTTTGTGTACACACATGATACATGCGTTGATCAGGGACGAAAACTGAAAATATCTGGTCTCTGTCTGTCCACTTCGCGCATGCATCGCAGTCCATTCATAACTCTGTCTATAAATACGTGGCATTTGCTAGGTGTCCCATACCACACTCGAAGAAGAGCATCCCACCAACACCAAGAGCACTCCTCGAAATCAGCTAGCTGCTGCGCTTCGCCAGTCGCCACCACCAGTCCACCACCAAGCGTGCAAATGGCCACCAAAAAAGCCACCACCGCCTCCACGGCGCTCCTCCTCGTCGTGGCCCTGCTGCTCTCCTCGCCGGCCGCCGTCGTCGTGCGCGCGCAGCAGCGGGGCAACCCGTGCCCGACGAACGCCGTGGCGGACCTCAAGGTGTGCGCGGACGTGCTGGTCCTGCTCAAGCTCAAGATCAACGTGCCGCAGAGCCAGCAGTGCTGCCCGCTGCTGGGCAGCCTCGTCAACCTCGACCTGGCCGCCTGCCTCTGCGCCGCCATCAGGCTCAGCGTGATCGGCATCCCCGTCAACCTGCCGCTAGATGTGCCACTCGTGCTCAACTACTGCGGCCGGAACGCGTCGGCCGTGCCGGGCTCCAATTGTTCCTTCTGAGCTAGTGTCGATGATTCACGGCTTCATGTTATTATGATAATTAAATAAAAGTGTGTCTAGCTAATAAACTTTACCTTTACTCGACATGGCAAACGACAGGACAGGAGTTATTACTGTTTTCTAAATGTTTCCAACACAAGCCATAAGCTAACTTGAGTTTTGCATGTAACCATCTTTGATCAACTGTTTCTTATGCCACTGTCAGGTAATCTCGTGGTTACATTTTTGCTTGGGCTATCAGGGCAGAGGTCTCAAGTTTCAAAGTCATATTCTACAATTAATAACACACAAGAAAGAAAAGAGAAATGGATAATTCACTCACACTCCAACAAAATAGTGTTTGATGCTCTTACCACATCCTCGTCCTGATTCTGATTAAAATTGATTGAGATATTTTGTCTTCTTTTTCTTTTCTTGTTACCCTTAACATGATCTTGCTTGGTAGTCTACTCCCTCCGTTCCAAACTATAAGACGTTTCAGCATTTCTTGGGCTACTGTCGGATTGGAGGTCAAGTTCGAATCTCCTATTCTACAACTATAAGTAACCACTACGTAACACACAAGGGAAAAAAAGAGTGAATGATTCACTCACACTTCAACAAACTACAAATGGAGTTTGATGCTCTTACCACATCCTCGTCATGATTCTTATTAAATTGGTCGAGACAAATTTGAGGTTTTATCTTCATAGGTAAATAATACTACACCTTGTATACTCATTCCATTCTAAATTATGAGTTATTTTAGCTTTTGTAAACACATAACTTTCACTATCTACCTAGATATTAGGATACTTACAATTTGAAATAGGACCTTCCATTGGATGGTAGGACATAGGGAAGGGAGAAGGGGTCGTGCCAGTATGTCACCACTGCCGGATTTGAGAGTAAGTGAGAGAGAGAGGCTAGGGTGAGGGATGGCTACGGGAGGAATGTGGACCTTCTAGGCGGCGCAAGGGGTGCGGGCTAGAGAGAGGCTGAGACCGCTCGGGCTAGGGTTTTGATTGAGATACGCAAATACGAAGTTCATGTGGGTTTGTGTCGTTGTGGGATGTTTGGGCTTCTTGGGCACTTTGTATAACTCAGTTAGTTCGGATACTTCGGGTAACCGAGACCCAGAACCAAAATAAACCATATAAATGGTTTCCTAGAAAATTAGAATCGAACTACTAATCAAATATTTCGATTTCGAT
Source organism: Themeda triandra (assembly GCA_018135685.1). Taxonomy (NCBI): domain Eukaryota; kingdom Viridiplantae; phylum Streptophyta; class Magnoliopsida; order Poales; family Poaceae; genus Themeda; species Themeda triandra. The sequence continues at coordinate 105,584 of JAENPR010000654.1, read as the reverse complement.
TCCAATTATTTCGGTTCCGTTCTCAATTCTTGGTTTTTTGTGCCAGGGTTGAGTTCCAGGTGTCTACTAGCTCTAGGCGCATATGAGGGATTGAGGGTGGTGATGCAGGCGTGGAACGATGACAGAAGGGGCGACATGATGCAGAGATCAACAGGCATGTGTGTGTGTCACTGCAGGCGAGGGCACAAGCACGAGCAGTCGTGTTTCAGAAGGGCATTTCGGTCTTTTTAGGTACCCCATTAGAAGATTTAACTCTGCTACCTCACACAACCGACCGAAATGTCAAATAAGAAAGAAAAACTCACATTGGAAAGAATTTGAGTTTGTTGAGTGTGTTTTTTTCCTGGTGTCAAACAGGAAATTTTCTCCATATTAAAATTCATGAAATGAACTTACGTAGCATAATGAGGTAGTCTTAGTGGTAGTTTCACGTGAGTTTTCATCTCACATTTAGTACTCTGCCACTTAGGTATCTTTTATCGTTTGATTTGATGACATGCCAACACTTTTTATATATGGGAACGAACAAGTAAGTTTTATCTAGTTTAAACTCTCTTAACACGATTGTTAACTTTATAAAAGTCATGAATCTAAATGTCTATGAAATACTAGAATAAAATTATATATTAAAAGTAGACGTTTTGTCAATGTTTTATCTCATTTTACGTGGTGTTTTAGTCTAAAAACAATGGCATGAAACTGAAGAGATTCCACGACACGCCCTCATTTCCTCAAAAGTCTGGAAACGCACTGCCCCAGGGAATATCAAAGACGTGATGTGGCCGACAGCACTAGCGCACGCGCCGCCCTACGTACACCGTCGGCCGTGCGTTGCGCTTGCGCACCGCGCACGCCATCACCACCTCGCCACCTGAACTCCAAAGTCCAAACTCCAACCAAAGGATGACAGCATGGGCCGTATACATCCTTCGCGTCAAGCTGCAGACCAAGCGTCCGTGGGAGCGTTGGGGGACAGCCGCGCCAGTCTCCGCATGTGGATTGACCTTTTTAATTTGCTAGCTATCTGAAGTTTACTTCGTGGCAACATGATTCAGTAGTATGGATCGAGTTCACCTGCGAGCAGGCATCATCTCCTGCGTGCAAAGATCATTTTTTTTTTTCGAAAACGTGCGCCGCACGTACCTCATTAAAAAGAAGAAAATTTTACGATTACATTTCACTGAACCTAGCTGGAGAGATGTCGAGACTCGAGCGGAAAACACACATTACACAAATCGACGGCTGAAAATGGGGTTGTACTTCTTGACGAAACTAATTGTGCTCATAGGGACAAACAAGCTGCTGCTAGGCCGCGAAGACTCCCATGCACCTATAGCCCACCGCGAGCCAACTGTCAGCTTCCTCCCGCACGCGGTGAAGCAGCAAGGTCGTCGTGATTGCGGTGCCGTCGAACGTCTGCCGGTTGCGCTCCTTCCAGAGTATCCAGGAGGTGAGGAGGACGATGGTGTCGAAGCCGCGCCTGGACACCTCCGGCACCAAGGCGCGCGCCGGGATCCACCAGTCCACTAGTGTGCCGTCCGCGCCCAACGCCAGGTGAGCCATCCCCAGTCGTAGCAGCAAGCGGTGCCAGACCTCGCTAGCAAAGGGGCAAGTAAGCAGCAGGTGGTCAGTCCGTTCCGGCTCCTGGTCGCAGAGCACACAGGTGTCGTCGTACTGGAGGCCATGCCTCTTGCGCCGATTAGCCGTCCACAGCCTGTCATGCAACGCCAGCCAGAAGAAGAACTTCACTTTCGGCGGGCACCGCACCGACCACAACTCCTTTGCACCGAACATGGGCACCCTGGCGGCGAAGAAAGCTCGATAGGCCGACGCACTGGAGTAGTTGTCATCCGGCGTCCAAAGCCAAACAATCCTGTCCTCAGGTGCTGGGTCAAGATGCACGTCCTCGAGCAACGTCCAGAGGCGAAGGAACTGCGTCATGAACGGCGTCGTAGTGGCCGCATCCACATCCCACACCCATTGATTGTCATGGAGCGCTTCCCTGCCCGCACGCTGCCGTCACCGGCGCGGCACGACGTGGAAGACCTCTGGGGCGTAGCGGGAGAGACGGCCAACTGGGAGCCAAGTATCTGTCCAGAACCTGGCTCGGGCACCGTTGCCAAGCACGAAGGAGGTGGAGGCACCGAACATGTCTAGGATCTTCTTCTCAACCGGGCATCCAGCTGTGCCCAGGCCGCTCCCGGGGACTCCCTGCTTCCACTCCCAGTGCAACCGAAGCGCGAAGCCGAGAATGCGGAGGTCAGGGATGCCCAGGCCGCCCAAGTCCCGCGGCGAGCAGATGACCGGCCATGTGACCTTGCATTTGCCGCCGGTTGCCTTCTCCTTCCCCGCCCAGATGAAGCCGCGTCTTGCCTTGTCGATGGCGCTGATTGCCCATGGCGAAAGCACACAGCAGATTGCGTGCAAAGATCATGTGATGTGATTTGCTTTAATAAATGTGTTTGCTAGCTAGTTTACCTTGGCTCTTCTAATTGCAGACTTATTGAAGTGGGGGTCCTGCTTGAGTGCATACTAGGTAAATACCCGTGCGTTGCAACGGGGAAAAATAGCAACCTAATAACAACTTGAGAATGAACAAGTTATATTTTTACCAAAAAATGATAATGCGAGTGTGATATCCGAAATGTCAAAAGTTCATATCACCATCCTTGAACTTGGAATGCTCAACATAGTAGGAGAACTATATGTTGCACCTTGTTTGAATATAACATTGGTTGTGTGGCATCCTCACTAACTTGAATCCAGACTTGAGTCATGCAGTGGTAAAAGCTTTCACGATACCCACCATGTACTCCCCCCCCCCCCCCCCAAAAAAAAAAAACCCAGATATTTTAGCTTTAAACATGGACAAGTGCTTGTCCGGATTCAAAGCTAGAACAAGTCTTTTTGGGACGGTGGAAGTAAATAATATGAAAGTCTGATCCTTCGTACTAATCCAGTGAACTTGACGTCCATCAGTCCATGGCCCATGGTACAAGACGATAATACTAAGAAGGGCAAACAGAACTGGTGTTATTAACCAGATCTTCTCTCTATATAAGCCAGTAGTTCGACATTCCTTTGAAATATTTTATTTTGTGATTCGGCAATGCAGAGATCATTAGTCTTAGCAAGTGTAAGCAACTGAATGTGTTGCTTGATTCAGCCCTGATATTCCATTTGCAAGAGTCTTGGCCCCTAACCTCACATGCTGGTAATGTCATTTTCTCAAGGTGCCCACTGCTTTGGAGCTCACCAACCTAGGACAATGCAGTCCAAGACAAGAAATACATATAAGCCCATAGTGTTGTAACTTGAATTAGAATAAACTTGTAAACAGGTAACAACAGACTGGAGATACATGTATCGGCAGTTCAGCACACAAAATATTGTAATTGAGAGACAATTTGGCTTCAAGCTCACCAGAGGTTTGATAGGACTGGCAGGAAGCCACATAATGCATATATGGATCTCCTGACCACCAGGCTTTGAGCACGATTCTTCAATAGAGGAAGGAACTTCTGTGTCTGATTCAAAGCGATCAAGCATTGAACAAATAACTTTGAACAAATAAAATAAAAGGCAGCAGCTTCATAGTTTCATTCAAGCTGATATATTACATGGATAAATCAAAGCATTCAGTTCCATTGCAAGCATTCATTCAAAGCTGATCTATTGCAATAGATGGTTGGTTGTGTACCGACAACTTATAATAAGTCAATTCCAGACACCTGACAAGCATTCAGTTCTTCAAGCATGATACAAACAAGCTAGGAAGAAGAGACAGGGATGGCAGAAGAAGAAAATGTGGCAGATCAGAATAAACATTTCAACCACCATGCAGGATAACAGTAAATTGAATCGCAAAAGGAAAACATATATCAAACCATGTATGCCCTGCAGATACCTTCCCGCCATGTCTGCTATCTAACAGCTAAAATTCTAAAACTACAGGAACAGAACTTAAAGAGCAGTAGAGCACACATACATCAGACAGGTGATACAGCTTGCCTGTCTAACTATTTTTCTTGTCTCGGCTGTCTTTTGCAGGACACGTTTGTCCTATATTTATATATATTCTTTGCACCTTGCTGACAAATGCACAATTAAGAAAATTCTGGTTTGGTGGAATGGCAAAACAAATTACACATTCTATATAAGTTTCTGAAATTCACACATGAGTTTATACACCAATGCACTGCAATGTTTATTCATTCCCAAAGATGTTGTCGTTCTTCGAACTGCAGTGCTTTAGCTAGCTGATGTTCTAACCATGCTAAAGGTAGATGCAAACTGGTGGCGAATCCGAACATCTGGTTCATAGCACTTCTCTGGGGACGCACTTACGTGCTCCTATGTTTGCAAGAACAACACACCGAGGAGAAACAAAATCAAGAGCACGAAACGAAGTGCAGCTCAAGGAAGGCTACAGACCAAGCCATGATTTTTTGGACGAACACACTCTAGGAGTAGCCCAGGACAGTTCAGAACATCCTGTGCACTACTACTATTCAAACCGGCAGCGCTAAATCCCATTGATAGTAGATGCAACTGAATTAAGAGTTAAGTCAGTTCTCCATTATTTCACATTACCTAACACATCTCAAAAGCATGCACTGATTTATTTCACACTAAAAGCAACTGAAGGTTCAAGAATCTGATGGTACATGACATTCCAATGCAACTACCCAAAATTTGCCAATTCTTTTAGCAAATAGAATTTTTATAGGGTATGTAGAGCCCCCAAAGCAGATGATGGCACCAAAGTCTACCAAAGTCTAAAAACAAGCAAAGGACTGATAAGATATAGCCAATCCTATTTCAATACCAACATCTAAAAATTGGCATGGCAAATTATTTAGATAGATCCTGCACACGTCAGTACAATGCAATCCCACATATATATGGATATTCTAGTTGGTTCCTATTATTTATTTATTCACTACTGAACTGACTGAACATTGATTGGCAAACTGTACTGAAAGTTTAGACACTTGACTTCAAACAACATAACACAGCCTGAAGGTGTGAACTCCTAAAGATTCACTAAAAAGAACTAAGAGGAATATGCTGATTGTTCAAGAAACCAAAGATCAAGACAGTACTCTTCAGGTTCTGTGCTATGGTTCTGTGACATATGAGATCCTGCAAACAGAGTGCTCAGAACTACCACTACTTCATCTCAGAACTACCACTGACATATGACATCAACATGGAGATCAAAGGATGCGTCAACATGGAGATCAAAGGATGCGTCGTTTACCTCATGGCCATTCCATCGAACACCTCATGGGCGCGGCTGCCATCGCCGGACAGGGAGAAAAGGCAAACCGCGGCTGCTGGTTGTGGGGGAAGCAGCAGCCTGTGCGGCTAGTTGTGGTGGGGAAGAGGCTGCCGTCGCTGGTGGTGGTCCGGAAGAGGCTGCCGCCGTCGGTGGTGGTGGTGGGGAAGGGCACGCCCGCACCGATGGTGGTGGGGGAAGGGGTGCCGCCGTTCAGCCGGGATCCGAGGAAGGCCGCCCCGCAGCAGATCGGTAGGGGCGGAGCTGTAGCATCGCCGGTGAGGGAGGGGTGGGTCCGCGCCGATGCTTGGGGAGGAGCGGGCCATGCCGCCACGGGCCGAGGAGGGCGGGGCTGCCGCCAGCGCCGCGGATCTGAGCCAGGGAGGCGCGCTCCAGGTAGCGTGTGGGCAGCAGGGCCACGCCGGTCGGGGACAGCCGGGACTGCGCCGTCGGCAGTCGGGGAGGCCCCTGGCCGCGCCGCCATCGGTCCAAGAGCTCGCGAGGAGGTCGCGGGGGCCATGCCGTGGCTGTCGGGGAGGCCCTGAGCGGCGCCATCGCCGGCCGGGGGAGAGGCTTGTCCCCGCCGCCGGACGGGGAGGCCACGCCGTCGGTGGAAGCGCCGTCGCGCTTGCAGGGGAGGGGGCGCGCTCCAGCGTGGGTGGGCAGGGTGGCGGCCAGGGAAGGTGGGTGGCCAAATCCGGCGGCCCCGGGGGGCGGGCCGCGCCGGAGCGCGGGCGTGCCCGGGAGCCGGGGCGGGGGCGGTGGCTGGGGAGGCGGGCGCGGCGAGGCGGGCGCTAAGGGGAGCCGGCGGCGTTGGCTGCGAGGGCGGCCGGAGTGGGCGAGTGCGAAGGCCACGTCGTGGGGGCGAGCTGGGCGTGCGCGGAAATGCCGGGGCATGGAGCATGCGCGAGCGAAGGATGCGGCCGGGGGGACGAAGGATGCGGACGCGATAGATTTCACCGGGCGAGCGAAGGAGCACGGTAGTTTTCGCACGCCGGGTTTGACGATTTACTGTGAGTCTTTTTAGCTGTAGGATGGAAGACCAGCTATGGGGCCAGGTTTTCTATTTAGTTGGCTAGCCCTGGTAATTCTAGGAATAAGGGTCTTAAGACGGGTCTGTGCACTGTCAAGCGTAACTCGAGAAGATAGATGGACTGCGAAATGGCCGATTGGTTTGACTCATCCTACAAGAATTTGGAGTTTGATAGAAAAAAAACATGTTCCTTTTTCATTTCCGTACTTTTGAATAGGGATTTCACATCATAAAGTTGAACTTTTCAATGAATGCTGCTTTTCGCAAGACAAGCGAAAGTTTCAGGCCAAACAAGTAGCGCCTTTCACCTAGTTTACTCTAGAAATCGAGTTGTTACCGCGTTTCTCAACTCGAGCGGAGCAAAGCAGTGTGGAACAGCGATTGAGTCCTGTGTCAAAGGGATAACGTTGTTTATAAGAATTAAGGGTGCGTTTGATTCTTGCCCTCAGGATGCCACGCCGCAGCTTCGGCGTCAAATTTTTACGCCTCAACTCTGGCACGATTTGGCATAAAAAATGAACTGCAGGGGTGTGTGGCACGTCTACGGCAATGCCACAACTTCGGGTGAAGTCCCGGCCGCGAAAAAAAAACTTCGTGCGTGAACCAAACACTTGCGCAAACTATAACACCGAATGTGCCAAAGTGTGGCATGGACCATACGCACCCTAAGTCTTGTGGTTCATTGTCGCCGTCCTCCTTACTATCCTGCATCCTCGCTACCTTTGTCTTGCTGTTGAGTCCAGAACACTTTGCTGATATTTGAGTTTCTCATGTTAGGTCTTTCGAATTTTGGGTGGTCCACTTATTGGCTTACAGACATTAGGCAAGCACCCTGTAACGCTTTTTGAGTTCTGCTAAAAGACTCACCGAGGCGTAGAATTTGTGAAAGATGAATGGGATAAGAGTTTGAAGGTTGAGGTGTTGATTGATGGTAAGCTAGTTGCAAGTGCTAAGCTCAAATCCTCCACAGTCCGCATAGGTAAACCCATCCCCTTTGTTTTTATACCATGTTCTCTTCTTTTTGAGAGAGAAAATGTTCTCATTTAGAAACTGACGATATGCATGTTGGGCACGCAGGTTCCGAAGCAGGAGCTCGCGCACGACAGGCAGGTGGAAGTGTGGTTCCAGAACAAGAGGGCAAGGTATGTAAGACTAAGCCCTGCTAGTGGATTAGGGTGGAATGGAATTAACAGTTTGGATGGCCCATCGGGGTTGGGGAGTTTTGGTTTTCATTAGCATCTTGGGCTGCATAGATTTGGGGCCACGGGATCAATGGGCTTGTTTGGCTAGAATTTACTCAGCATCAGCATGTCCGTATGATATGATATGATGAATGAAGCTACTGATTATCTCCAAAAGAAAAAAGGGCTCTGGATGGTGGATGCATGAGCAAGGCAGGCTCGACAGGGAAGCCAACCAACCGCGCCTTTACTACTCCAAACGTGTTCATCGAAAGATAAAAACTCTGCAGTAGGTGTATCCAACACAAATACTAGTAGCACAAATTTACAATCGAATTTCCTGACGCGAACGACCCTCCAAAAAAAATTCTCTCTGTAAATAGAAAGACAATTAACACTGCTACAAATTACAACGGCACTCTTTATACACGCCTCTCCTACCTGTGCCTGTGCATTTTCGACCTGTAAAAGTTTAGGACAGAGCCAGCGACGAGGACAAGCTGCCTCCCTTGGACACGGCGCCGTAGCCGAACGTCGGCGCCGAGAGGCGCCTCGGCGCGCCCTTGAAGAACTCACCGCACTGCCCGGCCCCCGCCACCGACGCCGACGAGCGCGGCCTGATGAGCTCCGTTGCACTCGCACCGCCACTGCTGCTGCTGCTGCCCGACGCGCCGCTGCGTACGGACGGCGCGGCGGACCTGCCGGCGTCGACCCGTTTCCGGTTCGCGTTGCAGGGCTCGGGCCCCGCCCTGCCGAAGCTGCTGCCGGGCCGCTTCAGGTGCGGCATCGCCTCCTTCTCGCTCAGCAGGGTGTGCAGCTTCTTCTGTTCCTGCACGCGCCATGGAAATCGAAACCATTTTCAGGCTGATTATTTTTTCAGAGTTCTTGTGAGTGCTGTTCTTCTACATTTTCTCGCAGGTGCTAAAAGATATATAGTTGCAGTGATGTTGGGTTACCCTGAGGCGCCTCCTCTCTTCTTCCTGCCTGATCCTTGCTTGCTTGTGCTCCTCCAAGACGGCAACCAAGCGAGCCTTGAAAACGGCAAGAAACAGATCGAATTCGTCAGTTACAACGACAACTACTGAATCATAACGGCACAAGCACGATAGGGACGGGATAAGTAGCATACCCCGTCGTACAGGAACGGCTTGTTTTTTTCGCTCTCCCAAGCGAGTGTTCGACTGATCAGGTTGTCGACAACGGCTGCAGATTTACCAACAACGAATTGGTTTAAGGGAACTTCGTTCAGAGATGCAATCGGAATAACCAAGTACGTAAAACACATTTGGTCTCCTATGAAATGTACCTGGAATCTTGGTGATGATAAGCCTTGCTTTCTCTGCGCGTTTCAAGTTCAGACGCGCAATTCTGCCGGTACTGAATCTGTTCTCATCCTGAAACACAGAAATTCCCCTTATCTTTATCTGTCTTCTGCATTTGAAATCAGTGTTCATTCTATTCAAATATTCAAATGCACATTTGCAACCTACCATGTTGTACTCCTCGAGCCATTTCTCTTCGTCGCACGCCAGCAGCCACTTGTTGATCTTCTCCATGATTTCTCTCCTGGACTGGAGCTCTTCCCTGGCCCTCGCTATCTGCTCGTCGATGCTGGCCATGAGCTCTGAAGGATTCACGAGACCTGGCCAATTTTATCACCGTTAGAAACTAATCTCAACCTATCTGAACCTTATCATCTCTGTCAGTATAACTGTATAAGTACAGTAAACAAACAGGAACTCTGAACTCGTCCTCGCACCAGAGTCGATCAGCGCGATGGACTTCTCCGGCACGGTGCTGGCATCAGGCTCCACGTGCATGCTGCGGCAGATGTTCTCGAGCTCCAGCCGCCTCTTGAGCACCAGCTCCTTCATCCGGCCGGCCTTGAGCCTCGTCAGCCTCTCCACCTCCTCCTCCGTCTTCTTTATGGTCGCCACTGACAGGACGCCGGAGGACAGAGCATCGAACTTGTCAGGGTTCAGAACTGCCGTCACCTTCCTGAAACCCCGGCGCTCCTCCTCGGACGAGTCCATCAGCTCCCAGAGCTCCACCAGAGGCACCACGGCCTCTCGCAGCTGCAACAATGCAATGCAAGCAGAACACGTCGATCGATCAGGCTTTTCAGCGAAACAAACGGGGCCAAACAGGCAAGCTAAGACTGGTGGCGGGCAGGACGGTAGGCGTACCATGGCTGCTCGCTTGGTCTTCTCGGAGGCGAGCATGGCGACGACCTGGGCGAGGCTGCTGAGCGTGCCGTCGCTGATGCTGGTGGGCTTGCCGGGGTCGGACGACGCATCGTGCCCGTGCAGGTGCAGCCCCGGGTGCACCTCGTTCACGATCGCGATGAAGTCCTCGCCCAGCACGTCGCACAGCGAGTGCACCTCCGTCACGTGCTCCAGCACCCTGTGGAGCCGCTCGGACTGCAACAAGTTCCACGACAGACAGTTGATGCGTCGTTGTCAGATGGGAATCGTCAGTGTCGTGTGCCAAATATGCTTTCGAAGTCTACGTTGCAGGTGAAGGACGCATGGAGAGAGTTACGTACTACTGGTCCACTAGTGCGCACTGACATGCTTCTTAAACCACTAGTGTAGGAGTATGATGCTACCAGGAAAACGTCTGCGAATTGACTGACGAACCAATCGAACGACATGAGTACAACCTAAAACTGACTGATCTGTGACCTCCTACTAGTAGTTGACACTTTGACAGGCCTGTCTTACCTAAGGTAAGGGCTGAGTGTTTCTTTCTGTTAATCGGTTATTTATGTTAAGCAGTCCCTGAATCCGTTAATGCCAATTCGATTTTGGTCTCTGAAAGACTGAAACTATCCTTATTGTTTCTCTCATTCCTGTTCGAGTTCAGAAGTTTCAGAAACAGAACCAGGGAACGCGTCAGTTACGGTACCTTCTCTTTCTGGAGACTCGTGAGGCGCGCCTTGTACTCGTTCAGCCTCCTGATGGTGAGATCGTGCTCTTCCACCACCGCCTCACCGGTCCGGGGGGATGAGCCCTCGTAGCCGCCGTAGCTCCTCCCGGCGATCTCAGCGGTGATCTTCTCGATCTCTGACCGGATGTCGGCGAACTGCCGGCTCCGCTCTGCTTTCACCGCCCTCAGTTCTTCCAGCAGGGTCGTTGCTGACGACACCCGCTCGGTCAACGACATGGTCCATTTGTTTACCTGAAGGAAGGAGATCATGACGGCGTACCAGCCAATCGTTAGCTAAAATGAAGTATTGTATTTTCTTACAAGTTACAACGTGTGCAATAGCTTATAGAACTACAGTGATTCGGTCTTCAGAAGTTGTATACCTTTAGCTGTGGGCTGTTGTCGGAGCCGAGCGCGGCGGTGAGCGCGGCGATCTCGGCCTCCCCGGCGGCGAGCGACTGGTGCAGCATGGCCCGCTCGCCGGTGGCCTCGTCGAGCTTGCGGCGGTACACGCGCATGCACTCGGCCTCCAGGTCCCGCACCATCCGCTCCCGCTCCTCCCGGCTCTTGCCAATCTCCCCCCACAGTTGCTGCACGCACGAACGCACACGCAGCCACCACAGCCGACGCGACACCGTCAGCCACTGATGCTTACAGAGCTAGCACGGCCACGTACGCTAAACTGATGACTCACCTTGAGCTCCACGAGCAGCGCGCCGCAGCCGCCGCCAATCTCAAAGCCGGCTCCGGCGCCGCTGTCCCCGGTCACCGAGCGGATCAGCGGCATGCCGTACAGCAGCTCCGCGGCGGTGATGGCCTCTCCCATGGATTAATTGACGTACGGGATCGATTCTACGGCTGAGCAGCCTCGCGAGAGCTTTGGGGTTTAAGAGGGGGCCGGGTAAGGGGTTGTTGCTGGTACGACAGAGCAGCTCGGAGAGGGAGACGTAGACGTCGTGTCAGGTTGGTTGGAGTCGGGTGGCGAAGGCATATATAGCGACCGAGCTAGCTAGCTAGCCGGCCGCGGGTCGTTGCCTTGCCTGCTGCATGATTAGTCGTTGGTCCCTCGCGAGCTCGCCGACGTCGCTGTCGGCCGCGCCGGTGAGCTAGCGGTGTAGCACCGGTGCGGGTGATGGCTGGACGTGTGGTCTGGCCAGCAACGCCGCCGGCTGGTTGCATTGATTCCGTGTAGGCCCCTGCTGTGCCAAAGGCGAAGGGAGGCAAAAGAAAGGAAGCCTCGCTAATAAAGCCAGGGTTCTTGGTGCACGGTGGATGATGGGCGCGCGCCCTGATAGCTGTTTCGTCGTGTGTGTTTTGCATGGCTAATCCTGCCGTTAACGCAGAACTATCATGCCTCTGATTGTTAATCTTAATCACGGACCGAAGAATTGTTATTTAGGCTCTCGTATACGTGTTCGCGTCTGAGAAAAGATTGGGCAAAGTTTGCAGACCGAGTCAATAGCAGTAGTATTCATTGCCATCGCAAAACAAAGAGACAAACAGAGACGGTGCGCATTGGGTTCCGTTTGTTCGTCCATTTCTTTCATGTATACACCAATACTGCATATATTGTATACATGTATGTATAGGCTGACTGAAATTTGTGTCCTCATGAGTCACGAGACGTCTTTTCATTCTGTATACAAGTCCGGCCTAGCGGAAATACGGTGGGCCGTACTTTTCATGCATGGAGGAAACGCTACCAATAATCAGCTACCAGAAAGGGTCGCCATCAGAGCATTGCATTCAGACATACCTATACATGTTTTTTAGATTATTATTATGTATGACATGCCTATATACGTAGCTTGTGTTACTTTTGCATCGGATTGTTTGATTGATAAATGATGATTAGGCATGGCCCCGGCAGTCCCTCTCATTTCCACGAAGAGCTATTGGTCTTAATCTGCACGCTTTAGGTTAAGCAACAAGCAAATCGAGCAGAGCATCTCGATCGATCGTGAGGGTCAACCACTACTAAAATTCGACCACACACCATATGCCCTGATTGGGACTTTTTTTAATCACAACCCTGCTGATTAGGAGTTGGGGTATAGTAGCGTGTGCTCCTAAGCTTTTGTTCCAGAACAATGCTAGTGGTTGCAATTGCACTACTGGCCCGCAACTTGAATGATTTGGCCTTGCTGACTGAGTGCCGAACTTCATGCATCCTTGCTAGTAGCACCAAATGTGCATACCTATCCTTTTCTTAATCTTCTCTGATTTGTCTCCTGCAGTTCAATAGAGTTCCTTGTGGGCTCTGCGTGTGACGCAAACATTCCAACAGTCCGTATCATCGAACACCGAGGAGGAGCACTTTTTTAAATAAGCAAGCGAGTAAAGAGGGGACTTCTGTGAGCGAACGGGTCGCATCATCAATCATCAAATAGAAAAGCAAAGGCATGGCACGAAAACGACCTCTTAACAGGTTCATGAACAGGAAATTGATAGTCGGTGGACACAAGGAACAGGAAAGAGGACTCTCACAACAAAATAGCATCACCCGGCTTATCAACCGTTGTAACCATAAGATGAACAACCCGATTGTTTGTATTTCTTTTATAGATGCTTCTGTAGTGAAAAGTTTATACTGAGGCTGTTGTTTCCCCAATCAAGCGTAGTTGGAGGTGGGTGTTGTTTGTAGGCAACAGAGGATTGTCAGAATGCTTCCCCAATCATTTCCCGTGGATACACTGACAAATTGGGCCGAATTCCCTCAGTCTGGACTCAGGTCAGGAGGTCCTTCACTCCATGTGCCGGAATATTATCCGTATGCGTCAATGCGTCTGTGTGTAACTCACGTTCGTCTCGTGTCACGTGGATTCTAAAGACGGCAACATCTGCAGCTGCTACTCTGGATGCAGGCATGCCGAACTGCCATAACAGGAAGTGAACATGCCTTGCGTTGGTTACATGTGCCGCCAAGACGTAGAGGCGTAGAGCAGAGGAGGACCGTAACATTGACAACGAACAACCAAGTTTGTTAACGGCTTGCCGGCAGCCAACGCGTGCGTGCGTGCGGGCTTGCACAGAACACTGGAACACCGGAATGCGTGATTTAGCTCCATGCCAGAGAGTTGGCTCGGTGGAGAAAGAACGAACAAGTCAAAATGCTGTGAAAAAAAAAAGTAAAAAAGGCAGGAAGGGCGACGGATCCTAAATTAACTGTCCAATGCGTTTAACAACTCGAACCAGGTTGCTATTAATTGTTCCAAGAAGATCTCTCCTTCGGTTGGAACTGATAAAACCATTTGCCACTGGGACAGTGCTGGCGCAGTCGCGCGCCCTCAAGCTAAGCATCTTTGCGTTGCAATTCGTTGAAAAGGAAGTGCCAACTGTTCTTGCGTGCTGTTAGCAAAATGAAAATTTCATATGGTTTCCTGTAACGGTTGTAAAATTTTATATATTATATAGATCGACGCAAGTCACAATAAGGCAGTTGGTAGAGGATTATAGGCAACGACGCAACGTATAGTATAGTATATGGTGCAGGCAAGATATAGGTGATTGTGTCTTCTTCCCATATCCTACACACGCCCTATTGTCATGTCAGGTGTATTGTGTCTAATGAAGTCAGGACAACCTAGCCAATCATGGACGCGCTAATAACGAGAAGGTAGATGCAGGCGTTATCCAGATTGGATGCACACAAGCAGCCTTGCATGTACTTTGGGCCGGCCCGGCCAAGAACAATAATTCATGGCACCAACCATGTTTCTTCCCAACCTCTCTTTCTTCTGTGTCACACTTTTATTTGGACATTATCTCCTTTACAGCAATCCTAATTCTGAAAAAGAATGGACGAGCAGCTCTGGATACCGTAATGCGTCCTGAGCCTCTGATCCCTTCTTTGCCTTGTATCGTATGATTGTATGCTTTATCTAAAAATGCAGGCTTTAGTTAGACCTAATAAAGGTTAATTAGTTCGCTGCAACTTTGCTGAGCACCCAATAATTGAAATGACAGTATAAGGTGGAGAATTGAAACAATTCTAAATTATCCTACCAGAATCGGATACTGTAGCAGGTTCGACCAAAAAAAACTATAGTATTTCTGGTCTTGTTTTGAATGGAGCAAGCGATATGTTTGTTAATTCAAAAAACTTTGTTGCCCAAGATGGGCGCACCATCTTGTGCAACTTCAACCATATAGCATAGTGCACAAATAAACATTAAAAGCACCTATAATCTTATACCTTAAGATTCCCTTAAATTTGACTGATATCCAGATGGACTACAGTAGCACCATGGTTGTAGGCAGCTTTGCCGATATTGAAAAAAAAAACAATCACATTGTGAATTACTGATAGACATACATGCGTTCAGGAAAGGACCCCATAGCCATAGGGATGAAGAACAGTTACAATCCTTCCAAAAAAGCACTCATACACAGCAGAATGTCTCTCTTCAGGTTATAGGGGATAAACCCAAGTAGTTCAATGCAGCATATGTTAAATTATAATGCAATCATATCCATGCGGTAGCATACTATATAATATAAGCTAATCAGTTCCCATCTGTCAAGAACAGTTAGTGGTTAAGCAATGTGCTATAAATTACTAGGCAAACACTGCAGTGTTAGATTCTATGAGAGTCGCTCACGTGTGCAGCAAGGTGTGATGTGTATCTTGCTGCCAGGGGAGGACTCTTCCCCCTCGAACAGGCAGGAAAATTGCATATATCATGTTCATTAATAATAGGTGGGCAAAAAACTGATTACACGCAGGAATACATTGGAAAATTTTACAACAAAGCTGACAACGTGTTTCTCTGTGTTCAAATATTTATTCATCTAAATAGGGTCTGACAAGTCTTGTAACTGGAGCATCACTATCATGTACAACACTACCATGAAAGTTTGTATGCCAATGACAGGGGGGGGGGGGGGGGGGGGGGGGGTTGGTTATAAACAGGTAAACACCACAGAACTGGAGCTAATGAAGTACTAGACATCAGTCACAAGGTAAAGGAAAGGACTGGTCTGTATTGGTGTGAAACTTTGGTAGACAAAGAAAAGTGAAGCAGAAAACCTGAAATGAAGCTAAGATTCCGAATGGTACGACATGTTCTTCAATGAAAGGGCTGCAGCCCTGTACCAAGCAGCAGCAGCCATGGCCCCAGGATCAGGAGCCGATGCCAGCTTGTCAGCAGCAATGTAGGATGATCTACCAGCCTGAAATATGATTTTACATCGTTAGTGCAACAAGCCCATTGCATGCTTCTGACAGTCAGTCAGTCTGTACCACTTACAGCATAAGGTTGATATGCTTGATTGATAATGAAAAGGATTTTCATAATATTTTATTATTCTATTTGAAAATATTTTTGTAGAAATTGTTTGTCAAAGTTTAACCTCTTAGATTGTGTCAGTGTCATAAACAACTTACATTTGGAACCTGAGAGAGTATTAAGTGCACATAAACAGAATAAGTTCAAGCTATATTTATCATCTTATCACAACTGAATGGTGAAAGATGAATGCAAATCTGGTAAATATGCTTGATTTTATTTTTCAGGAAATGAAGGTGAAAAATGCATAAAAATACATTTCTGTTTTTCTAAACAGATTCTCAACATAAAAAGATATCTCACCTGGGCTTGCATGTGTCTTGTGGATTCAGCACCAGTCAAAGCAGCTTCAGATGATGCGATGAATGCATCAAGAGGATCATCCCCAGCTTCAAGCCTCTACCCAATAAGAAAGGCTTCATGGTCAGTGCTGATACTAGCCAACAAATAAAATTGCTAGACAGTAACTGCCCACCTCTCTCAGAATTTCTGAAGCAGGAATCAGAGCATCAAGCATGGTTCGATAGCCTTCAAGAGCACCACCGTATTTGCTTATGGCACCGATAGATGATTGTAAAGCATGAGCCCCTAGAAGTAAAACATCCCATTGTATGACTTATATGGGATATGGAAAAGAATCAGCAAGTATATGAGATCTTGCTTACAGTGCTTTGCTTCTACTGTTTTCGTGCCCTTTAAACTTGCATAGGCAGCCTTACAGAGTATGTCATACCTATATCAAACCAGGATAGTTATGCTAGCTTTTGTAATTGCGAAAGGAACCAAATTCAGGGGAGTGGCCATACAAGATCCCAGTTGTTCCTCCCATGACTCGTCTTACTGTGGCACCAATCTCATTTACTGTTTCAGCCGCATCATTCATTGGGTAGCTGAGAAGAGGGATACTATGAGTAAACACAAGCCTAGAGATGTATGCATGGTCACATTACAAAATGAAATCATAAAAAAAAAAAAAAAAAAATCATTGCAGTAAACATTACTGACACATGAATCATAAAACGTAATATGGTTGTTGCTATCAAGTAACTGAGTGCCAAAGCAATTATCCAGTCAGAGTGTAAGCCATAAGTAAGTCCATGATAAAGGTTTACCAGTATATAACACAGAAAGTGGTTGGCATGTAAAACTGATTTCTGTTTTTTTTTCCAAACCATTACCATTTTTTCATGTCCTCAAGTATAGCAATTGCCCCCCTATACATCTGAAAAGATAAGAAAAAGGGTTACATTTTACAGGCTATGGGGTTATAACTAGGAAATAGCATAAAGTAGTCCTAGCTTGTTTGACTCACTGTTGTCCCACAGTCACCATCACCTACTTTACTGTCCCATTCATTTAAGCTATCCTTTATCCTGATTATTTCTTTAGCACCTGCTTCAATGGAAGCCTCTAAAATGCAGCCCTGTTTTGTCAGCTCTTGACTTCGTTGAAGCATCTGTAAGGCAACAGAATATGAGCATAAGTATGAAATCAACTTAAAACACAAGTTCTGTATTTTATAATTTTATGTCAACAAATTCACTTTTATTCGTTGCAAATCTGCATGCAGTTTTGATGTACCTCATTCCATTAGCATTCTGGTGAAAAAATAGGCAATGTTATCATCGAGTTGTTATTTAAGCACAAAATATTATTCCTCTTATCCTATTTGCATTAGATTAGGTGTGCTACAGTGATCCCATCCATCATACTATATGTGCATGTTCGCTTGTTGTCTTGTTACTGTTACTGGTAGGTTTAGAAGTGGGTGGTGCTAGCAAAAAAAACAGAAGCAACTAGGAACATGATAGCAGATTGGAACCTACTGGTTGCTTGAGGACATCAAGTGCATTGCTACTTTATATGAATGTAGAAGAGTTGACAATAAAATCATATTCTTGAAAAGATCATCCATGCAAGCTCAGCAAAGGCAGTACTTCAATAGTAAATATAGTAGTAAGGAAGTATACAAATCTATGGAGGAAAGGAAAACATAGACTTCCTTTGAGAGAAAATAGCAAAGCCAGTGTGATCACTATGTAATGTCCTACCTTATCGCTTCCAGAAAAAACCTACCTTATCACTCTTCAGTGCACATGAGGGTGGTGCAGGAACAGCAATTTTTGCAGGTTTTTGCCAATTTCCTGAAGATTAAGTAGCATTTATATTTAAGGGCCAATACTTTCTTGAGTATGCATATAGGAAAGAAATGAAGCTTGGAATGACGCTTCTTTCATTAATGTAACATGAGAAGTGATCTAACTGTGTCACCATTCACCAATTCAAAATCTGGACTAGAGAAGAAGATTTGTTTTTCCTTTTAGAAAAAGAGAAATATGACTTAATAGACATTCAAAGATGCATTTCAGAGGACCTAGCAAATTCCATTTGTTTCAATTTATGCTTCAAAACAATCCAAATAATTTTGATGCGATTTTAAAAAAATGTGTTCCATTTATCAAGTCAAGTCAAGTAGCAGAAATTAGAAGCTTAAATATTATGTTTCTTCCATGTGTATGTTATGTATTGTTTATAGAGCAAATTTACAATGGTTGGAGAGGCATCAAGAGGCATTTGATGTGTCTATGATTTGTGGGCCCATAAGTCACGAGGCATCAATACGGAGGCATCGAGAGGCATTTGATGTGTCTATGATAGGTGGGCCACATGCGCTGAGAGGCATTGCAACGCCTCCAGATTTGAGGGGAATTAGGACTCCAAATAAAGGAGCGATAATTGCCTTTTTCGTAATTTATATTTTTAACTAAGGGTAGCGTCGGTACACTCAAAATTATAATAGTGATGTTTTGACTAATATAGTTGGAGTGTATGATTCAAGTAATATAGTTTGATGAAATTCTTCTTTTTAATTAATGACACTTGTATTAGTGCCGGCGGCGCGCCGCGTGCGTGAGCGTACAGTCAAGACGGTGAGATTGCTCATGACGAGGCTGCAGGGGTACTCGTGTACTTGTCCGTTCGTCGGCAGTGCTGTGTTGTACGTAGGCGTGATTCATCAGCGAGCATCACGCCAGCGTTGCTACGGCCATGGCGTCGCGTACACACGCGTGCTCGTGCATGAGCAGCGGCATGCCGAGGCGTGACGGTACTTGCCGTGCAGCGGTGTGGTACAAAGGCCTGACGGAGGGAGGCAGGTGGCACAAAGAGTCGATCCCACGGGGTGGCCGAGAGGTTGGCGGCATGGTCACGGCGAACGAACGCTGCAGCTCGATCTCGTCGGCACTGAGAAACACGGGCGCGGGCACAGATGCAGGTGGGCCGGTGGCTGGTGTTGATCAGTTGATATGCAAATAGACCATAATGCCCTTAAATAAATTAATTAACAAAAAATATTAATTTATGGAGGCATTGGAAGGCATCGAAGGCATTTAAATGCTTTTCCAACCATTGTAAAAGGGCTCTTGTTTATATTAATAGATACAACACTTTCAACATGCAAAAGTGTTTTTT
The DNA here is from genome assembly GCA_018135685.1 of Themeda triandra. Taxonomy (NCBI): domain Eukaryota; kingdom Viridiplantae; phylum Streptophyta; class Magnoliopsida; order Poales; family Poaceae; genus Themeda; species Themeda triandra. Next base: position 86,402 of record JAENPR010000654.1, on the reverse strand, counting down.
TATTATGATGGTAACAGATATCAAAACAATATACTTATTTTGCGGGTCATCCAGAAGAGGCATGAAGAATTCAAGCAATCCAAATCACCTATATCCTAAAATTAAATCAAGAAAAATGAATTTCCATAACTTAGAGCAACACTTCTGTTTGTAAATTATGATCAACACTGAAAGCTGAAACAGGAGACAAGGTTTTTTATAGAACACGCAGGAAACATGAAGCCAAGTTATTATGCTAAATAAAGCCATTATCAACGAAGCAAACTTATTACCGTCGGTTCCAGCCGGCCAACAAGAAGCTTTAGTAGACGCATCAAGGCACTTCAAAATTGTTATGTCGGACTTCATGAGGGATATTGAGAAACCTACACAAAATGATGTATACTGAGAATCCTACCAAAAGATGTTAAAGTCATTACATGCTATCCTAATCCTCAAGCAGACTGCTGTTCTTTTTCATACTTCAAACATATTGGAAAAACATATATGCTACCTTGCATGTCAAGTGAAGTCATAAAAGATCCAGTGTAGACTCTGTCAGTAGCAATACCATATTCCAGTTGCAACTCGCGCACAGTCTTTCTAGTGGCAATCATCAACTCCATGATAGGAGTAGCACCTAATCTGTAAATTAAATGGAATCATAGATGCATGTTGCACTCATTTACATAATCCATTAACTAAAGGGAATGCTTCAAACGGTTGGAAGACACAGTAAGATGCATATGGAACAATCAAACAAACTCAGACCCTCATTTGAAGAAAGAATAGCAAATGCTTGCTCTGTTCCAAATTGTAGGCCATTTTTGTTTTGCCCTAAGTCAAACTTATTTAACTTCGACAAGTTTAAAGAAGAATATATTAACATCTACCATACCAAATAAATGCACTATCAAGATAAGTAAAAAACATATTTCATAGTGGATCTATGGAACTAATTTGATGGTGTAGATGCTGTTGATTTTCCTACAAATTTGATCGAAGTTAGAGAAGTTTGACTAAGGACAAAACCAAAATGGCCAACAATTCGGAATGGAGGGAGTAGGTAGCATTGCCAGACTTCATATTACAACTGAAACCAATTCAAGATCAGAGTGATGCATAAATTGTGTTCACGTAAAGCACAAATTTTATTTTAAGTCCTTTTCATAAAAGATCTTATGTTTTCTGCATGACATTTCTACAGCCGGTTATCGATCTTCATCTCCAAACAAAAGTTTGCTATAGAAGCATAAGTGTATTTTTATCTGCACATCTTATGCCAATGCTACTATAAGAAAGTCAAGGGCATCAAGGTCCAGCCCCAGAATAGATGGGCCAAAGACCAAGTTGCGTCCTATTGCTCAAGACATAGTGTCGATCTAGTCAAACATGATGTTCTTCCAGAAGAATGTTTTAGCCGAATGATTTAATCATATTCTATGATTTGCATAGTACTCAACATTTATTGCTTCCAGACTGAAGAAAGTAAAGTACTACTAATCCTATATATACTAAGTTGACAATTTTACTAAAAAAATGCAACAAAACAACATTTAATAGTGATATACCCATTAGTAAGGAGAATGACCCTGTCGCCTCTTGTAATAGGAACATACTGAGTTTCCTGTCAGAGTGGGCAGAAGTACATTTTAACAACGCATTTAGTAGTTCTAACAGCTAGTTGAACTGAAATTTTAAAAAATAAATTAACTAATAACATGAAATATCTACCATTGCTCATCAGTTTAGGTCAGCAAGTCAAATTCCTGTAACTTGGACTAGTAAAACAATGACTGTAACTAGGTGCAGTGAATGAGATTGGGTGACACGAAGAATTGAATGATCACAGAAGGCCAGACTGGACTGGACTGGACTGGAAGAGAAATAATTTTTCTTGACTAAGGTTGACTGGAAGACTTCCCTGAGTTGTCTCAACATAGCCAGTCCCAAGCCCGGGTAAAGGAGGAGGGTGTGTTAGGTTTGGCAAACCAACATTTCAAAATCAGCCACTCTAATGGAGTTGAAACCCACAAGAGATTCATTGGGGCGTAACCCTCTTAGTGACACGCTACATCGGACTTTTGGTTGCTCTGTGATTGTCTCTCCTGGGTTTCATCTCTACCCTACCGCAACTTGCTTGGGACAAAAAGGCTATTGTTGTTGTTAACTAAAGCACGAACATAATATGAGATGGATAATAGCACAAAATTACGACAAGTTCATTGTCAAGATCTGGCTCAGGAATTCACTGGGCAGCCGAGCAGTTATCAACTGTCAGTGCAAATTCCATTAAGTACCTTTTTAACGCATTTCAATCAAGAATACAGTTTGTGATATATACATGCATCAGTAAGTGAATAAATGGGCTATATACAAGTCACTAAATCTGAAGCACTAATTATATTAAACTAAAACTGGTGTTCCATGTACATTCTTCAAAATTTACATGACAAAAGAAACTGCAAGGTTAGCAGAATCAGGAAGACAAGTGGCAAAAGAGCTAGTATACCGGTGATAAGATCTGCTTAAGTACACGAGTCACCACTGCATCAACAGGCTGAAGTTCAATGACAGCAGCACCAGGCTCTCCATGCTAGAAACACAAAAGTACTACAGAATTAAAAAGTCAAAAGTACATGCAAATGCTTTTGACTGTAGGACAATAATAAGCTTCTGTTTACTTAGAAATTTGAATAAATGGAAAATATTATGACAGTACATAAAAAGTATATAAATACTTAAGTGCAGCTCTAAAGCCTGAATCCTTCAACTTATTTGTCACCTTACGGAAAAAAATATGTTGAAGTAAACTTACAATTCCCAGGCCAAGCTCCATTTGATGTGGACCTAAACGATCTGAGGTCCCCTGACCAGGCAGTGTACACACTGAAAGAGCAACTCCCATTGTACCAACCAACTTAGATGCATGCCTTGCTTGTTCAGCTACCTCTTCAAGGGGCAAACCAGCATCAGCAGCAGCTCCAGCTACCTGTGAACCAGATAGACCAATATTACCCTTAATGAATCCAGGAAAACTTATGAGAAATTATTCTCTCAGATGACGAGTAAAACAAGGGAGAGGCATAGGACCTATTCCCGATACACCCAACTCACACACCCAGACCTAAAAATACTTACATGCCACAAGAAAAATACAAACTATGACGACCAAATGTTTCGAGGAATCAATAGTTAATATCTCAATAACAAAGTTCCAGAACAACAACGCAAAGCCTTTGGTTTCAGAACAAGATCAAATGAAAACATAAAAAAGAGTCATTCACAAGAATCACAACGATGTGCATTGTAGCAGAAGATATATTTTGAACCATTTAGAACAGAAAGAAATCCAAGCAACTTAAGTTACAGTTAGGGATGAAACTGGATCGGAGATACTGAATCCGAGTAGTCGTTCCTTTCTGGGATTCGGAGACAAATACGGATAGTGTTGGATGCATCGGACATTGATATCTATATCATATATGTATCAGAAATCCAACTTTGAGTATTAGAATACGGATACGGTACGGATATTAAATGTCCAGATTCATAAACAGATTATCCAAGTAGGGCCTTAACCCTTTTGGGACGGATGGGTATCGGGAAATATTCGTCCCGTTTTCATCCCTAGTTACAGTGCACTGTAACAGAAGATATATTTCAAACCACAACGACGAGCACTTGTCAATCACTGGATCTAGCATAAAAAAATCCATATATTCATGGCTTGACCAAAGTGATGAGTGATGTCCAAGCATCCAAATGACAGAATATGCAGCAAGCAGACAAGATATCTCAATGCAATGATCTAGATGCAAAAGTAAGCAGGGAGTGCCACTATATTCTGCACTAAGAAAATTAATAGACAGATCACATCATCCACAACAAATGCCTCTACTTATGCTCCCAAAAAACATGCCTCTACTAGAATATATGTATAACACACATCAGGGTCAACCTTCATTTCGTTTATTTATGTGTAAATCAGAGAAGGCTAGATAGAAATCAAAGACGAGAAGAAATGAAAATAACCGACCCCACTATTTAACTGTTCAGCAATGAGAAAATGCCATACAACTAAAATAGGAGAGTGAATTAACGAATTACCTTATTCACAAGAATTGTCCCTGCAAGGCCTCTCCTGCCAGCTATGCCTTGAGTTGGTGGCAGAGCACAATCATCTCCAACGATAACCATCTGATGTTATTGGAGATACATATGAAAATGCATTCACCAGGTTTATCTAAAAACCAGTTTTATACAAATCAACATTCACAAGGCATAGAATATGTGCAACCTCCACTTTGTAGCCTTCAGATTTTGCTTCCTCAGCTGCTAGGCCAAAATTAAGCCGGTCGCCTGTGTAATTCTGTATTTAAGAAGGGTGTTTCCATACTTAGTTTTAATGCACTATAAGTAAGAGCTGCAGCATTCTACCAGCAAAAAAATCCCTAGTGCCCTGGGTGTTCCTACTAGAGTCCCCATCATCATTTAACATAAATTAGTAAAACTTGAAAGGGTATAAAGCCAAGTACCGTTACTACTAGAAGACAACCCTTAGGGCCTGTTACAGCTCGAATAGCCTGCAGCATTAGAACACAGCATGAAAGCTTCGAAATCCAAGTAAGTTTGTTAAAAATATTTTGTGAAGGAGCATACGGCCAAAATAGAGTTAACAGGTGGAGAAGTGAAAACATCTCCAGAAACAGCAGCAGTCAACATCCCTTGACCCACAAACCCACCATGAGCTGGTTCGTGACCACTTCCACCTCCTGTGTACAAAAGACAAGTTAAACGATCCCATATTAGTTATAATCATGTTTAGCCCGCAGACAACTAAAGTGTTTGCCATTAAACCTTTTCAACATTTTTACTCAAAAAATGAAATTACAAGGGTCCCAAATGAAATTAAAGCCCATCAAAATTGCCAAGGAGCAAAATTACCGCATATGACTGCAACCTTATCATAGGTCCCGACCTGGACATCGGAGCGGAGGACCACCTTGACCTGCACAGGGCACGCACGAGTGAAAAATTAATCGCACAAACGAATGGGGCGCAAGCAGCGGCCAGCGTTTTCAGAATTCAAATCGAGTCGCCTCACCTCCGGGAACCCATCCAGGTACTGCAACCCAGGGTACGTCTCCACTAAGCCCTCGATGAATTGCGTGACCACATCTGCGCCCTAAAACCCATCAGGCTCCGCAGAATATCGCGGGGACCGTCGAAACAGCCCGAGAATTCCAATTTCCAAGCGTGCGAGAGGGAAGCTGTAACTTCGTACCTTTGGGATCGTTGATGAGCTTCTTACCGCAGGCCGCCATGGGTGCCCGGAAGCGCAGCTGCGCAGGCGCGTTGCCGGGGACGTCACAGGAAGCCGGAAGTGGAGTGGTGCTTCGTGTCACTGTCGAGTGTCATCGGTGTTCGGTCAAGATAACTGCTTCGTGTCACTGTCAAGCGTCATGGTTGTGGGTTTTGGTTGGACGTGCTTGTGTGATTACGACGCTGCCCCTATGGTGGCATTTTTTTTTTTTTGAGTTTCCCTATGGTGGCATTTTCTTTTCTCTTCTTCGCGTCTAATGAAGCCTATTCTGTCCAAACCTATTCACTAAACGCAATGACAATCAAACTTACGCGTCCATATAATTGCAAAACTTTTACTAGCTACGTCTAGATCGGCAACTACAACTCTACAAGTGATGAGCAGTTAAGCGCTCATGCTAAAGTATTCCGAACCAGAACTAACAAGCTTCACCAAGGATAACTCAGTTCCTTTTCCATTTTAGTTGACATATCTCCATTTGAATATTTTATTTATACTTAGTTAAGTGCCCGTGCGTTGCTACGGGTATGCAACGTGACAGAGAGGGTATGGATGTTTGATTCATAATTTTGCATATTGGTGTAAGCGGAGAACCATAGTACTATCTCCGTTTCTTTTTGTAGGTCGTTCTAGAGCTGATTATTATTGTCCAGATTCACAGTACTTGATGCGTATCTCGATATCATTTTTGTGCACATTCATTCATTGATTGGTGTATCTTAGAAAAGGTCAAAACGACCTATAAAATGGAACAGAGGAAGTATTTGTTTTTTTTTTCCTTTATAGTTAAGTGCCCGTGCGTTGCTACAATTAACAGATCAAAGCAAAAATGTCAAAGTGATAGACTATCAGATTATGTGATTAAGTTACAAATATCAAGCTGTTATGTGCCTTTTATGCGACAGAGAGATGACTTTGGATGCATCAAACTGTAGCAGTGATAGATTATGTACTTACAGCTCAAGAAAAGCTTGCCTCAAAAAAAAATCAAGAAAACTCCGAACTAAATCAAGTTATAGGGAAAAGTCCGAACTAAATCAAGTTGTAGGATAGTGCCCGTGCGTTGCTACGCGTGTCAAAAATCCCAACCATCCTTCATATTTTTCTGGTTATCATATATGAAAAAAAAAATACCTTGTATGCATTATGGTATGGATTCGAGTTCAAGACAAGAATAGACAATCATAACATCTTGTAAGCCCAACATGCTGTTCACTTTAGGTAATTGGCATCCTTTGAAGCCAATGATGTAAAGTCTACCATCAAGAGGTAAGCGAGTTTAGATTGCAATGGAGATATGATCCTACTACAATATTTTTCATCTCTCGTCCAGGCCAATGGTTGCTTTTGCACCACGGCCGCAAACGGCAAACCCTGCAGAAACTATGTTGTATTGCTTCCTACGATCGGGCGGCGTCCATCTTGTAGCCTACTCTATTGTGATAGAAGAGGCACGGTGAAACCCACAAGAACACGGGCGGAAGATTCGGTCCATCCGTCAAGTTAGTTGTAACTTCCATTTGCCGCCAGCCAAATGATTGATGAGAAGGTGGTCTGCTTGGAGACACTGAACTCTTGTGGCAGGGACTGCCATCAACATTAAGTGCATAGGCAATTGTTTTCTAATCACATTCAAGACTTCGAGGATGGGAGATCAAGCATTTGAACCCGCTCCTGTTAATGAAACTGCAACCTTAATTGGCATCCTTACCTGGACCAATCACAAATAAAAATAAGGGTAGTATTTTATATCAAACGGTCCACAACAAAACACAAAACTTTCAGCTCGATCACCCTAATGAACCAGCGAGACATCGCATTCGAATCAACATCTAACACAAAAAAAGAATTATGCCTCCCTCCCCCTTCTCGTAGAGATATATTACTTGATATATAAAAACTTGATCCATAGCATGGATATCTCAATTCACAGCATGGGGGACAATTGTATTGGAATGTTTTTCTTTTAGAGATTTGGTTGATCAAAATTCTGGAGCTACTTCTTTATTGAAACTACACAACCAGATTAACCAAACAGGCTATTCACTACAGAGATCCATTTAACAAAGAAGAAGTGAAAACAGAGATGGATTTTATCTGAGTTCCCCAAGTTGATTGGTCCCATGTTGTCTCCAATCATTAGCTTAACAATTCAACACTATAACTTGTGAAAAAAACTATGAACGTTATGCACATTGCCTTAACCATATTAGCATCAATTTTTCTTATGAGTTTTAAGCCGCTCAGTTTTCCTTACAGCTATTGTTACAAAGTAGCATATCTAGTCTCTATAAACAAAAGGAAAGTATTCATGCACGAGCCAAATAGTTACATCGGGAAATTCACAAAGCATGATCATACCTGCGAGAAAAGCTCTCATTCCCCTTCTTTCAGTCCATAAGCGTCATTATTTTTCTTGCTTGGCTGCATAGGTTGTTCACAATATAAAAATAGATCAAATTAGCTGAAGTATCTGAATTTTTACCTTGTGTTGCTAATGACATAAGCTATGCTCCTGAATTGACCAGAGAAGCATATCCCGTTTCTACATGTATGTAATTCACTAAATTTTTGTATCCAATTTCAATCTTTGACAATTGCAATGGCATCTCTGGCTGCATAGATTAGAAGAGATGAAGATTGATACTGAGAAAAATAAAGCAGGGTTATAGCATTGGTTGCTCTCTACAGTTCCAATTCAGTACGAGAATACATCCCCACAAGCAGCACGAGAACGCATACATATTCAAGTAGTAGTGTCTACTGTCTAGTACTCTAGTGTGCCAATCAGACGTATCCCCAAATTGAGGAGAAATCGATCTGTGTGCATCTCCACAAATGGATCTGTTTCAGCAACAAACTGATTGTGCTAGCTACACACAACATCAATATGCAGATTACCCCAGATTATGGCACCAGTCAATAAATTGGACGATTGATGCAGTACCAGTCATGCAACATGGAAATTCAGAAACAAAACCAAAGGCAAAAGAACAAAAGGGAAAAAGCAACACTTCATCCGGAACAATGCATCTCGACGAGCTTACCTGAGGCGCCTGCAAAGTGGAGGAGTCGGAGAGGCAGGTGCCGAGGCGTCTTCTCGATCCTCGCGTCCGCAGTGGCTGCGGGGGGAATGGAACGGCGCTGTAGCAGGCGAGGAGGAGCCAGCACGTCCTCGCTCCTCGCGACCGTGGCAGTGGTGGCAGCGGGCCAGCGGCGAACTGAAGGTGAGGGAGCAGGCGACGAGGATGCTGCTGCTGTGGCCGGCCTGAACACGGTGCATGGGCGAGGCTGGAGCCTAGGGCTGGCTGCCGCCGCGGACGGGGCGCACCGGCTCAAGGGCTGGCCGTTGCGGCACCGCCGCCGGGCGTCGGGCCGAGGCGTGTCGGCCCAACGGTTGGTCGTCGCGCCGCCGCCACCGGGGCTGGGTTCTCGCGAGCAGGGGTGGGGGCAAGCCGGAAGCTGCGGATCTCTGGTGACGGCATTGAATCGAGCGCTGCGACCTTCGACCGCTAGGCTAGGGAAACACGAGCATGCAGGGCGGGACGCGCAGACAGGCGCGAGGAAGCTCCAGCGGCCAGCGATGGTGCAGCGAGGCCACAACGACCGTCACCACTCGATTCGTGTTCGCCGCCACCTCTTCCATAAGCTTTTGCTTCTCTGTCCCTACACGAGAAACGCGGAGGCGGGGCATCAGATCAGGCGAAGCAGCTGCAGTTCTACGCTTGTGCGGGGTGCGGGCGCGAGGGAAGGAGGTCGGCGTCGTCCTGCTGCTGGCAGCGGGCAGGCGGCGGCCAGTTGCCGTGTCGATGGGGTTGGAGGGGAGGCCACGGCGTGCACAGAACTGCTGGGGCGAGGGATGCGCGAGTGCGGGGACGGGAGCGGGATTACGGAGGGGGGGGTCACGGAGACGCGGAGGCAGGCCGAAAGCGTGGATACGATACCTTTTGGGGCTTTTTAGTAGTAAGATACGGGCTACAAATGTGCAGAACGACAAAACAATTGGATTTTCAGGTATATAAAGGCAAGTACGACTAACAAGTTTTCAGCAATATAATTGGGTTATGATCTGCAACACCTCGATAAAATAGCCGTTTTAGGTTCCCCCACTCGCAGCACCTTGCTGCGCAGAAAGCACTAAACCATGCAGCCCATCATTCATCCGGATAAAAATTACCCAAGCATATGGATGGCGATTAGTTTTAGGACGATTGGATGTCACCAGAGTAATATTTTTAATCTTAAGCTGTGTACCTAAGTGCAGAAGCCGGAAGGTTGTTCCAAGACCATGCATCAACTCATTGAACTGAATCTTCCTTTCCGGAAAAAAAAAACATTTTATAAACAGATAGTAAAACATAGTTGTCCTACCGAAATGTGCACAATTGAAATGGTACTCGGGCAAAATAAACAACGATCAGCTCCCACCACTGACAGCATGATGAGCTTGATCAACGGATAACCATTTCAGTTCTGAAATGCGCACCATTAAAACGAAACTCGGGCAAAATAAACAATGGTCATTCCCATCACTGACAGCATGCTGAGATACCACGGGAGTGCAAAAGCATAGCTTCCATTAACTTGTACCGTCTACAAACTCTTTGAACATCTCGTTGTATGATATGAGAAGGGGGGGGGTGCGGGGACAATTTGCAAGTCGTTTTTCTCGGCCCATGCAAAAGCACAAGCGGAAACCAAATCTACGGGGAGTGAGAAAATGCCCCAGTGATTTTTCCTGTCAGTCTATTTTGGGTCTAGCAATGAAGCATAGCATATGCTACTAGCTCTTTGAACCGTGCAGCTTGTTCTTCACAGCAAGGGCCGCGGCTCTGTACCATGCAGCGGCAGCCATTGCTCCAGGATCAGGAATTGAAGCAAGGAGATCCGGTGCAATGTATGATGATCGTCCAGCCTGCAAGTGTGATCCAAATTCTTATGTAAATATGAGAACTGAAATAGGAGAATAAATCTAGTTCAATGATCCTGCAACAGTAAGGTTGTACAGAGCTTAAGCGTGAAGTATGTGTAGGGTGAGTGAGAATATATACCTTTGCTTGCATTTGTTTGGTGGATTCGGCGCCAGCTGATGCTGCTTCAGAAGAAGCGATGAAAGCAGTCACAGGATCATCCCCAGCCTCAAGTCTCTGCTCAGCACAGTAATTTTATCAGATAACCATGGACAATTGTGAAGGAAGATAAAGTAGAATCAAGAAGTAACCTGCTTCAGGACAGCAGAAGCAGGAATTAGGGCATCCAACATTGTGCGGTATCCTGCGCTGGCACCACCATATTTGCTTACAGCAGCAACGGAGGCCTCTAAAGCCTCAGCCCCTTTAGAAAAGCAGCAAGGTTTGTTTAGTAAGGTTTGTTTAGTACGTAAAATTCATGATATATGGTCAGAAAGATCAAGCACATCGCTTACATTTATTTGCAGTGACAGTTGAGCTCTGCTTTAAGCTAGCATAAGCAGCCTTACAGAGTATGTCATACCTGGAATATATTAGGAAATAGGAAATGTAAGTTTACTCTGTAGTAATCAAACATTAAATAAGGAAAAAATGTGCACCAAAAGCACAAATTATCATACAAGATTCCACTTGTTCCACCCATCACCCTTCGGATTGTTGCCCCAATTTCATTTATTGTTCCCGCTGCATCATTCATAGGGTAACTGGAATAGACCAAAAAAAAAGCACTAAATTTTAGTCAAATTTTACATGAAAAAGTAAACTGGAATTATATAATAAAATCAAATAATCCGATTATAATATGAGGAAAAAACACTGGCTGGAAATGAAGTGTGATACAATGATAGAACTAATGAGAAAATCATCAGCATCATGTATATGATTTCCACTGGACAGGAACCAGCATTACAATTTAAATTATACTAAAGCTGGTAAAACCATATGGGAGTTCATATAGTCTTTTTATCACATGTCAGCAGCACATCATATTTCTTGCCAATGATTTGTAGTGCTTTTAACTTACCGCTTTTTCATATCTTCAAGAATAGCTGTTGCACCTCTATACATCTGCAAGAAACAGCAGTGAATTATTGAATACTAAAATATCAGTAGTCAAATAAGCATTGAATTGAACACTATTTGACTCACTGTGGTTCCACAGTCACCATCACCCACTTTACTGTCCCATTCATTTAGGCTATCCTTGAGATTGATAATTTCAGTAGCACTTGCTTCAATAGCAGCCTCCAGGATACACCCTAGCTTGCTCAGCTCCTGAGATGGAGCAAGAATCTGCAGAAGAATAGCCAAATCATGATAACTCAGGGATTGCAAATGGCAACTGATGAGCATGAATATGCCAACAGTCTTGAAAGTTCCATGAAAAAGGACAATGACAACAGAGCCCACGGCTTTCCCATTCTCTCTGGATCTGGCAATGAGAAACTGAGAAAAAGCAATGCCACATAACAGCTTGAAATAATAATAAAAAAAAGACACCCATACCCCTACAGAACCAGCAAACAGCTACTGCATGCTTCCACATTAGATTACAGATTCACAGGTGAAGTGATGACCTCAGAAAACATATGGTAAAAATCCAAATACGTAATTTGTTTTACCTCGTCATCCTTCATTGAAGGTGATGGTGGTAAAGGAACAGGAAACTTTGCTGGTGGACGGTTTCCTACAGTCAAGTGATCAACATTAAGTTTAGAAAATTGATTTATAATTGAAAGGTTCTGATAGAGCTTAAAATTATTTCCCCTGTGCTGAAAACATGATTCAGAAGTTTTGATAGCAGTCTATGTGTCTCAATAAATTCCCATTTATCTGAACAACCTATACTTGTTACAGCCTCAAATCTATGTTCGCACAACATGGATCGTAAGCGAGTCTTTAGTATGTACTTAGAAAAAGAAATGCGTGCCAAGTTAGATGATAGTAGGAGAGGAAAAATAATGAAAGGAAGATAACAGTATAGGTCCAACTTACACACCAGAAATAAACTGACTACAGTGTTGTTCTAAAATGTGATCATCACACCCACCCACCTAGACTTCACCTTAGGTGTGAGTTACATCCTCCTAGAATCTAATCATCCAATTAGCCACTCAGCACAAACCAATCAATGATTAGCCACTAGACAGGGAGCCCACCGAACACCTAGCACCTTTTAGAACACTGGATTAAAGCTTCAGAGCATTGTTAAGAGAACACTAGCTAAAGGCAGATACTCCCTCCATTCCAAATTATAAGTCGTTCTGGCTGTTCTAGATACATAGATTCAGTGGGAGCAGGCTAAATTAACTCACCTTCAGAACCAACAGGCCAAGCTGGAGCTTTAGTGGGAGCATCAAGTCTCTTCAAAATGCTTTCATCGGACTTCATAATAGTAATAGATAATCCTGCAAAGAGAGAGTGTGAAACAATATTGCCTGCCTACCTGGTTACTTAGGAAGCTGAGTCAAATATGCACTGTGATTAGATAAATAATTCCACTTAAGTCAACTGCTCGTATATCAGATGATAATGAACAATATATAGAACATTTTCATTTGTGAGTGCGACGGTTGGAGCAAAGCAGTTATCTTGACCGGTGAATGATTTAAGAGGTTTGGTCAAATCATGTTAACTGAATGTAGAGATGATAAAGCTCATCCACATCATCATTTTGAGGAATCACGTAAAAACTGACCTGCCATATCAAGTGATGTCATGAGTGCGCCAGTGTAGACTCTGTCAACAGCAATGCCATACACCAATTGCAACTCAGGAACTGCTTTTCTCGCTGCAATCATAAGTTCCATAATAGGAGTGGCTCCTAATCTGCACATTAGAGATGGGGTTAAAGAACAAAGTTACAAACTGTACTCAATTCAGAACAAACAGTGGGAGAAAGGAAATAGCTACAGTGATAAGTAAATAAGTAATGTACGCTTTTTCAAAGAGATCATAAGAAGAAAGTGAATTTTAATCTCTACGTAGGATTTGATATGGGTAGACAATATCATAACCATGCTGCCATAAGCTCTCAATCCTCTCATATATAGCGTTAAATACATTTTGTAACAACTAATAAGCAGAAGTAATTAATGTAGCAGGCAGCCCAAAGCTAAATTTGAAGAAAGAAAAAACATTTCTAATGCTATGTCTGAATCTTTCCTGTGAGCCCTTCCAGCTATTCTTAGTCTCTGGCCTGTTTGAGCCGCATAATGAACTGCTATGGAAATGGTATTAAGTAATCTATCAGGAATTCAAAATGGATGCCCCCTAAACCTGGCCACCATCAGCAAACAAAGAAATTATCCATAAAAGACAATGACATGGGTGCAAGTGACATTAATATACAACCTTCTAACCAGATCCCTTTGAAGTATGACAAGGGAAAGAAGTAGAAATCTCCAACTGAAACATAGGCATAATTTTTAAATTCTTGTTGCTCTCTCCCATGTACGATAATTTTTTTCACCGCTAAGTCTAGTGTTGTATATCCGGGATAAATAAACAGGCTGTCACAGTAACCCATAAAAAAGAATGAGCAATGAGATCACCAAAACCAGCTAGCCAAGATTGAAAATGTGAACCTTAGCTCATCATGAAAGAAAAGATATGGAACACATACAAGAAACAATTAACCTAGTGCTACTGATTCTGCAAATATTATTCAATTTATACAGTTTTTTTTTTCTCGAACACGCAGGAGAACTGCGTATCATTGTATTAATAGAAGAAAAAGAGTCATACATAGACCCAAACCCCACACAAATATTATTCAATTTATACAGTGGCAAGGAATGTTCAGAAATGTATTACCCATTCACTAGGAGAACAGCATTGCAACCCCTTGTGATAGGAAGATACTGAGTTTCCTGCAAGGATGCAAGGCCACCAAATGAATAATTTAATGCATCCAAGCTAGCCATACTGCCATAGGAAGTCCCTATTTTACATAATGCAGTTACTGAGAGTGTGAAACAGATAAACAGTTGTATAATGTTCCACTCAAAGAAAACAATCGCAGGAGAGGATTAGTCCTCATTCCTTGTAATATGCATTCAACCCGCATTGTCATCCTTACCTCTCCAGCAAATCCAGGCTTGTCTTTTCTTAATAAAAACATGCAACTTTTTTGGTAAACGGGAAAAAAAAGCATGTCTGGAACAGAAAGGAGAACTTCAAAGATGAGACAAACTATAGTTTTTGCCTTTTCTAAATAACTAATCGACGCTACACACAGTTCAGCACTAGGCTTCACAAATTATGCAAAATAGGGTTTTGAATTAAACAGAGAAATATGACCAGAAAATGTAGTGATATACTGATATGTGTGGCTGCAGTGTGGGAAACAAAATAAATTTTGCATTTTGTTCAACAAAGACAAATAGATAAACACAGAGGATTAAACAAACATTGCAAATAAAAAATTTTACCTGTGACAATATCTGCTTAAGAACATGTTCTACCACTACATCAACTGACTGGAGTTCAACAGCAGCAACACCAGGTTCTCCATGCTGGAAACAAATAGATGTTTTAAAATCAAATTTATCAATCTCAGAAATGTAGAAAATAAGCATTAATGCACAAAACCTTACAACTACACCTAAGATGTTTAACTATACAAGCATAACAACAGATGTGGATTGAGCTTACGATTCCAAGGCCAAGCTCCATTTGACTTGGACCCAAACGGTCAGAAGTTACTTGTCCAGGCAATGTGCAAACAGAGAGTGCAACTCCCATCGTACCAACAACCTCAGATGCATGTTTTGCTTCTGCAGCAACCTCTTCAAGAGATAAACCAGCATCTGCTGCAGCCCCAGCAACCTATGGATTAAACAAACTTAAAATTAGAGTGCGAAAGAAATTTTACAAGAAATCATTGGCTGCTTCCAGTTTGATATCCATGCAATACAATGCAAGAATTTCTTCCATCAGAAAGGATTTTATAATTATTACTTACTGTTTCCCCATTCCAAGTCTAGCACCTAACCGTACAAGGTTTAGTCACTATATTTGATGTGCAGGGTGCAGGCTTAGATTAGAAACATGTGTTTCATGAACAAGCAGTATATCTTCGATTCCAGTTAAGATCACTATTGGTCAGTGTTTAGTGTTCATCTTAATATAATGATACGCAGCTCTCCTGCGTGTTCAAGAAAAAGTTTTTAGTGTTCATGCAAATAGCACATCAGCTTACTTAAAAATTTACTCTCATTATTTTAAGCATACTAATTAGTTAAATACTAAATCAGAGGGAAAAGGCTGTTTGCATGAAAAAAGAAGATCAAATTGGTGCTAAAGAGATTTTTGCAGGTCAACTTGGCTGAGTGAAAGAATGTAACATGACAGTGACTGGAGATGAGTCTAAGAGGAAAATCTAGGATAGAAAATACAATGGCAACAACAAAATACCTTATGCACAAGAACTGTTCCAGCTAAACCTCTTCTACCAGCTATCCCTCTAGGTGGGGGAAGGGCACAATCATCTCCAACAATGACCATCTACAATTGGAAGATAAATGATACATAGTCAAGAAAATTAATATGATCTGCCACACAACATAGTAATATGTATGTTTATCAACCTCCATCTTATAGCCTTCAGATTTTGCCTGCTCAGCAGCTAATCCAAAATTCAGTCTATCACCAGTGTAGTTCTGCAAATGTTTGGCAATTGAAGGTAAGAAGAAATGAAGCTTAGTAAGATAACAGTGCAATGCTTCACAGTTTACACTTATAAAATTGAACAGAATGGAGCACTGCAGTTTAAAATAATGGAGAAAAGGTACCAGTATCCCTACAACCTACATCAAGCATACACATTTATTCAAAACAGCCCACAGTTTGGTCCCTTTCGAATCAAATACAGATGTACCACAGCCTTCTTATTGAACTAAAATTGACATGTCCCAAGCAAATTTAAGAAAAGAAAATGCTATCCCTCCTCTATCCATTCATGCATGAACACAGGATGATAGGTGGGGGAAATGGTAGTTATTAATGTGATAATAAAAAAACAATGCAAGGCCAAAAAGCATCAGATACTCATATTGCACAATCCCCAGGTGTACTAAAAGATCCCTCTTATCTCATGATTTGACATTTTAAATCTGATGAGTACCTTTACTATTAGAAGGCACCCCATGGGACCAGTTACAGCTCGAATAGCCTACAGTGAGAAGATGCAGTTAAATGTCAGTTAAGATGATTTAAGCTACTTAAGAAGCTAGACATAGTTTTACCAAAAAGAAACATACAGCTAAAATAGAATCAACAGGTGGAGAAGCGAAAACATCTCCAGAAACAGCAGCGGTCAACATCCCTGCCCCAACAAATCCAGCATGGGCAGGCTCATGGCCGCTTCCACCACCTATGAACAAAACGGTACTAGAATAAGTAATTGAACTTGACATGAAAAAATCAAAATATCCCAGCAACCATCACCATGAAAGTTACCAATGAAGATATTTTTTCATGCAGAAGTTCCTATTTGGCATTTCTTAAAGATGGCAAAAGAAACAGTATGGCCATATGCTTATGTATACTATTAGTTCAAACAGGGAAACACAAAAAGTGTATGAGAGATTATATACATGCACACTAACATGACAACCGGCAGATTTCTGTATGATGATGCCATGGCATGCAAGAGGTCCATGCAATGCACCGTCATCTGTTCCTGTTCCTCTTCCAGCATTAATGTCTCCAAAGCAGAGTACAACATGGTAGTTAATGTAAAAAGAATCATGACCCCAAGCAACTAGCAAATTAGCATTAGAAACTAGCGAAATATGTGGAAACTTGAATGTATGGAACCTTCAATGTAAGGTGACACAGACTGAGCAAAAGAATATCTCGCCAATTCTGGTCAAGATAACCATCACACTGAAACAGTCCTACTAATATGGCAACCAATTATTGCCAACTACCATCAAGTTCCTTTAAGTTATATTGTACCATATCTTATTACTTGAAACAGGAAAATTCCTCATCATTTCGGATATATTTAATGTAACACAGGAACTAAGTCAACCCATCACATTCACATGAAAATTGGAACAAAATCATAGTTCGAAGCAGAAACCATCACATCCACACGAAAATTAGAACAAAAGCATAGTTAGAAGCAGCCAAGGCAGAACACAGAACAGCACCTGAGATGACTGCAACTTTGTCATAGGAACCACGCTCGACATCAGCACGAAGAACGACCTTAATCTGCACAGATTTGAGAGGTGTTCAGTCACTCAATGCTTGCCGAAACAACTCAAAACTGTTTGATGTTGCGAGAACAAATCACCTGAGGGAACCCGTCTAGGTACTGCAGACCCGGGTAAGTCTCCACCAACCCCTCGATGAACTCCGTCACCACATCTGCAAAAGTTCAACAAAAACGAAGCTCAGTCAGGACCATCGGACGCGATTAAACCCTAGAAATCGAAGGAAAACCGTCTGAAATTTAGCGAGAAATAGGGGCGAATGGTAGCGAACAGGCAGTTACCGTCGGGGTTGTTGATGAGCTTCTTCCCCTGCAAGGCCATGGCGAGGGGCGCCTCCCTGCGGCGGCGGGGGTACGGCGATCGCCCGCAGCCGGGAGGAGCGACAGATTGGGGGGAAAGACGGCGAGGCGAGCAGTATGAAGTCGCCTGGCCTCGCTCGTTTCTGTGGGCTTTTGCTTGCTCAGAGAGCTTATCCTTTTATAGAAGCGAGTTAGCAGTCCAAGGAAACTGATAAAAATCAAGTTTACCGTAATGCCCCTCTTTTTTTTTTTTTTAACCCCTGCCCGGCGGGTGCTCGCTCGTCCCGGTGCGGTGGGCCGTCAGGAACTCCTCTCGGCGGAGCCCCTGGCCGGTGATAGCTCCCCCGGCGCACCACTGGCGAAATTTTTGCATTTTGGTATTTTTTGGAAACATATTTCACAAATAACCTCCTGGCAAAACGTTGTTGAAAAATGACCCGTTTTCCAGGCGTGCGATGCAATGACGCCGAGGTATGGGGGTCGTCGCGTGCGGTCGATCCACGTCAGGAGTCTGCCACGGCCCGGCGACCACGGTCGCCGGCCGCGGGTTGACGACCGGGTCCCACGGTCGTCGTCGCCGCCGCCGACCATGTAACCTCGGCGTGGGTAGACGGCACGCCGAGGTCTGGGCCAAGGTCCAGACAAGCACTTAGGCCCAATAACTCGGCGTGTGGCCCGTTACCGCCGAGGTGTCATACCTCGGCGTGCTCGGGTTCCTCCTCCATTTCTTCTTCCTCATTCTTTTTCATTCCACTTGCTCTCTCTCTCACCCTCTCCGCCCCCCACAATGCCTAGCTCTCCAATGTGACTCTTGGGAGCCCGGATCTGGCCATTTCTTGCTTCCACAAGGTAATGCTTGTTGCCCTCTTCCATTTTATCCGGTTAGATTTTGTTGCATTGGTGGTTTACCTTGGAACCCTAGCACCATGGTGGCAATGTTGGGTATGTTTAACTTGGAACCCTAGCACCATTGGATTTGAATTGAGTATTGGTGGCATTGAACCTTTGTATGTGGTAATGTTGTTAATCCTTATCCAAATTGTATTCTTCATGTTCTCTAGGGTTTGGTGGAGATAGAATGTGGATTTAGGGTTGTTATGTGGATTGATCATTAGGGTTTGATGTGTACTATGCACTTAGTAGTGGTAGTTAGGGTTGTGTTAGTACAATTTCGGTGTATTATATGACTTGTATTGAATTTCTATTAATTTTACTCTGTTATAGGTTTGATGGAGGATCTGTTCGTTCACCATCCGCCGACTCATGATGCTAAAGATTTGCACCCACCTGATGAGCCGGCACCAATGTGTCATTGCGGTGTGCCGGCATGGGTGAAGCTTGATCAAGGCACCTAGCTTCCTCGGTCGTGCTTTCTTCTGCTGTTTACATCGTCGCCGCCCTGGCACCGGTTGCGACTTCTACCGGTGGATTGATGGTGTGGACAAGTGGGATCGCCGTATCATGTTCTTTCCATACGACCCATGGAAGAGTGTTCCCCCATCCGACTATGTTCCATGGGTTGCTCCATCCAAGGCTCATGAGATGAACAACGTTGAGAAGATGTGTGCTGCATCGGAGCGGGTTAAAAATCCTCCTAGATGCTTCTGTGGCGAAGTTGCGCGGCTCCAAGAACCTAGCCTACCGGATCGTTTTGTTCCCTTCTTCCGTTGTGATCAAATTGGTCGTGTAAGTATTCGTTGGAGTACTATTTTATTTTGCGATATCATCTTCATTTATTACATTTTTACAATTTCATTTTGACATGGTCTGTTGTAGGGTGGATTTCCCCGTTGTGACTTTGATGAGTTCATCTACGGACCGAAAGACATGTGGCCTTCTCCAGAAGAGATTAAAAAGTTCACCTTAGGCGAGCTTCCATGGCCATGCTTGTCGAAGCCGCCCCAAAAGTGCAAGTGTGGCATCGTTGCTAATGTAGGAGTGGTGCCTTTAGAGCTAGGTTTTGGCTACTATTGTGGCAATGCTTATGGAGGGCCCAATGAGTTCCATGTTAGTGGACAAGTATTAATTTTGATGATGTAACCAACTTGTATTGTTTGCTCACTGTGTTCTATATGTTTTCAGGCGGGGAAGACATGCAGTTGGGAGGTCTTCAAAGATTGTCAAGATATAAGGAGGTACCTAAAGTTAGATAAATCCATTAAACGTACACCAGAGGAGATGCGGCAGTTCGAGGAGAAACCGCATGGCTTTAAGGCGGAACCGGCGGGTTATGCCGTGTTCACCTCCCGGTCCCGATACATGGAACCATGTTGTAGGTGACTATGAGCGGATTTGTAAGGAGGAGATTGGCGAGCGGGCGTGGAGGAGGGCGGCTGTTCTCTTTTGAGGGATGAGAACATCATCCGTTTACGGCGCCAAAACAAGGCACGCTACGATGAATGGGACGAGCTTAGGCGAGCCATCAAAGTCATGCCGCAAGGCAGAAGGCAAAGCGGACATTAAGAAGATGGAGGGCGAGAACAAATGGCGCGAGAAGAATGGGAAGCCCATAAAGGAGATCCCGGATTACTTATATCGCATGGCCTGTAAGTACTTGCATTGTCAAAACTTCTCTTTGTAGTTGTTTGTTCGTCTTGCATTGATTTGAAATAACAATTGCTATATTTTTGTAGTACCTCCTTCACCACCAAACGACGGTCATCTCCCAGCTCCTATGGAGGAGGAGGAGGAGGAGGAGGAGGAGGGCGAGTACGAGTGCAACTCCAACCCTGACAAACCTCAGGATCCTCCCGGGGGTTATGACCCCGACCTTGATGGGCCTTACGACGAGTGGTGCGACCGTATGGACCGTAGCCCGCCGAGCCCACCTGTGTGGGAGAGGTTGCCCTACTGGCCCGTGGAAGGACAATAGATGTCGTGGTGGTATGATGTGTTGTGGTCCGGGTGGCCCTACTTTTGCACTTGTGTAAGACTAAATTTATGACCGATGTTGTTGTAAGACTTGGTGGATGGTTGGTGACTTTGATGTGGAATGGTGTAATGTGCTTGTAATGTCAATGATTGTAGGTGGTAAACTTACATTTTAATGGCAATGGTGCATGTGCAATATGTTTGGAGAATGGCAATGGTGTAATGTGCTTGTCGCTGTGTAAATGATGGTAGAGCATGTCCAAAGTTAGTTTGAAGTAAATAAAAAAAAATACAGTTGCGAGTCTCGGCGTTAATTCATCCCATGCCGAGGTAAGGCATCTCGGCGGTCCGAAAAACGAAATTACAGTTAGTTCGGAGGTCGGCGTCAATTCGTCGCACGCCGAAGTCCCTACCCTCGGCGTCGACTCGGGCCACGCCGAGGTCCTGTCGCCCCCACCGCCCTGGCCCATGCCACCTTGGTCCACCGGCCCACGCCAGCTCGGTAAGATGGCGTCGTGTCGGCCCACGCCGAGGGTTCGAGCCTCGGCGTGAAGTGCGGCCACGCCGAGGTTGGGCAGCCCGGCGTACCAGTTTTATGAATTCCAGCAACTTCTGAGGTCGGCGTGAAGGCATCGTACGCCGACCAAAGATGAGTTCCAATGCACGCTGCTTTGCCCGCCATGCTTTTCCATACTTCACATAGTAATTGTACCTTTGGAAGATGATCTCAACCAACGCAGACACCGTAATTGTTGGCATGTGCTTCACTACGGGACTTAAGCGCCGGCAATAAACCTAGAGTTCAACGCAAATGGCTCTCTTCTCGCATCGCCGGTGCCACACCTATGTGGTTGCTTGACTGAGGTAATCTTCCATTTGCATGACTTGTTCTGCCTAGCACATACCCTCCAATCACAATTTTCTTGTTCGCAAGCCACGGTGTACCTATTTTTCTTCCACGACCTAAGGACCCGAAAGGACGGTTGTGGACAATAGAGTACTCTTGCAACCATGATTTCAAGTGATCCATGGTAGCGAACAATATGCCCTTCCGTATGATGAAGCAACCATTGACATCTCGGCTGTGGTATCACTTGGCCCTCCATCGGCAAGAATCGCACGATGAGCATGGCTAAGGTCCTCGAAATCACCAACATCTACATCCCTCCAAGGCAAGACCCTAGACAATAGCTCTAATTCCCTAGCATTGACTTTACGAACCGGCCGATCGTCATCAGAGTCATCGGCAAAGGCCTCTTCAAAGATCTCATCGTCTCCGGCGACTTCAATATCAACCTGGTTCCTAGCCCTAGCATCACCAAAGTCCTCTTCACCACTAAGGTCATCTTCATCGCTAAGGTCATCATCAATAAGGTCATCTCCACTATCAGTATCCATCGCACCTTCTTCATCACCGACTACATAATCAACATCCTCCTCATCAGTGTTATGAATGCCTTCGCCGTCGGGACCAACGGGGGCTTCACCATCGGGACCATCATCGAGCCCTTCACCATCGTGATCATCGGGCCCTTCACCATCGTGATTATCATAGCGTGGTTGAGTGAGATCAATTTCTTCTTCAAACATTCCACCATCACTTCCACGAGCGGGGAACATGGCCATGTTTGAGTGTTAACATTATCTAAGCCGGACTCCTTAGTAACCAATACGTCAAAGGAATGCACTTCGAGAGGACAATACAACAGCCTTGTAATCATTCCAGGACAACTCGCTATTAACTTTCAACAACCTCTTGATCCGTGGACCCTTGGATGACCCTACATCTATCAAACCTTCTAACTTCACATTCACATCTTCGCTTAAACCAAGTCAGTAGCGACTCGGTCCACTAACTGGCTCAAAGAGGGTGATTCCGAAAAGATAATCAACTCTTCGGACATGTCCACAAATTTCAAACTATCATCTTTCATCTTAACAACACGACCGCCATGATGTAACCTGACTAATCTGTCCATCTACATCCAGCACGCAACAATAGTAGTCATATATCATGCCAATAAGTCAATGCTTCATAATTAATAGTTCAATTTCGACCAAAACCTAAATCCATCCTAAATGAAGAACATCTCTTAACTAATAAAACTAACTTACCATCAATCAATATTTCTAATCACTGCTAACTGAGCACAACCACTTATATAACTAACTTAACATCCATGAAAAATAGTGTCAACATACAAACAATAATCCATACACCTACAACCATCTAGTGTCAACATACATCCTAAACCACCATTTACACCTTCTACAAGCACACTAATCCATAGACCACCATTTATAGCCTCTAGCCACCAAACCACCACATACCCATGGTTCCACAAATTTTAGAGGCAATGCAACAAATCCACGCGGATAGAATGGAGGAGGGGGGTCCTTTACCTCGGGGAACCTTCGGGAGGCGAGATCCGGCCACCTAGAGGAGCATTTGGGGGCTAGGGTTTGTAGAGGGGCGGTGGGGAGAGAGAGAGAGCAGAGCTCGGCGCCGGCGCTGGAAGAAATGGAAGGAGGAGGAAGAAGGAGGGCCTCGGCGCCGGCTCTAAAGCCCATACCTCGGCGCCGAGTCTGGCCACGCCGAGGTATGTGGCTCGGCGGTAACGGATCACACGCCGACCTCTGTGGGCCGTGCGTCCACAATGGGCCGCGTGGGCCTTGGCCACAGCACAGCCGAGACCTCGGCGTTTGTTGAGCTGACGCCGAGGTATGCGGCTCGGCGTGCGCTGACGCGACGCCCACTTGTGGGACCCGGTGTGTCAACACGTCGGCGGCGACCGTGGTCGTCGCTGACGTGGCAAGAGGTCGGCGTGGACTGACCGCACGCCGACCCACATACCTCGGCGTCAATGCATTGCACGCCTGGAAAACGGGTCATTTTTAGACAAAGTTTTGCCGGGGGGTCATTTGTAAAAAAAGTTTCCAAAAAGTACCAAAATGCAAAAATTTCACCGCACCACTGCCCGACGCGACCCTCTCCTACCGGAGCTCCTCTCTGCCAGACGTCGGAGAGATTGGAGAGAGTAGAACGGCACATGGATAAGGAGGAGACAATGACAAGGGAGTCCCATTTGTCATTTTCGGGTGGAATGATATTTAGCCGTGATGGAGTTACTTTGAGTTACAAATTATACCTGGTTTAGCTTTATCTATTCTAGATACATTGTTTTGCTATGTATCTAGACATAGTGATCTAAATGCATAATAAATACAACGTATCTAAATAATAAAAAAACATCATGTAATTTAGAATATTGGTTAGAAGTGATATTTCTTTATTATATAATAATAGCATATTCTAAGGACAAAGAAATTGATGTCACGAGGCTATCCTTCCCCCCGCATAGAGATAGATCATGTAATAATATATCTTTTCTCCGATGGCACATTGATTACTAGTGATATAGCATTTGCTTGGCGTGATACTTATCGGCTGAAAGTGGTAGTAGTAGAAGAAAATAAATTGATGCTATACGGCAATACTTTATTCCTCCTGAAGCACATAGATAGATCTTATAATCATTGTATCTTTTCTCAAATGATCTAATGTTGATCGTGGAGACTCAGGTTATACTTCTCGATTAACCTTGGTTATACTTTTCTTTACTGCTTTTCGGTAACCTTGGTTACCTTTGTACTTTGTTTCGGGATAGACTCTTCTCTGCTTAATGAAAAATGCGCCTAGTGGTGGACGTGATCTCGAAAAAAAATCGATTAAAGTGATGTATCTTCATCATACATATAGAAAATAAGAATTCGGTAGCATGCAACATATCCTTTCTCTCTCCTTCATATAGATGGGTCATGGGCTATACAATAATCATATCTTTTTCTCAAAGGGGGCATTGATTGAATAGTAATCTAGTAGTTCTCCTGAAAAATAATGTAGCATTTGTCGGTTGGAATTGGCCGTGGCCGGTGATAACTCCTCCCGGCGCAAATCCTGCCCGACGCGACCCTCTCCTACCGGAGCTCCTCTCTGCCAGACATCGGAGAGATTGGAGAGAGTAGAACGACAGATGGATAAGGAGGAGATAATGACAAGCGGGTCCTATTTATCATTTTTGGGTGGAATGGTATTTGGCCGTGGATGGAGTTACTTTGAGTTCCAAATTATACCTGGTTTAGCTTTATCTATTCTAGATACATTACTTTTGCTATGTATCTAGGCATAGTGATCTAAATGCATAATAAATACAACGTATCTAAATAATAAAAAAACATCATGTAATTTATAATATTTTAAGTTAGAAGTGATATTTCTTTATTATAATAGCATATTCTAAGGAAAAAGAAATTGATGTCACGAGGCTATCCTTTCCCCCCGCATAGAGATAGATCATGTAATAATATATCTTTTCTCCGATGGCACATTGATTACTAGTGATATAGCATTTTCTTGGCGTGATACTTATCGGCTGAAAGTGGTAGTAGTAGAAGAAAATAAATTGATGCTATACGGCAATACTTTATTCCTCCTGAAGCACATAGATAGATCTTATAATCATTGTATCTTTTCTCAGATGATCTAATGTTGATCGTGGGGACTCAGGTTATACTTCTCGATTAACCTTGGTTATACTTTTCTTTACTGCTTTTCGGTAACCTTGGTTACCTTTGTACTTTGTTTCGGGATAGACTCTTCTCTGCTTAATGAAAAATACGCCTAGTGGTGGACGTGATCTCGAAAAAAAAATCGATTAAAGTGATGTATCTTCATCATACATATAGAAAATAAGAATTCGGTAGCATGCAACATATCCTTTCTCTCTCCTTCATATAGATGGGTCATGGGCTATACAATAATCATATCTTTTTCTCAAAGGGGGCATTGATTGAATAGTAATCTAGTACTCCTGAAAAATAATGTAGCATTTGTCGGTTGGAATTGATATCACAATATCATAGTAGTAGAAGATAAATCCCGCATAGGGATAAATAATATCACAATTCCACTTACCAGATGCATAAGCAATCAATAAAAAGAGGAGCTTCCCAGCTTGAGGATTTTCATGTGGGCATTTTTTATTCACTGATGTGAGGTGATATCTAAAGCACGAGTACTGAGCGGCGATGTGCGAAGAGCCGAAGACGAAGGATATTAGGTGGTAAGCATGTAATTTTTCGGTGATGTGCGTGGCAAGGTGGGCAGAGGAAAGAGGAGACTGAGCTTTCAGCTTTCTACTAGACTACTGTAGATAGCAAGGATAACGTGCACAGCGCATTGCAGCGTAGAGTTCACTAGTTGGCATCGGCGCATCGCCTGCTGATCTCATCATCGTGACTGCTGGAGCTATCCTCGCCGTCCGTTGGCAGATCGGACGGTGCTAGTCGCCGCGTCAATGGTCACGACACACACACCCGTTCAGTGCATGTGGCAAGCTACCGTGAACATTCATTACGTTTACGTTGCGTGAAGTCAGGAATCCCAGCTCCCGCGGTCGCAGATTGCGACGTGTGAACAACACCGTGAGTACTGAATAGGAAAATACAAATGGATCCGGCTGTGCTGATTCGCAAAGAAATTGAAGGCCAGCGAGTTTACTCAAATGATCACGGTACACGGTGCATGATCTCGCCTTACACAAGAGTTGGAAGACTTGAAATCACCAAGATCATGAAAACGCTGGCACGGTCGCACAACCTCCTGACAGACGGCATCGGCAGAGGCTCGCGGTGGCAAGGTGACCGCCAATCAGAACAGACGCCGCGCACCGTATGCGCGCACTGCACGGTGCACGGTGACCTTGCGGACAGCCAACTTGGCCACTTGGGACAAGACGCAGCACGGCCCTGTTTTTGGATCAACGTTGCAATTGCAAGCACTGCTAGGTGAAGTACTACTATGAACAGAAGAGCAGAAAGATGAGGCCGCACCTGTTGCAACTTGCAACTCTGATATGGAATCGCGTTAATGCATTCACAATTCACAAGAGGGAAGGCGTCGTCTAGAGTATCGGACACCGCTCGTGCAGCCACGCAGGGCGAAACGATTAACGAACATCGTTTACATAATTCGTACGTATCCCTGACAAAAATCTCGGGATACACCGGGAGGCGCGAGTAGAAGCCATCGCCGTAGGTAGTGGTAATAGTATTCCGTACTCCTGTCCTGCTCTCGGATCATCAGTCGCCACGCCAAGGGGGCGAGGAAGCACACGCACCCGCTCTCCCTTGCTCCGCGGCCGACCAGACCGCGTCATCACAGTCCGGAGGCGAGGCGTCTTCCGCCTGCAGGTCCTCCGCGCTCAGCAGATGATCGAAGCCGTGCGTGTCCTACGGCCAGGCAGCACTGCATTGGCATGCCGGCGTCAGACCCTGGGGCTCAGCCACGCCACGATGTCGTCCATCACCCTGTCCTTCTCGGGCTCGATCAGGAGGTCGTGCAGCAGCCCCTCGTAGAGCTTGAGGGACTTGTCCGCGGACGCGGCCCGCTCGTACAGCGCGCGCGAGCCCCGGGGGTCGGTCACCAGGTCGTCGGCGCCGTGCATCACCAGCAGCGGCACCGCGACCCGGTGCAGGTGCCGTTGCAGGTACGACGTCAGGCGAAGGATCTCGTAGCCCGTCCTCACGCGGATGGCGCCAGTGAACACGAGCTGGTCCGTGTACTTGGCCCGCAGGGCCTCCGGGTCGCGCGACACCGGTGGGCCGTTCCTGTGGGACGCCGTGAACTGGTACCTCGGTGCGATGAGGGCAAAAATTGGTGCCATCACCTGCATTTGAAAGCAGAAACGGTTTTCTTGAGATGTGAGGACAAATGATGTCTGCAGACTGCACACACTATCATCATAAGCACAAAATTGGTACCAAGCAACGAAGTATTGATTTCTCAGACAAGTCAAACCATAAAAATGTGACATAACGTTTAGGAAACCACAAGGGACCGTGCTTCTGCTTCATTTTTCTTTCAAGTATACTACTGCTAGATTATATTGTTTTATAAGGAAGAACAAGACAAATATTACTGAACATTCAACCAGCTTCATTTTTTCAAGGATAAGTAGTAGACTATATATAATGTTTAAGAAAGATCAAGACATACCGATATGACTGGGTGGGCAGGCTGAACACGGACAGCTGGTGATGTCAGGACAATACCGCTGATCAGAGTTTCTACCTCTGGGTCAAGTACAGCCTGTTATGAATCACAACAGTTATAGATTTATACAGCACAAAAGAAATGTGCAACTATACATTCGGAAAAGTAAGCTCCACAATAATGCAATTCATATGGCACCACTGACGTTACCTTCAGAATGATACCACCACCAGTTGAATGGCCGAAGCAGAAGCATGGAAGACCAGGGTTCTCAGCTAATACTTTCTTGAGGTACATTTTCTACATTGATCAGAAGATTTTGAATAAGAATTTAAACAGATATTCTCAGACAGCTGGGAAGATATATTCAATTGTTCTTACCAAATCATTGACAGCATGATCAAGAGACTGCACATATCCATGGAGACCATCAGTTCCACCATGCCCTGTAACACAGCAGAATCTACAGGTTAGATCAGACTAATAAATTTATCACTAATTCTCACAGTGATGCCTGCAGTTCTGACAAACTCCAAATATTAGTTAGCTCAATTGTTTGCTGCATTATTGTTATTACCATCAGGTTCCTAAATCTAGAATCTCATTATATGCTCTTTCAGCTTGACATAGTTAATATTTTACATGGTTATACATAGTAAAGACCTATAAGCAGTTAGCATGTAGTTTTTCTAATTCAACAAGGAGAAGCTAAGCTGAGTAAGGAAAATATTAGTTCATAGGCCATTCTTTATTTTTAGAATTTTCAAATGATCATGTGTACCCAATAACCTGTATCCCTCAAACAAAGTTAGGGCATGTTTGGATTCCTGGCCATATCTTGCTTGACCTTACTCGGAGAGGACTAGTAAGAGGGCAAGACGTTTGGTTCAGAGAGTGGATTCGGCTGGCTCAGCTGGGCAAATTTCTTGAATTCTTTAGGAGAGGCGAGACAAGTTGGGCAAAGGTACAAACGCGCCCTTAGTGTCTAAGCCAACAATTATGAATAATCAACACTACAATCACAATATGGAATGGGAAAGCTAGATGCTTATAGTTAATTTCTTGTTGTAAGTTTGTGCTCAACAAAATTATGAATAATCAACACTACAATCACAATATGGAATGGGAAACCATTGAACTGGTGCACCTTATCTAAGCTCCAGATCACAGCCAGAAAATACACGATACAAGAAGGTAACCACAAAGTAACCATGAAAGCAAAGAAGCATCATAGCTAAGCTCCCAGCTACAAACCAGAAATTATTATTCAACTTAACTTCTCAAGGTTAGGGCCTACTTTGGCAGGCCTCATGGCTTATAGATAGAATCCGCCAAAAGTTTCTGAAATTTCGTTAGCAGGAAGGTCAGTCAAGGGCAACTCAAGGTCCTGAATTTTATTCTATTTTTGAAATTTTTCAATAAAATTAGAATCGGATTAATATGAAGTAATGTCAACAAAGGAATGAACAGCTAAAGCGAAGCCCTATTTTGGAATCAAGCGATAAAATTTGATTCCGATTAAGACTGACGCGGACAACCAAATCAAGCCAAAAAATATTGTGGACAAGAAAGTCAAGCGTAAAAAATAGACAGCCTTGCATTTCACTTTCAGGATTTAAGACCAGAAAAAATGTGTGCATTTCGTCCTAGCGAGAAATTGGCATCTTTATTGATTGCTCTCGTTACCGCTGGTGAATTGTTTCTGGCACTAGTAAATTAAGTTCACAATCATCAGCATGGATGAAAATCAAATCAAAACATACATCCATAAGTAGTTCGTGATAATATAAGATCTGACGCATGACAACCAAAAATGGAGGAAAAAGATGCTCACCAGTCCAGTCCATTCCGTACACCTTGATGCCGATGTCATTCAATCGCCTCGCTAAATGATCATACCTCCCACTGCCACACCAATCCAAGGAAGGTCAGGGTCAGCAATCAGCTACCAACAAAGCAGCATACTCTAGCCAGGAATCGTTTCGAAGGAAACTGATAGGAACAGGACCCGTCCTTACCTGTGCTCGTTTAGCCCGTGCATGACAACAACCAGCGCCCTGAAATCGCCAACAAAAAAAGGACGAATAATTAGATCGACAAGTCGATAGCACCAGAAGGCACCTTTCCTATTCCTAGGAGGAGAAAGGAACAAAATTTGCAAGCACATGTGGGCGGAGTCTCTCCAGGATGATGCCTGGATTTTATCGAGTTCCTCTGTTTCGTGAGGAAACGTCCCTGTCTCACCTTGGTTTAATGGCGGAGGAAGGCGGGTGCGGCCACCAGCACTGCGTGAAGAGCGTCTCGCCGCGCGCGGTGGGGACGAGCTCGTGCTCCCGCCCGGCCTCTCGCGCCCGGCGCATGGCGACCTCCCTCCTTGCGGACGCCTGCCTCCGCCCGGCGACCATGGGCGACCCCGCCGGCACCCGCACGACCACCGACGCCGACGACGCCTTCCCCTTCTTCCCGCTCGCCGCCCCCGACGGCGCGGAGGAGGCGCGGCGGCATCGGACCCCGCCACGGCGGCCCCCGGGCGCGCGCGCCAGCGGAAGGGCAGGAGCAGGAGCAGGGCCAGCGGCTGGAGCACGGCGAGGAGCCAGCGCAGCGCGAGCAGCGACAGCAGCGCGCTCAGCCGGCCCGCCGCGTCCGCCGCCTGCATGCTCCCGGCCATCGACCACCACCGGCGCTAGCTCCGTCTCCTATCCCTTCTTCCTCCTCGACGCGGGGCTGGGTGGGGTTGGGTTGGGTCGGTCGGTCGTCGCCGCTGCCGTGCCCCCTCTCGCCCCCAGATAAAGCTCCCGATCCGGCGATCCCGGAACGGTCGCGCCGGCACCGCCCTAAAAATGGATTCTCTCCAGCGAAATCCTCTTCGGCATCAACCGCCGCCACCCAAACAAAAGAATAAAAATCGTGCTCGTCCTTTTATCGATTTAGCCGCCCGCCGCCGATTCTCGAACCGGGTTCTCAAGGCTCACAGTGGCCGGAATTATCGCCGGTGGAATAGAGAGAAGAAGTTGAGTAGGGCTTCGCGAGTGGGAGTGGAGGCGAAGGTTTTATAGCCGTCGCTCGCTAGACGCTACCGCCCGCACCGGGGGAGGAGGGCAGGCGGAGGCGGCAAGCGGAGGGAGAGCACCGGGAGTACCCAGGCTTGGGTGGACGACGGGTCGCCGTCGCTTAGGGCGTCCGCAATGGAGGCCAGCTCAGCTAGCTAGGAGGGCACTGAACCAATCAGGAGGACAGAGAGATGCAAATTGCACAGCGCTAGCGACGAGTAAATCGTCTAGCTCGCACATTTCCCAACAAAACAATAGTCACTGACAACTTCCTCTTCTAAATTGGATTCTATTTGTTTATTCTTTACTCCGTCCACGTCTGCTGGCGATTTAAGTCCGCCACTGCGGACGCCCTTATCTCCTTTGTTATCTCCACCGGGCCTACCGCCCTAGGTAGCGTCGCGACTCGCGCGGGGCCGGCGGCCTTGTGTGTGTGGCCTGTGCGTGAGAAAAGAACGGACGAGAATAGGGGCATCTCGAATTTTCGGGAGCGTCGCCGCATATGCGGGCCACCCTAACCGGCTGTGCGGTGCCCGTGCCCGTGCCCGTGCCCGGCATTGTCCTTGTGCGGCCACATCTCGGAGTCGGCGCGGTGCCACGACCACGACTAGTGCTCCGTTTTTTACTAGGGACGGTGCGGTGGCCCGGCCCGGGACAAAATACGGCGCCGTGAGGCAGCGTGACGCGCGCGGCCGGCGACGGGCGAGCGAGGCGGACCGCGCGTTTGCGAGCTGCGATCTCGATAAACCCGCTCGTCCGGAGATGTCGGGATCACGGCGGATTTATCTCAAGAAGAGGGAGAGGTAGGCATAGGCGTGCGTCGAGGGAGAGGGACATGTGTGTCCGGAAATGGGCAGTGGCGGACGTGTTGCCAGCCACGTACGAGCGCGATCAGCTGGGAGAGGGCCACGCCGCACCTTCCTGGACACACCGAACGATTACCGCAGCCGGCCGGCGTGCCCGTGACTCTGGAAATATCCGTCCTCGTGCTGTGGTGGCTAGACAGCCGTGTACTACCACCACCCAACGGATGCGTTAGCATGTTTGCGAATTGCGATTGAAATTTGAAAGGAACGTGCTTAGTCGTTCATAATAAACAATTTGATTTGTGATGATTCCCTTGTTTAGCCAGAGAAATTCCTACTTGAGTCGGTTTGGGCGATGCATACGAGGAGCCGATTACGGCCCACCTTGTTCACATTTGCGCAAAATTGTGCATGAACGGTAAGTACAAATTAATAAGGATAAAGGGCGTTTCTCTCAATCAAAACCCATATGCACGTCTCTGTCCAGCTCCATCACTCAAAATGGAGAACGTGTTAAAATATGTCTTATTATTCATATAGTAGCGCTAGCGACATGATGGTCCTTACTCTTAACTATTTTATTTTTGCTGATATAATAAAACAACGTCATCCCTCATTTGATACATTGTACTACAGTGCTAACCGTACTTGCAATTTACGAACCACTCTAGAAGCGATTAATTGTCAGAGATGGACAATCAACTACCTGCGAGTCTGCGACGACTAATCTTAGTTCTTAACTTCGTATTCATATATAATATATACTGGTAATAATAACTCGCAGGGTAAGACCCCCCTGTCGCTTGTGGTGTGCGCGACCCGGTCTGTCACGTATGGCCGGCCGGCCGACCGTAGATCAAGACCGCGCATAGCACGGCGAGCTCAGTGTGGGACTGTGACTGTGGGTCGATTGGTTTCCCCATTGAGTCATGCAAACAGGACGCATATGGAGCGGCCGGCGTCGGTCAGGCCGTGCCAAACACGGCCATGACTCGCTCAGTTTATCTGCGGGATTGGACTCGTACTCGGCAGAGCGGCGCGTCGGCCGCCGTTGATTACTCCATGGAACGGAACGGGTCCAGCACGTCGCGCTCGACGAGTTTGAAGGAACGGAACCCAACCATACTTTTTTCCCCCGCAGAGGCCTAGCGGCCAGCGTTCTCTCTTTTTTGGAAGAAGTCCGGTTTGCCTCCCTTAACTATCGGAGAAGTCTAATTTTGCTCCCTCAACCGAAAAATAAGATAAAAAACATCCCTCAACTTTCAATACAGTCTGCTTTTGCTCCTCCGCGGTTTCGTGGGCGGTATTCATCTCATCTCCCTCCTTTGTCGGTCTATCCGGCTTGCCTCTCTCCTTTTCCTCTCGTCCCCTTCTCTCTCCTTGCTTCGACGCCGGCGCGCGGCTTACGGCCCATGAGCACGCGAGGACACTGGCCGTGGGCGTCAGGACAGCGCTGGCCGGAAGCGCGAAGACGGGCCGCACACGATAGCTGGTGGAGGCGTGCTGCATGCTGGAACCTGCGGAACATGCATGCAGCATGCGGCGGCGGCACTCGTGCATGGCGCCAGCATGTTGGCAAGGAGCTCATTGTTGAATGTTGAGCTTGGATGCGAGCCTGCCGCTTGCCCGTGCGTGTTGCTAGCTTCCTGCGGCATATGCATGTGCGTGTGCTGGCTAGCTTCCTGTGGCATATGCATGCGCGCGTGCTGCAGCTTCTTGCCGCAACGGCCATCGCCCAGTCCAGTAGGATAAGCAGCAGAGTAAGAATATACGGTAATAATCTCCTCCTGCAGGATACGCAATGTGTACAAGCGGCCAGTGGGGTATCCCCGCCGGGTGCCCAGCGGGCACGGCCGCGGCCGCTCGGAGCACGGACTGCACGTTCGAGCGTAGGCTGCGAGCTCGCCGCTCTGCTCCGCACCAGTCGCCCCACATTCCACTCACTCCAAACCACCCACAAAACCACTAAGGGAGGAAAAGTACACTGTATTAAAGTTGAGGGAGGATTTTTACCCGGTTTTGCGGTTAAGGGAGGAAAATTAAACTTTGCTGATAGTTGAGGGAGGGAAATAGGACTTCTTCCCTCTTTTATCTGGCTGCGCGCGCGGCAGTTGATTACTCCACGGACCATGCCGCTGCTGTGCGGTCGTGACGTGCCCAAGCCCGACCAAAGCAGCTGACGACCGTCGAATCGAACCGCGCGCGGTGCGCCGCAAGCGCACCCACGGCTCGCGGCCGTCCACCGGTCCACGTCCACGTACGACCCCGACCCGTAGATTGATAGATAGCGCCTCCATGCTCTTCACGAATCTATTATCCGGCCGGCGTCGATCGCCGCCGGTCTCTTGCACGCAAACGCAAATAAAGGTGCGGTGCGGAAACTGCTGGGCTGTGCACGGGAGCATGGCCGGCGCCAATAATTTGCCCTCCTGCTCTTTGATCAAGGCGACGTCGCTGTCTGTGTACAAGAGTAGGTACTCTACATGAGAATGAGAGCGTACGTATTCTGTATTCGAGAAGAACGAATTGGCCTCTGTGCTCTGTATATGGTGGCTAATGCCAAACAGTTTGGATGAACACGAAATCTTGTCACCCGTTTGTGGTCGACTTTGCACTAAGCTCCCGCCACATTATCTACAATTGGGGAAACGTGCTGAATTCGGGTGGTGCCTGATGCAAATGTTCTGTCGTCTTTGGAAGATTAATTGGTGGCTGCACGCGGCACTCTCTGTCTGTGTTGAGAAATTAGAGCTCCCGACAAGGCAACAAATTAAGGGAAGGCGACGGCTGTAATAACGATGCACACGGCCTGGAATATTTGGACGTAAATGAACTATCGCATCTTCGAGAGAATGTTTTGGAAGTCGTTGGGTAATGATTTGGCTCTAGTAGCCCGTGTGTGCTTTTGCTTAATCATGCAATAGGAGTATAGGACCCTTTTAAGAACACACATACACACACTCTCTCTCTCTCTCTCTCTCTCTCTCTCAAATGAAGTGCTCCTGCCATTTTTTTTAAAAAAAAATGCTGAAGAACAGAATAAATTCCAGCACGTTTAAGCTTCAACTCTTCGTCTTTGAGACTTGCAGTAAAGGATATCCTCTGAATTATCCAAGATGCCACGTAAACAAGTGGTGTTCCCAAAGGCGATTAGGTCTATGTATTATGGTTATCTAATCTGCGTATAAGCTTGACAAACACAAGAATGCGCTAAAAACAATTAACCTATGAAGTCATGATGCACGTCAAATGGCGGCCTCGATTAACGACTGATCTGGCGGAGTAAACAAAGTTGCTTCAAAGCGTAGGTATTCACACGCTACAGAGCTGATAGGCAAAGACAATGTCGGTTCCGGTAGCTAGCTGCTCGAGTATGTGCAAGCTTTGTACATCAAGACATCACATGGATTGCCCTTTACGCTACTGTGTAATTTCCACCAATTTTTTGATGGCTGCCGTTGACTGTTAACAATCATATGATACGCACCATTTCCCGCAAACATTTTCTGACCCAAGCACATGTGATGTTGGACAGGATTCAAGCGTCAACGGAAGGATTAGGCGTTACAGCCAAAACAGACAAATGATTAACCCGAACGTGTACAACCTGATGACCTTCCTAATATAAGCAAGGAAAACTCGTAAGCTACTTCACAGACAAGCACGAAAGGCAAGTTCCTAAAGACCTGACAGTGCAATGAAGGACATTCAAGGCTTGGGTTAGAACCGTAACAAGTGCACATCATGGCACAAGGTTCAACAATGATCACACCATGTACAACATGACAGCCCTATTGCTACAAATGCATCCCAAAGTACCTAAAAAACCAAAATGGCCTGTTACAACGGGGCTACAAATAAAAAAACAAAGTTATATTACAAGCACAACGCAGGGCATGCATTGATCGCACATGGCGCCTATAAGATCAGCTGATTGTGGCACCAAGACATGATCCAACCGAATCTGGATTTGCCCTTTTGGCTTCAGTTGATGCCATGGCTCAGTC
Source organism: Themeda triandra (assembly GCA_018135685.1). Taxonomy (NCBI): domain Eukaryota; kingdom Viridiplantae; phylum Streptophyta; class Magnoliopsida; order Poales; family Poaceae; genus Themeda; species Themeda triandra. Next base: position 50,814 of record JAENPR010000654.1, on the reverse strand, counting down.
GTGGTAGAAAATCTTTCATCTTGATCTATCAAAATTTCATGGTGCTTAGATGGTTGAGATAAATGTTAAGTCACCCAGGATCCAATTGCAGTTTGCCTCATGAAGATATCGGCTCGTAAGGAAAAGAAAGCCACGGATGTTTCAATGCTTCTGAGGCACTTGGGCGCTTCTTTGGGTTCACCTCTAGAAGATACGCAACAAACTCGATAAACCCTTGATCAGCCATGGGCAAGCGGTGCCGCAAGGATGTCTTTTTTGGAATCAAGTATTCAAGCCTGTTACTTTCCTGAAGCACAATGAAATGCAAGTTTCAATGGAAAGATTTACTAAAAAGGTATGCTCTATGCTGCTCGTGTTATAGGATAAATTTAATGAATGGTGCCAATCTGAAGAGCACAAACCTGATTTCTTTCATACAACATGTGGTTCTTTGTGAAATATTTGTAGGTGTCCCGTCCCTGTGCAAGCATAGCTTGTTCTATCGAGCCAATGATGCCCATCACACGAGCAAGTAATGTTGCAGGAGAATCATTTTGGAAAAGGACCTGAAAAGCATACAAGGCTATAACAGACTTTTCAAAAAAAAAAAGAGAAGGCATATAACAGAAAAATGATAATTGAAACAATAAAAATAACAAGCTACATAGCTTATAATCATCACCTTCACTATGCTCCCAGTCCCCACTCACTAATTATCAGCAGTTAGTAATGAATTCTAAATACATGATCTTACTGCTATAAGAACATCAAAAGTAGAATGGAGCAGGGAGAAGAGGTATAAAATGAGATATCGTATTTTGTTTTATGACATTCCTCTCTAGCATATGTGTCCATTTCTATCTCCTTTACATTACCAGAACATCATGAACAGCACATAACCATAATTATAGCAGTAACAGTTAAAAACAATAGTAGCCAATATGCAGTAACCACTTACATTTCCAGTGCAAAGTTCTGCTAATATACAACCGAGTGACCATATATCTATCTTTTTGTCATAAGGCAAGCCCAGTATAACCTCAGGTGCACGGTAAGATCGTGATTGCACATATGAACATAGATGATCTGTCTCAAAGCAGCTGCTCCCAAGATCAATTACTTTTATCTCACATCTGCTGTAGCTTTTTACCAATATGTTTTCTGGCTTTAAATCACAGTGGATTAGACCAAGACCATGCAGAAACTGCAGCGCCTCCAGACACTGAATAGCTATCGACTGTCAAGGGGTACAACAAAGGAAAATATTAAATCTATGTGAAAAATTGTAGTCACATGTTTCATTATTGGTCATGAAACATTAATTCAATATTAGTTGATATCATAACTCGGTAATACCTGCAGTCTTGGCATTGTGAAGTAAACCTCACCCCCTGATTCTCTGTTGAATTTCTGAAACTCATACAGGTTTGCCTTCAGAAGTTCACAGACTATCAGCAAATGCTCCTGCAAACAATATTTGAAATAAGTCATACAGCAATGTTGTGACTTGAAAGCAATTTGTTTTGGAAAAGAGTCATTTATCAACCCTGAACTCTGAAACTCCATTCACTTTACAACTTACTAAATGCCTATAAACAGTATCTAGCCATTCTAATGGATGGATTTGAAGAATCAAAAAGTAGTTTTTGCTGAAAAGACAAAATTCACACAAGTCCCTTGCTGCAGGTCATAAACATGGCAGAATTTGTTACAAGGTGTGATGTAATGCCACGGATTTGCAAACGTCATTGCATGGAAATAACAAAAATGTAGCCATTCTAATGGATCACCTCAGGATAATCTTATCATGTGACTTCAATATCCAGATTATGTGGTCTATGAAATGTTGTGGTACACAACCGTTGATATTCAGAGAGAGAGATGTATAGATATATTACATGCCAAATCATGTATAGATACATTACATGCCAAATTATGTAATTCAAGAAACAGTTATTAAGGGTGTAGTACAAGACATGTATTGAATTAGTACAATCTCAAACATACAAATAATGAAACATTAATACTCCATCGACTCATTGAGATTACACAAGTCAGCAAGCATTGGAGTTGTGATAAATTCAACTCGAAATTAAATAAAACTGAAAAAGGATCTATCAAGAGTAAAAGCTCAAATTTACCCGATAGTAGAAGTAATCATACAGACGCAAAAGGTGGTACTTGTCAGCTGGATCATGCTTGTTAACATACTTCAGGAGCTTGATCTCATCAAGGCTCTGATCGAAAAAATCTTTGTTATTTTTTATAATTTTAACACATACATCCATTCCTGTGTGCAAATCATGTGCCTGGATGGCTTTGCTGAATGCAGCTGAACCCAAATACTCTGATACATGATAACGCCCCGCAATGACAGAATTGAGAACAACATGGAAATTTTTGTCTTCTTCAAAACCAGTTCTGATAATTAATAGAAGATGATGTTAGAAGACATAAATACTTAAAACCAAGTGTAGGTGTCACACAGTGAACACAGGCACACCACAAGGACCATAGATAACTGGAAATCACCATATCATTTTTTATGCTCTAGTAAAATTAAAAGATGGAACAAACATTTAAAGAAAGTACCTATTTTTTCTATGCATAATCTTAAGATTGAATGTTTCAAACTCTTCCTCCTGCGCCTTTATCTGCCTGACTTGCTCTTGCAATGCTGCTGCTTCCTCATCATCCAAATTGGTTCCAGTGTCTTCTTCTTGTGCGTCGTCTAGTTTGTGATGCTGAACATTCGTTGTGTCCTCTGTTTCGTCATACGATGCACTTGAATTTCTTGATCTAACAACATCAGATGCCATTTCATCTCTAGAGCTCCTTAGAGAAGACTCACTGTTCTTTTTCCTCCATGTGGCAAGCATATCATCTGATACCATGCCATTTTGACAGTCATCGGGATCGTTAATGCAATACATTTCATCCTTCTTTGACCACAAAGATTTAGCATCAGAGTCATGATTTTTCCCAGAATGCAAAGGTGGAGGAAAAGAAAATCCGCCATCAGCCGCTCCTGGTGGTAGATTGCCCTTCTCAGCATAAATGATTTGGTCATGTTTTACTCCTTTAGCACCTACTCTCTTCTTTTCAGTATCCTGCTGAGAATGTCTTTTTCCACTAACGCTCAAGCTGCTCTCATTGAAGTATTCAATATCCCCTTCACTGCTACCTCCAATCAGACTTTCTCGCACCTCACTGCCAATGTCAGCAGCATCACTGCTTATCCCAACACCAATTGACCTAACAGAGCCATGCTGATCATCCTCCACAAAAGGGTCATCAGGATGAGGTCGTTCCGAATCATTAAGGAATTTCCCATTCCCTAACATACCTAGTTCACTATTCTGTGATACAAAGCCCTGCCAGGCTGGTTCAGAATGCATCAAATTAAGCTCTTCAGGATCTAAAAGTTGGCCATCATACTGAGCTATCATATCATTATCAGGAATCCCATGGCCCATTGGACCCTCAGAAGTACCTATTTGTGCAATATTCTTTCCATGAAAATATTGCTCACCAGATATGTAGGAATCTTCCTCAACAAATGACTGGTCATCATCTTCATCCTTTGTAGGGCGATCATGACGATCAGTCCCTCTTGTGTGGCCGGTTGCCTTCTCATTGTCGCTAGGATAATCAATCTCGTGTGCTAAAAACCAGGTTTCATCCTCGATTGGTTGTCGGGTGTAGCCAACATCGTCGTCGTCATCATACTCATCAGAATCCCAGTATTCACCAATTGGATACTCAAGTGAATCATCACCAAGTGTTGCAAAACCAGATACCAGATCGGAGGTATCTTCTGCAATACCTTGACTGACAGACAACCAACTACTGCCAATTGTACGTCTTCCACCTGAATATGTGAGTGCAAGGTCATTACTCAGGAGCCAAACAATATGATACAGAAAAATTAAAACAATCAGCATTAAGAGCATGCAGAGTCATCACCCACACTTCAGAAGAGGGGGGGGGGGGGGAGGAGAAGAAAGACGTAGAAGATGAATGGAAAGCAAAACAACTATACAAAGATGAAACGTCGGTCAAAGGTCTATCTAGGGGAAAATAAAGAAACCACTAAGCAAAACAGTTTCTTTGTGTCTCTCTCTGTGTGTGTGAGTGGGGTGGGGTGGGTGGGGTGGGGGGGGCATTGCTTTAAAGAAGTGATCACTAATAATTTATACCCGATAGAAGAAGTATCACAAGGGATATATGTACTTGAAACTTCTGGAAAAATAATAATTTTCTCACATGGTAGTGGCAATAGATGAGGCTTAAAAACAAATGGGTCTGACAAAAATTTGCAGCTAAAATTCCAAATTGAAGATCATTAATAATAATGCAAGTGTAAAAGATATGTCGCTACCTAGGATTTGTCCAGCGATGTCAATGAAGAGAATAAATAAATGTTGATAATTCGGTAATTTACTATGAACACCAATAGGCAACATTTCACAAGATAAGACGAGATTCTTATTCTGTATTATTATAACAAATGTACAGCAATAAACTACATATCAACCAATGTCCTTAGTCGTTCACAAATATGATATACAGAACATGAACATTAGTGGAATGTTCCAATTTTTTGGCCGACAGAACTAAAGTCAACATTATGGCCTGGGAAATTTTTGCATTGATTGTGTTCTTACCTATTAAATAAAAGTGCCATATCATATCACTATTAACTCACTAGGAACATACCTGAAGATGTTATTTCTTGCCCAATGGGAACATCGAGATAAGAGCCAATCATAAAGGCATGATCAGCACTAGATTGCTTGGCCCCAGATCCATGGTGATTGATCTTTTCTTCCCAGTTCATGTTGACTAGCTTATCTTCAGACTTGAGCCTCACAGGAGGTAACTTCGGAAACTCCTCACGCTGATTATCTCCAACAAGCTGTAAATCGAAGCATCGGTCAGACACCTGATCTGTATCTAGGGATTTTTCAAAGTAGTATTGCCTGTTCCCCTCATCAAGCTGTCCTTTTGCTCCTTTTCCAACACCATCTCCATTAGTGCTCCTCTTTACTTCTTTCCTCTCATTTTCATGGTGCGTGCTATTGTAACTAGATGACGGGTTTTCAGCAGGGAATGGAAGCACTGTCTTCACTGTGCAACCATTCAACATCTCCTCTTTTTCTGGAACAAGAGTTTTATCCCTAGAATGACCACCCTGTTCACTGATTTCAGCCCTCCCAGCAGCATCAACTTTTCCCTTCCCTCTCCCAAAAGAGACCTTTTGCTCCAGCACTGGGCCAGGCTGTTCGGTCCCAACACCTCGATCCCTCTTCTCTGCCAACATCGCACCACGCCTATGTCTCGGCACCTCCTCCGACACCAGCAGCTCAGCTAGCTGTTCTGCAGTGCTGTTTGCAATGCTGAAGGTCCAAGGATACAGATCCCCCACATTATTCTCCTGAGACTGGACAATCCCAGAGCCCTTCTTTCCATCTGAACCGTTGGGCAGGGCTCCAACATCAATCTCCTTCACGATGAACTCCCTCGACGAGTCCGCACTCCTCGCCGTCGCAGCACCCTTTGGCCCTGCATTGGAGCACACCAGGTCCTCCTGCTCTTCGTCCTCTTTCAGCTCAGCGGTGCGCCTCTGCGTGGTCACGCCGTTCGAATCAGCGCGGCCCGTGAGCTCCCCACGGAGAGCTGCCTCTGCCTTGGCGAACCGGTTCTTCCGCAAGAACTCAAGCACCAGATCAATGTTCTCCGACATGTTTCCCTCCAATATCAACTAGCCCGGAAGCGAGAAGAAAAGCTTACGGTGAGGCCGAAGAAGAGCTGAAAGCAGCACCTTGTTGCAGCCCAGCTCCCAGACCAGCCAAATCGAAGCAGCTCCGGACGCTCGGGGGCTTCGGAAACGGCCCAATGCCGCGGCGCCGGCAGCCGCAGATCGGCGCCTCTGCCTCGGAAAGCCCCCCTGACAAATCAAGCTTCGGCGGAGCTAGCTCCTCGACAACCAAGCTGAAAAGACCAGCGCAACCCACACCCTAAGCGCGACGCGCGCCCGTGAAGGGAGGCGCGAATCCGCGGGGGAGAGGGCCGCGAGGCGACAGCCCCGGAAACCCTAGCTAGCGGGCGTCGCCGCAGCCCGCGCCGGCGCGGGAGGAGGCGGCGGGCGGGGCGAGCACGACGGATGTGGGGGCAGCGGGCCCGAGGCGGGCCGTCAGCGGGACCCGTGGGCGCCGAGAGCGGAGGGCGGCGGGCGAGCGGGAGCGGATCCGGCGGCGGCGTGGCAGCGGCGGCGGAGGAGGCGGCGGGGATGGCACATCGGGTGGGGGGATCAGGGCGTGGCCGGCGCGGCTGGGGGCAGCATATTCGGGGTGGTGCTGGTACGCGTGCGCGAGACCGGAAAGAGAGCCCCCGAGACCTGGAGAGAGGAAAAGAAAGGGAAATGGCAAGTGTTTTTTTTTTTTTTCCTCTCGCCTTTCTTCCCGTTCCAGCTCGTTTGGTGTCTTGCGGCTGCGGGATCGGGGCGGGGGACGCCGATTCGCACTGCGCAGATAATCTTTGTTTTGTGCGTTGCAAATTGCAATGCAAAATTGCAAATCCTAGCTTTGGGCGTTCGTGTTTTTTTTTTTGAGATTAAAAACCCCTGGCCTGGTCCCGTCTGGGTGTAGCTGGACTTGGATGGGCTTTGATCTGAGCTTGAGCCTCATTGGACAGGCGGTGAGTGACGTCCGTGGCTGGGACTGAGAAGCTGTACTGTACCGCTGGGCGTAACAGGAGGGAAACCGGTTCGTGCGACCGTTCGGCCGGCCGGCAGTGCTCGCTGGGCGGGTCTGTACAGGCCTTGTGAGCTTTCTTTATCAGCAATACGTACGGTCGCCCTCACTTCTGACGGCAGTCTTTTTCTTGTTGAGTTCAAAACTGTATAGGGGGAAATTTATTAATTTGTGGCGTGGAAATATGTTTGCTGTTTAGGTAACTGACTCATGAGTTCCATCTTTAAGCATCGGTATAAAAGGGTTAGGACGTTCTCCTACTTTTTCTTGTCTTTATGGCATGACTTTGATCATAGCTTTTATATATGGAACGGAAATATATAGTTGAAATGTATTGATGTCTAATAAATGTATATGGTTACGAAAGCGTTATTCAAAACAAATACTTATACCATATTTATATCTCTAAATCTAAACCAATGTTTTTAAGAGTTATTCATGGTCTAAAGTTTAAAAGATCAACCAAATTTTAGTTAAAATGACAGTGGATTTTCAATTGATGTGTTTGTGACGGGGAGGATGTAGGTGAGGTAACAATCACTCATTCTTCTATCGTCGATGATGTGGTTGTAGTGTGTTTGATGGTTCAAACACAATGTAAAACTACAAGGAAAATAAGATGTTGTTGATGTTTAACATTAGGACAAACAACACATCTGTCTTGAGGTGTTAGTAACTTTTTATGAATTGCACAATATAGATGCGCATAAACTCTCTCTCTCTCTCTCTCTCTCTCTCTCTCTTCGGCGAACGTGCACACATAGAACCTTATTGTCATCGACACGTCATCTAGCACTGAAAAATCTAAAATTAATTTAGTAAATATGAGCACCACAAATAGAAATATAGAAATTTAAACCTAGATAAGCAAGTTCATCATAAAGAACCAAAACAGTAGAGCACGTTTGCACTCATTTATAGTCTATCTATATCTCAAACGGTGAAGCTAGGGCTTGTGTTGCGTTGGCTGTAGCACCATCCCTGCCTCTGGATCTTTATATAATCTCCCTAAAGAATTCAATCAATTTTTCAATGAAGTTAGCATCCCTCGTCTATTTCAACATCTCTTCTGTACCTTTTCTCCCTTTTCTAAAGGATTTTTTGGACCTTCTCTTATTCCAGCGGTACCCTAGTATCTCACCACGGTATAATGCTACAAAGCAATGTTCCATTATACTCTATTTTTTTCAAGATAAACTATATCAGATGAGATTATTGTCTGGTCTATTTGGATGCACCCAACTAAAGTTCAGCTAACTAAAGCCAACTAAACTTTAACTAGGATGTTTAGATGCTTCAGCTAATAGACTTAGTTAAATTTTAGCTAACTTTTTTATTTGAAATAGCTGAACTCAGCTAAATTTTAGCTGGTCTTTTAGCTAAGTTGTTTGCTAGCAAGCAGCTAAATTCAACTGGCTAAAGCTTAGCTGGTACCCTACGTTCAAACATAAGTTGCCGAGGTCTGACATCGTTCTCGAATCAAAATCCAATCAGGCGCCGACTTTCTGCTTGTTCACTAGCCCTTTATCCATTTAAAATCCAGTTACTGCCGAACGGCCCGAACTTTCAGTTTGTTGGATTTGGAATCGATAGTGCACTGGTCAAAGAATCGTGCGACTTTTTAAAGTGAACGGCACCCAACGCAACGGGCAACGGTTGAACGACCTCGCAGGACACAGGACTCCAGAGGGATGTGACGGATGTCCCTCTTTCCCGTTGCCAACCACCAATCAATCCACCATCCCGTACCACGCCACCTGATTGGTGATTGGCCCCGGATCACCAAAATTCGCAGTGTCCGGCTTATAGCACCTGCGGTTCAGGACTTTTGCCGTTTGGCGGCAGCAGGACGAGGCTCGGCGCGCCCAGATGCGGACCGGCATAAATTTTATCCAGAACCTCTGTAGGTTTCGTTCGATTACAGCAGTAGGACGGCACCGAATGACGTTGACGCCCCTTGAATAAATACTCTAGAACATAACCGAATTGTGACAGTGATGGCACAGCTGCTTAGCTAAGGCCACCCAGAGATCAGTTTTTGCCCTGCTCTGAATGCTCGGTCTCACAGGATCGCCGTGATCTCCATCAATGCTGCCCCCGCCTGCAATCCGATGGCAATTGGTTCTTGAAGTCATTTTCAGGTACACAGGTGTTTGGATGTTCTTTGTTCCCACCTGCATGTTGCAGGAACTGCTGCTGCAACTCACTAATCACATGCAGATCCAGGCTGCACCTCACTTTCCTGTCCTACACAACGATGAGTCTGCTCTCGATCTTCTCTTCCTGCAGCTAAATTTCTCCAATCAATGCTAGTAAGGCTAGTCTCAATGGTTAGTTTTATTCTTGCGAGTTTCACATACTTATTTAAAGGCTTTGAAATTTTAATACGAAACAACTCACTCCCTCAACGATATGGTTTAAGTCTTGCAGTTTCACATACTATTTAAAACTACATGGGTCCACCGTTATCTCTCTCTCCTCTCTTCCACCAACGATACCTTTCTCCATGCGGATGAAATAAAATAACACTCTCAATGGGGGTTTCACACACTTTTCAATGTTTTGGAAACACCGCTATATAGTTTCACCATGGTGAAACGAATTCCTTCTCTCTCCTCCTAATTTCATGCAATTTCATGCAAATGTTGACATGGCAGTCTATTTAATGTGCATGACGCTCCCGTGAAACCTCCATTGAGACTGGCCTAAGTGCTACTAGCAGAAATTCAAAAAAAAAAAAAAAGTGCTACTAGCAGGCTCCACACTACAAGGTCCAGTAGTCTCCATCATCCACACGTTAGCCACTAGCTTAGCTATCTGACCTGAATCGAAAGAAAGCTACATCCAGAATTCTTCATTAACAAAATATATACTATCAAGAAATAGAAACAAAAGCAACACTACTACTAAATTTAATACATCATGATATGCATAAACTCTTCATTTCTGACGGCAAGAAGTTAGTGTGGTCTGATCTTGCCAGAGAGTAACAGTGTCTGTAATTCATTTGTTGTCATACCCATACCTCACCAACCTGTACATGCTGTGCACAGCATTTTAGTGTTTTTTTTTAAAAAAAAAAAGAAAGTGCGAAAGTGTACAAAATAGTAGTGTCCGCACAAATCTTGGGGTAGAAATGGAATCGGGAGACTGAACCATAGACGGAAGGAGTTCTACGGACCGAATTGATAGTTGGGAAGAAACGAATTGTATCTGGGCTTTCATTTGAGCGGTGATAATTTAAAACGAGAGAATAGTTGAGGGACGTTGCAGTGGTATTCTTAACTGAAATCAATTCTTTCGTAAAGTCCTGTCTTTTTCCCCCTAAATGTAAACCCATAACTGTACATAGCTGAGTACAAATCACAAGAATTGCTAATCTAGAAATCCTAAAATGATAGATTAGCTTCCAGGTTCCCTAGAACACATAAGATGGTTTCCACAATGACAGGATCCGCGCCGAGCAGTCTCTGCAACTGCGCTTCCACCGGCCGCGGCGCGTCCGAGGCAAAGACGTCACCGACGAACCTGTACACCAGAGCAAAATCCGGTTGGTCCGGAGACAGCGGAAGCTGATGACGAATCGACTCGTCCTCGGACACGACGGCGGCGTCGTCATCCGCAAACGAGGGCATCCAGCTGATGGGCTGCGCCCGGCGGAGGGCGTCGGAGCGACGAGGGTGCACCGGTGGCACCGCGAGGCCCATCTTCTGAGCCCTGAGGAAGTGCTTCTGGGCGTGGCTGCGGATCTGCGTGGCCGTCTTGGTGGCCACGCACGCCTCGATCTGCTTCCAGTCGCGGCCGTGCAGCCCCAGCGCGTGGAGGAACCGCTCGTGCTCGTCGGCGGTCCACTTCTGCCTAGGATTGGTGATGGTGTACGGCTTCCGGAGCTTCTTCCCCGCCATGCTGGTGGTAGACTGCTTCGCCGCCATGACCGCCGCCATCGTCGTTTGTTCACTCTGTGTTTGGACCTGTGTCTTCGTCGCTCTAGCTTCGATCTTGAGAAGAACTAAGCAGCGAGAGAACGTATGATATGAGAGCGGGGGACTAAGAGTTCTTGGCCTGGGATGGTGTGTGCTGGAGTTCAGAGTGCGTGAACATATATATAGGGATCGACGAGTGAGCATCGGAGGAAGAAAACGTGTGGCCGATTCAGCGCATGTGCTCAACAAGCTTGGGAGATTACACACGTGCACGCGGGTGCGAATTGCGCGCGTGTTAGGCGGACGCGGCTAGGCCTTTCGGACGGATCGGAGGCTCAAGCGTTGTCATGCTCATGCTGCAAGGGGGGAGGGGGTTGGCCGATGTGCGATATTAGGCGAACGACGCACTATTTCGGGGCTGCTCTGAACAACAATGAACGACCCCTTATTTCTCCCATGTGTTGAGGTATATAAATCGTGCTTGCTTGATCATCTCTCCACGAGGAACTCGTTCGAAGTTATAGTACAACACAATTTTGGATAAGCCTGCGTTCCCGGGTTGTAAAGTATGTAATTCCTCCATTCCATAAAAAGAATCATCCTCCCTTCATAAGAAGTCAATCATCCTTAACTTTGACTAAATATACATAATGAAATATTAAAATTTAAGGTACATAATTAGTGGCATTAGACAAATGTTTGAATATATCTTCATAATAAGTTTATCTGGAGATATAAATGTTGCTAATATTTTTCACAACTCTAGACAAACTTAAGAACGTTTGACTAGCGCGAGTCCCATAGCGACTCTTTTCCACAGTCGCATTGAGTCGTTTGATATTGTCTGCATTCATATTTTTAATGATTCATTCTAGAATTTGATGTTTTTTTGATAGACAACATTTTTGAATTCATCAATTTTAAGATCTTTTTTCCGAGTCATTTGAAAGTTCTCATGGAAATAAGTGTATACTTCCTCTGTCCCTCTGTCTATCGTTTTACTTTTTGCCAAAGTACAACTGCTAGAGAGATACGTCCATGACACAAGCAATAAATGTGGTCAGATGAATCAGCTCCCACAATGACACTCAAAGCGGGGATATAGGGAGTATGTTTGTAGTTAGAGATAGAGATGAATGCACATGCATATACAATTATCCGAGTTTGTATATTGTAAAACTTCGCTAGTTTAAATTTAAATTATGTTGGTTCTTGTTGCAACTCATGCCTCATGACATCATCAACCTATATTTTGATTCTCAAAAGAACTAATCCATCTATTAGCTCTGGTCTTGATGGAGCATGCACTTGGACTGTTGTGAGCGTTTCTGCAAAAAGTGGACAGATTGCTACTGTATTACTACGGGGTTTCTAGAACAGAGCATGAGATCTTCAGCCGCCGCCGCATCGTCCTTTTAACTCCTCACCGTGCTGGCGGTTGCGGTGCCGCGGAGGCCGCCTCCGTTATGTCACCGCCGCAACGGCGTCACCGTGTCCAGCAGTAAGCCACCATCGGCTTCGCCATCCCGAAGCCCCGCACGGGGAATGCGAAGAGGTGAGAGATCCGCGAGGGGAGACGCAACGCCGCGACGGCATGGGGGTGGCAGGAGGACGGAGGCCTTCTGCTACCGAGCTCTGCTCCGGCCTGCGCATTACGGTACGGTGGTCCTCCCCTTGGTTACCTTCTTGCTAAATCTGTGAAGTGCTTGCTCGCAGGTCGCACCTGGCCTATCGCCGATTACAAATACTTCTCGACATTTTTTTGGATACTGTAATTAGAATTAACACATCTGACATTCTGCCAAACATCTATTCTGAAGGAACATACACTCTATTCTGGCCTTCTGGGCAATATGAAATCTGGACGTTTCTATGAGCACTACTTGATCTGGGCTGCATTGCCGCATTGGCACACCATTCTCCATTCAGAACGAGAGCACACGTTATAGGGAGCCTTATTTTCGTAGAAACGAATTCACTAATTATTTATATTCCGGAAAACCGAAAGGATGAATATATCATGAGTACTTTATATACCATATTCTCAAAATCAAAAGGATGAATATAGCCTGGTGGTGCACTGCATTGCCCCAAATCGTATTAGAACACCAAGTAACTTTCCAGAGTGTAAACTATGGACAAGAAGGCTGAACAAGAGCCGTGGTTAGCCCACCAGGCATAATCAGCTTACAACAAAGCTGCCGCTTAATTCGACAATTTATCATGTTTTTTTAATAAAAACACTTTATTATTCATATTAGCTTGAACTTGAACCTCACAAGGTGGGTTTTTTGTTTCTGAAAGTAAAAAGCTTACACAGTTGGGTTACAGGCAGAAGTATGGAGCCTTACTATGCCTGTATGACTTTCCCCCCTAACAAACAACCATAGAAGTCAATCTTATTTCTTATGCAGTCGGTGACCCTACAGGCTGCAGCATTTCCCATTCTCCGCAAACCTCCATGGCTTTCCAAATGAACTCTGAGAGAGAGCTGGCATCAAGGGCAGGAACAAAATTCTTTAGCAAAGGGTTACTTGAAGTACACTGAAACAAAAATAAATAAGAACATACCATTTGACACTTGTTGCAGTGATGGCTTCATTGTCCAACAGCTGAAGGAGCAGCAGCAAGTTCAGCAGTGAGGATGAAGGTTGACATGCCAGCTTCCCTGAGGTGACGAATGTCACCATTCATGAGCCTCAGAAGGTTTCTAGAAACAAGAAGGCTCAAACCCTCCTCTGACTGCTCTTTATTGTCCTCATCATACATTTGTGACAATATTTCTGCTGGGACTCCTGCTCCTTGGTGCTTGATCCTGAAAAGATAAAGCCATAAACACAAGAGTAATTTAAGCCTTCATGCCTTATGATTTCCTATTCAGAAATGAGTGTATGCATGCAAATTAGCATGCTCAGTGTACCTAAGTTCGAAGTCTATGAGATGAAGGTTTTCCCCAATGCTATTCTTGGTCAGTTTGGAAGAGATATCAACAGAGCCACCAACAGGAGAAAACTTCACCGAAACAAATAAGAAGTCGGATAGGATCTGCTGGAGTCGGATACCATCCCCGTAAACCTTTTGCTTCATGAATCTCTCTGGTAGATTGCAAGCGACTCTGATACCTTTACCCTGGCAACCTATCAGTACTTGACTTACAGCAGACACCACCACATCTTGCAACAGAAATTCAGCCATATCCAAATCCAAGCAACTTGACCTGTGAACATAATGATACAGAAATATTAAGTTGGTAGTAATGAATATGGATATAAGCTTCAGTAGTTAGTGAAATAAAATATTAAGTTGGTAGTAATGAATATGGATATAAGCTTCAGTAGTTAGTGAAATAAAATTAAGTGATGCCATTAACCTACAGTTCAGAAAATTGTCAAATAACAAGGTAGATGAAAGTAAATACAAGAACCTAATAGAACAGTTTAAAAGATTTGGCAAGAAGATTACTTGTCAGTAATGTTATCTTGATCTAAGTCCGCAAGTATCTTGTTTAGCTGGCGATGACAATTATCTGCGACACGGACCTGCCTCATCTGCTCTTCATTCAGACCTGTGCTTTTGATTGTTTCCCTAGAATAAAGCATACCTGAGAGAGGTTTGTTGATGGCATGTCGCATGTACGAGAAAGCCTTCAACCTTCTTTGTGCTGTCTGCTCAGAGGCTTGCTGCACATGTAGCGCATGCTGCAAGTCATCACTAGGAACATGAATGAAACAGAACACTCCAGTGACAACACCATCTGCATTTACTTTTCTGTTCACTGACAGAAGGCATTCAGTATATTTCCCATTGCGGTCAAAGAAACCAAATGGAGCCTTTTCTGCCTCTTCACCGGCTAATGCACTGTTGATGATAATGCAGAGGCGTACAAAAGCATCTTTGCTCTTCAAAAGGCAGGAAGCATTGCTACTGTCAAAAACCTCACCAAGGAGCATCTTATCGATCACTTCATCTCTGTGCCACCCAGTAATCTTGGTCATTGCTGCATTCCACTCAGAGCACCATCCAAATTGGTCAGCACCAAATATCGGAGGAATGAGCGGGTTTGGGTTGTGAATGATTGCCTTGTAGTCCCCCTCAACCCGAGTAAATTTGTCCATGACCAACTTATGAACAGTCATATCCTGGGCTACAAAGCACACCCCAACAACATGGTCATGAAGGTCACGACTGGCACAAGCATTTACAACCAAGATAACAGGGCCATCATCCCTCTTGGAGCCATGCGTTTTCAACTCAAATCGAACTTCCTTCTCTTCTCTGCCTGCTCAATTGATGAAATATTTAGAAATCAATACATAATACAATAAATTATTCATTTCTTTTTTTACTAATAGTAATAGTGGCAATCAAATGTTGCAGATAACAAAGGTGCTTAAGACTTTGAGTTCCACTCACCCTGCAGAGCTAAATATAGCATCCTCTGAACAATTGATACAGATGAATCCTCCACAAGTGTAAGTATGTGTCTTCCTATAGCTTCATCAACTCTCAACCCTGACAATTCTGCTACCTTTTGATTCCATCCATTGACCAACCCATTGCCATCTACTGCCAAGATCGGAACAGTTGCTGTTTCCATGAGGCGAACCATTTCACTTGTCACTGCTTGCAATTCAGCAAGCCCATCAAGTTTGAGATCACCAATCTGGTTATCTAATCCAGATGCCTGGGCCGGCTTCAAGGCATCATTCAGTGTACCTCTAAGAATAAGTTGCAATGAGTGAATAGCATCCATCTCGTAGTCGCTCCATGGCAAACTCTTCATCTTGACAACCTCAAGGAAAGCCTTAAAGGATAACCTAGGGTGCATCCTTCTGTTGTCATCCTTATCAGATGGATCATGCTTTGCACCTCCCCATTTGATTTCAGCAGCCGTATGTGACCTGAACCAGAAAAGAATGTCCTTGGACGTGATCTTAGCCACTGCCATTCCACAAATCATGTCTCCAAGGGAAGCAGCTCCTGGATATCCAGCATCCTGGAGGCTATCAGTACTCAAGCCAGTGGAATCCCCATGAACTTCTGAAAGCCAGAAGGCAATATCACGTATCTGAGACTCAGTTGGAGCCGTTTGAAGCCGCCAGACTTTGTCCCCATACAAAAGAGCAGCACCATCACACTTAACTAGGTCCATGATGTTTGGACTCCCAGATACGATGCTCAAGGGAGATGCTTCCTTGAATAGCATGTCAGAGAGCATTGTTTGCATTCGCAGAATACTTTTCTCTCGTATCTGCTTCTCCAATTCAAACTCCTTGTTTACATGAACAGCAAACACTTGGGCCAAGAATTCACAGGCATACCGCAGTGGAAATGGGACATATCTGGGGCTCTCATGGTGGCAAACAATGAGACCCCACAGTTTCTTCTTCTTCTGCTGTTGTGGTGGTTGTTCAGGCTCAGGTTCATCATCCTCTTCATTTTCATTAACCACAACAGCCATGACAAGGGATGCAATCGAGTTCATGTTCTCCATATACTGAAGGTGACAGCTATGTGGTGCTCTAAGAGTTGAACCACACAAGCTAATATCAATGGAGAGTGCCTCATCTTCAATAATCTTCACGGATCTTGCACGGCAATCACAGATCATTCTGACTTTGTTCTTCATGAAGAGAAACCTGGCAGCTTGAGGGATATCAGTGGCTGGATAGTGCAGGCCTAGATAGGGCTCAATACCAGGTTTGGTGATCTCAGCAAAGACCTCCCCATGCTCATCTTCATGGAACTTGTAAGCCATAACCCTGTCATAACCTGTAAGCTCAAAGACTTCCTTAACCACGGTGTTGCATAAGGCCTCCATGCTTCCACCTGGTAGTGACTGGATCTTGGAGATTGCCTTGGCAGCAAGCTTGTAAGACTGCAAAGCCCCAGCAGCAGTGGCAGGAAATTCTGTAGGCTTCACAGGCTCAAAATCTACCACCAGACAACCAGTTGCCCTATGAACAATGGCATAGAATGGCTTGCCTGAGGTCTTGCATTGAACTAGGATAGGATTCAGCAAAGAAACATCAGCAAATCCTAGTGCCTTCTGCAGTGCTGTAGCCCCAGGGTCAGTGAAAAGGGAGCGCACATTGGTACCAATTCCTAGCTTTGGGGGATCATCAACGTTCGGCACAGCATGGCTGACTGTTGTAAGCATTTCAGGTGCATTCTCACTGAATGCAATGACCCTGAAGCTCTTCTCGTCAAGGGCCAACAAGCAACCAAATGGTTGGATTAGCTTTCCTCTTTGGATATGCTGCAAGTAGGCTATGACCTTTCCTGACCGCCCTTGCTGCTCGGATGGAGTGCTCCGCTGTGCTTCAACTAACTTGGAGTAATCAAAGGAATCACCAGATTCTTCATACTCTGCATTGAGTTCAGCATCAAGGGTTGTTTGTGCTAATATCCTTGCCCGAGAGCTCTGCCGAGTCCTGCTGGATGAACTGGAAGAGTGGGCAGGCCTCGAGGAAGACATTTCTTCTGTCTTCTTTTGAAAAAACCAAAAAACCACCAGATATCACTCCTGCTTAACTGGTAAAAGGGCAGTGGAAAGCATAAATCAGTAATATAAAGTAATAAGACCGTGATGCAAAAGCAAAATATTTTGTCAATGTACTACAATATATACAATGACTCAAAGACAATTCCCTGTTGCCAGAGTATATCATGATTTTTTTTCCTTTTGTCTTTCCAAACCTTGAAAAAAAATAGAAAAATACCACTTTAGTTTTGACTACCTAAAGATGAATCACAAAAAGTGACGTTTCAGTTCCAAAGCAGTGGCCAAATTTTTATTTGCCCCCACAAAAATACCACTTAGTTAGGAAAAAATCCAAAGCTGAACCAAGTTATAATTTTGATCAACATCATGGATTTTGCTCCATGGTCCCATGCCTATTAAGTATTAACAGAATCAGGACTACAACATGTGGTTCTTAGATGAAGTCCTAAGTATCATAAATTTAAATCATGCATTACTTGGTGTCACAGAATAATAAGATCAAGTTCTTTTACCACCATTAACAGCAAATGAGGTTTAATGGAATGGGCTTTATCTGTTTCTTTCTATAATCTTTGTTCAACAATTCACAATTCAACTAGCATGTATGTTTTGTGATTAAAAAAAATCACTGGATTTGGTTTTGAAAGTAGTTTTCCAATAATTATGATTATTTAGCTACTGACGACATAATATAAGAGCATATCAGAGTTCTGTATGGAGTTGCACAATGTCAAGGTTTGCTGTGTATGCTGAAATGAATGTATTTTTCTCTCTCAAGAAAATTGAAGTGCCTGTGCTATTGGAAAATGTAAAATTAGGCCCTTCTGTTTAATGCATATAGTATTTTCAGCTAGCTAGTAGCTCAGAGAGATTATAAAGCAACAGACAGCTTTGCCTCTAAAAAATCAAAATATGAAAGAAACAACCTAAGACTAATGATGAATAATACCATTTGAAACTTTCAGTTTTACGGGTTTATGGAGCAAGAATTCATTTCATATTCTTCTCCAACAGATGGTGATCACAAGTTTCCAGATTTGTCACATGAGAAAAGCCCCTGCTATTCTAAAACGGGGCACCAGCACAATCCAACAAACAAGGTTCGCTAACATTTCAGGAAAACATCTAGATCCTAACATGTGGAACTTATAGGGAAGTAGAATAGTCAGCAGAAACCATCCTGCTACTTTTGCCAAGACATGAATGCTAGCAGCCAAGGAAAGCAGATCAATGGATCCCCATTTGCTACTACCCATTATCAAGAGATTATAGCAACACTAACGACCTAAGGTGCATACTTTTCCTCGTCCGTTTTGTTCCCAATCTTTCTTGTCGAAATTTTGGTCTCCCCAGCATGGCACATAGACCATGCCGAGAATGCAAGAGCAAGAACCACGGGTAACTGAAAAGTCCATGGAATGGACTTGCAGCACCCCCTTCTCCTTGCTCTCACGATACCAGATTAGCTTAATAGCGACAGCCAACAAACAGTATCCTTTCGCTCGTCATCAGCAGCCCCAGAAAACAAAAAGGGGGTGCTTTTTTTATCTATATTTGTGTATGAGCAAATTCCAGAAAAGGGGTTCTCGGGATGTTGATCTTCCCATATTCTAGCATGCTAAGTTTGCTATGCGAATGGTGTCAAAGCTATCCAAAAACACAGAAGAACAGGTGAAAAACGCCAGCTTTTGCAGCTCCTGCTCCTCCCTGAGTCCCTTCTCCCCTAATCCAACTAGCTAGCTATAAGATATCAGTCCTTGTACTGAAGGAGCAAAGCATATCTCCTTCCTGCAGATTGGTCCAAAAACAAAAACCTATCGCACTCTAGCTGCCCCTCGATCGAGGAGCCAGTTCCAGACGGGAGCAACAGAGGATCCAGTCATTCAGTGACCAATCCCAGAGCCTCGCCACAATCCATGTCCAAGAAGAACATGATGAACAGATGACGGTTAAAGCAAGCTGAGCAACAGCAACAGGGGAGGAAGGAGGAGGGGAGGGGACCTACGGGTGGGTGGAGCGAACTTCAGTGAGGTCTGGTCGTCTGGAGCGGGAGGACGCCCACCGCCGGCGACTCTCCCGGCAAGCAAGTACGCATAAATAGCGGGGGCTGCTGGGCGTGGGCGTCGGCGTGGGGCAGCACTGCGACGCCGAGTGCGAGTGAGCAGCAGCAAGAGCAAGCCGACGACTGGGTGGGGGCGCGCCCATGCCCGGCGCGGAAGGATGTGGGCGTCGCGCAGCGGGCGTCGAGCGCTGATTGGACGCGCCACTTTCTTTACCATGTTTAGTAACCCGTGGGCTCGTCTCGTCGCCCAACAAGCTCGCGCCTGTGCTGTCACGCTGTAGTTTTTTTCTAACGCCAACGTGGTGCCACTGTTGTTTACCATGTTTAGTAACGTGCAGTATGTACTTTAACTGATTTGGGTAAGAGAATCTAGGCAGCATGTATAAACAACTTCAGCGTTGTTGGGGCCCGGGAGTGTGGGTACTATTTTTAGTAATTAGTAGTGAAAACGCAGCATGGCACGGACGGACGTGCAGCGCGGGCGTAAAAAACCAGGATGGATTATGGATGTAATTAACTCGTCCATGCGGTTAAGTTAAAGCTAGAGATAGATTACCGTTCCGTCAGGTCTTGTGCATACAGTAGCGTCCAGGAGCAGCCCAGCGCTGGAGCTGACAGTGACCGGCGGCAGGAAGCGGCAGTCGGAAGTCGGCAGGCAGTGGATAACGTCTGCGTGCAAGTGCAAAGCTGCGGTGGCCGTTTCATCGTGGTCTTGGCGTGCTCGTTTTCGTTGTTTCTTCTCTTGGAAAGGTTGGTTGTAATAATGGTTGCTTTATTTAGTATTTGGGGGCGTGGCCCGCGTGGTTTCCCTTCTCGGGGATGGGATGCGGACGTCTGGGGCCTTCCACTCTGGGTCTGGGCTGGGGACATGGGCATGTGACCGGCTCGGGGATGGGATACGGACGTCTGGGGCCTTCCACTCTGGGTCTGGGCTGGGGACATGGGCATGTGACCGGCACGTGCGCCCCATCCCGGCTCGGCTGCCCCGCTTGCTGGGGAACCGAGGTCGGCGCTGCGCTAGGCACCCTCCCTCCGGCGAGTTCTAGAGCGACTAGTTGGAAGGCGCGCATTTGCGCGCTGTGTTAGTTCTATTCGTTGAAATTCCGCCTCAGATGTTAAGATGTGGTCGGTAGTTTTGTCATAATGGCGTGGAAGATGCATACAGGAACAACACGAATTTCTGGTGTAGTATAAGGATACATCCGAAGTTATATATAAGGAGATGGATAATACGAACTGGAATATAGATGGGTAACCATTGGATAACACGATTAATAATCATAGTTCCACATAACAGCGTACTGGTAGAGTATAAAGTTCATACACACATATGTTCTTACATAGTCTTTGCCGTTAGTAGAGCAATGGTACGTGGGAGTTCATATATACATCATGTTACATAGATTAAGTTTCCACACAGAGAGTGGAAGTCTACGGTAGTAGGCAGTTGTGTTGCTGGTTCAGATAGGACTGGTAGACGATTGTGCCATCAGTCGCGTTCTTCCTTAGAGGGTGCCACTCCCAGGGGTCACTTCATTGCTTGTGTCATCCTCCTCTGATTCCTGCTTAAGTGTAGCTGTACGGAGTTTATGGTATGAAGGCATCAGAACTTATAATGAAGGTATGCTATTCATATTCATTGTGAGTAGGAAGGAGGTACATAGAATGTATACTCACAGCTGTAGATTGGCGCGCCTTTGCGCGCCCAGTTGGGAGGTGGATCTGGAGATGAACAGAGTTTTTTTATGGAGTGGAAACAGCTGGAGAAACAGTTCATACCGATCTTACATACATAAATAAGGTTCACAGTTTCACAACATTTTGTCTAAGATGTACTGTTACATGGATATAGAAAGTGAACCAGGACTTGTATGCACAAAGCATAAGCTTGTTCATGTGACATAATGTAAGATCCATGTCGTCGCTTTATATACCGATATACCTGTAGGAGCATCATCAGCAACTTAAATCTTTTTGTGAAACATAGCCGGTGGTGGTCTGAGAATTCAAAGCACAAAATACATGTAAAGAGTACATTGGCAATATGGTTGTTGGAATTCAGTTTTTTCTATGAGTTTTTTGAGAGGAATAGCATATGACCTAAACTGATTAGTACTTGAATTGAACTATTTACCCAACTATAGATTCATGTATCTCTGAATTCAGTTGAAGTTTGCAGTACAGTAATAGATATTAAGTGACCACTACAGGTAACCTTAGCAATTATAGTAGAGCAGGTAATGTTCAAGCGTCTGCAGCATAATTCAAGGGAATGTCTAACAGTATTACTTTTGTTTCGAACCAAGGAATTGGCAAGATAAATTCAAGATGAGGCAGCAAGCTCAACAGAACTTTAAGAATATCTTGTACTGTGTGCTAGCTGCTTTATATTCTCTTATATAGGAAACATCATATACATGAAGAGCATCAGAATTTGCATACACAGTCATTGAAACTTGAAGGGAATAAAGAAAACCCAGTTTACCTTGGTCCAGTAGTGGGTACACAAGAGGAACCTGGAAATCACCAAATCACATCTGAAAAAATAAGAAGGGTGCACTGATGTAGTGCAATTTCAACAATATATTGCTCCAAAAATTTCACAAATAAAATAAGACTTTCGCTAGATAATAAGAGGATGTACTTACTATCTGATTATGTCACAGAGCAATATTTTGTAGGTCACAGAATACCTGAGGATCCTACACAACACAATGGGTCAATAACAATCTAGGCATGGTACATGTAAATATGTAAGACTTATTGCTGATGGCATTTGCAATAAAAATTAGAAGGAAGCATAATGACAATTATTATTGTCGTAGGAGCACATGTAAAAATGCAAAACCTAGCGATGTGTGCATACACTAAAAAATTAGAAGGAAGCATAATGGCAATGGTTATTGTCCTAGGGGCCCCATTGAAATGGTGTGTGTAGGTAACAGGCAACGATAATATCTTAATCAAAAAAGAAAAAATAGTACCACATAAGAAAAACAGAGGCACATGGCCTAAGCTGATAACATAGTTAACTGCAATGGTAATAACTGGTGGGATCAAGTACAGATTGTAGTGTTCTATTTCTACTAATCCTTAATTATGAGATCCGTTGTACTGAAGGTAATTCTATTGTGACATTCATATCTACCTTGTAAATTTTAGATGCTTGGAGACTTTGATCTGCCCAACAGTAGAAGGCATATAACAGACTAGAGAAGATTGTGTGAGCTAATGCAGATTTAACTTGAAGGATAAAAATTTGCCGCCACAGTGGTATCTAAGATACAACCACAGAAAATGGAAGAGCAATAGATGGCTACATGGGCAGCGTGAGTGGACCTTACCTATTTTTGTTGCTGCTGCGAGGAACTTTTACTGATGCTGAAAATCTTATCTGTCAGTGAAATAAAATTGTCAGAGTTTACAAATGGTGGAAAGGCATCAATATATAGATACATACACTATATTTACCAATCTGCAATGTTACACATGGTTAGCATAAACTTTCAGAATTTTTTTCTATCACCACATCCACAAACATTGGTGGTGTACTAAATATTTAGCATGAACTGCATATTTATGGGCTTAGATAAATGATGACGCCTCTGAACATATCTAAATGGACTGCCTCTGTGAACAGGTCTCTGAAAGTTTTTTTACTGAAGTGGTTTGAGCTATATATTTTTGGGAATAAGTAAAACAACAAGGTTTGCATGCATGTGTTGTCCACCATCCCCCAAAAAAGGACCCAATCTACAAGGAGCACAAATTTGTTCCCCAAAATCTGAAACCAATTTGGACATAGCCACAAAATTAGCTTATTCATATTTTTCATCTACCTTTGTATGGTACATTCTATTCCATGGATTTGGTGGCATAAACTATGAACAAAGGTATAGCTCCATTAACTAACCTTCAATGGCGATGCACTCGATCAATGACGGAGGAATAACTGCTGAAAGAGGTTCCCAAGACAAGCCATGAATTTATTTCATCAGGTTCAGACTTCCGAATTATACTATTTCTAGTTGGAACTGAGTCGAATATCGCATTTGGGCAGTACAGAAACAGGTAGTGCATCCTTTTTGTTCCACGTCAATTTTCCCACTTCTATTTTTGGCAGATGGACGGGTACTCTTCCTCCACCTCAAAGGTACCTCATCCCATGCCATGCCTCATCCCTCTATAAACATCCAAAACTGCAGATGCATCAAATATTACATGGCAAAGAACAAATTTAGAGAAAACTGTAATAAAAAAGATATTAAAAGTTCACATGGCCTAAAACTCAGAAGCACCAACAGATCAGATGGCCAACATAACTTAAGTAGAGAGTATTTGCACCAAGATAAAAGTACTGAAGTAGTTCAATAGTGGCTATGTAATAATAAGATTTTGAAGCAGGTAAGAAAAAAGGTTAGATCAGGGTACAAGGCTTGTTGCCTTTGTGCCCCAGTCTCACACAGTTCATAGAACATCAAAATTCGAGAAATCGGAATACAGCAAGTGTAGAAACATGATGGTACCTTAGTGAGGTGCTATGAAACCTGAACTCATGCAGGGCAAATTAATATATCGAAACAGTAGGCATGTGTGCTGCATAGAATCAATCAAATAACACATCATTTACTTTGGTAAGTAATTTTGGAACAGAAGGAAATCAAATAAGGTCTGAAAGTAGAATGTTGCACATATAAGCAAATCGAAACTTAGAACTCTTAAGATATCGTAATACTTATTTAACTCTTGGAACCATTAGAAAATTGCAAATTGATTTTGTTTAATAACCAGCATGCTGTAGGCTATATGGTTGCCGGAATATTATAATTATAAAAGACTACAATATAATCTTTGGTACTGCTGAACACTGAACATATGTAAATTCTTATTTCAAGAGACCTAGAGAACACTGAACATAGCTCCCAAACTGCATGATATTACCGAAGGCCTGATTCAATCTTTGGTGCTGCTGAACTACGTAATAAGTCACAGATGTAGGGACCTGTCAGTAGAGGTTATATCATCTACCCATGGTCAACTGAATGACTACTCCATGCCCTCATTCAACTATGGATTGACTGGTGCATAGTCAAGTAAATTCCATATTCATTGAAATGTTTACTCCTTGGTTTTTTCCTCCAACAGGAACCAGCTTTAGATTATACTACCTATATTTCACTGCATTACATTACATGATAGTGTGCTCTGTAACTTGCTTCTTAAGCTCGATGGGGAGATGATGAAGGCAAGCAGCAATGAAGCTGAAAATATATATTTCAATTAGTACTTTTCCGCTGAAAATATATATTTTAGTACTTTTCTGCTTTGTGTGGGCACTGGGCAAAATATATATTTCAATTGAAAATATTATATAGGATATACTATGTCATTGGCATTTGGAGGCACATACAGAAACCATGAAAAAATAGCCTGAAGGCTAACCTTTTTCATGTTGCTAGAATGTAGTAGGTAGCTTCCAATTTCTTTGTCATCTTCCTGATTCTATGACCAAAGAAAGCAAACCTGAAAAGTTGGCACCAAATTAGAAAACAGTGAACATTCTACATACAAATAAAGAATGGCAAGGCCACTGGAGTGAACATCACGGTATTCTTAACCGACTCATCGACCATGGGACCTAACCCTAGGATGCGAGAAATTAGAAGAGATGTAGGCCTACCAGACAAGATGGATGAGCGAGAACTGAGCTGAGCAGAGGGACAGCTAGGGTTTCCTGTAGCAAAGGAAGCTAGGGTTTTCTGCAATTGAACAATTGAAGAAGGATGAGCAAGAGACAGGCTGCCTTCACCTGGGGCTACTCGCGCCGGAGTCCTCGCCGGCACTCGGGCCTAAGCCGCCGCGTGGGGCTTGCTCGCGCCGGGGTGCTGCAGCCCCGCGCCTGAACCCGCCCACGCTGGCATCGGCCGCCGCGCACGCCGGCGTCCACCACATCGGCCGTCGGTGGGGCGCGCTCGCCGGCCGCGCGTCGCCGGGGGCGCGCTCCACCCGCACCCGCAGCAAGAGGTGGGGCCCACCCTAGCCGATGCGGTGCCCTGGGTGTCCTCGCCCTACAACCCTCGAGAGAGAGAGAGTGAGGGAGCATCGGGGAGAGAGAGAGAGGAAGAAGAGAGCAGAGGAGTGGGGAGGGGAGTGGGGGGAGGAGGACGGGAGGAAGACGGGGATGAGATAAGGCCGGTTTCTTTTTTTTTTTTAGAAGGACCCGGAAGTTAGAAGCGCACCCGCGGAGGTCCTCGCCCTACAACCCTCGAGAGAGAGAGAGAGTGAGGAGCATCGGGGGAGAGAGAGAGAGAGGAAGAAGAGAGCGGTGGCGGCGTGGCGGCGTGCGTACGGGAGGAGGACGGGAGGAAGACGGGGATGAGATAAGGCCGGTTTCTTTTTTTTTTTTAGAAGGACCCGGAAGTTAGAAGTCAGGTATATATTTGGTGAGCCAGCTTTCAGCTAGTACATCTAGATTCACATAAGAAGCTACAACATAGAGAGAGGGAGTTGCCGTAATACAGGTAGAAGCCAGACGAAGCACAGTAACTCGAATCCACTTCAGTTGTTGCTGTCCACACGATCAAGAATCAGATGGATCAAAAAATTTACCGTGATGTGGACGCCGTTTCCTGGGAGAACACCTCCCCGGAGTATAGGTTTTTAATGAATGAACATGTGACGCAGTGATGGGGGGCGAGACATTCTGTAGATCAGTAGATCCGCAGGAGTATTTTAGAGTAGAGTACTACAGTACTTTTTTTTTTTGCGCAGGAGCAGATGCGCGCAACCAGCCACCGCCGACAAGGCCACAACCAGTATTTGGCCGACGTCTCGACGATAACTCCCGAGATGGGCGCTGACCGGAATCGGGACCGCTGCGATGGAGATGAGGAGGACAGAGGACAGAGGCCGCGGCGGCGCCATGCCAATGCCATTCCTGCAATGGTGAGGTACGTGTATATGAGTGCACTTTTTAGGCTGGCCAAAACGTAGCAATGGGCAATGGGCAATGGGCAATTGGCACGGCCAGGACATGGATGGGGGCACGATCATATAATTCATGATATGCCTATAATATTAGAGAGGACGGAATTTTCAGAGTTTGCAAGATGTGCATCATCCAAGCCCTTGGTTGACATTGTGAATACATCAATCATAACATCAAGCCTCTGTAACCGCAATACATCTTCCAAGAACATCTTTCAAAAAATACATCCTCCAAGAACTTTGGCTCGTGGATCAAAGGAATGGAGCAAAATCACATAACTCATAATCCACTTGCAATATTGTAGAGGTGGAAATTTTCCAAGCTTGCAAGGCATGCATCATCTACGCCCTTGTTTGTCATCTCCTAAGAACTTTGGTTCGTCGACCAAAGGAATGGAGCAGAGAATCATATAATGGAGCAGAGAATCATATAATTCATGATCTATCTAAAATATATCAGAGATGAAAAAAAAAGGCTTGCAAGATGTGCACCATCCAAGCCCTAGTTTGACATTATGGAGGCAACAATCTTACCATCAATCCTTAGTAAGAACATTACATCTCCTACATCTCCTAAGAACTTCGGCTCGTGGACCAAAGGAATGAATAGAATAGGCTTGCAAGACATGCATCATCTAAGCCGTTGTTTGACATTATAGAGACACTAAACGCATCATTTTTTTCGCGGTCGGGTCTTACCCTCAAAATCCACAGAAAACAATAGTTCATTCCCTAAAAACTTTGGCTCGTGAACTAAAGAAATGGAGCAGAATCACATAATTTATGATCTTCCTGCAATATTGGAGATCGAGGTGGAATTTTTCTTGGCTTGTAAGATGTGCATCATCCATGCCCTTGTTTGACATTATGAAGACACTAGTCTTACCATCAAACCTGAGTAACAACAATACTTCTGATAAAAACTTTGGACATGATTGGTTGGTTTCCATGTTTCAAAATATACCAAGCCAAGGATTTGGCGCAAGCCCTAATTTTGGCTATTATTTGGTTTGCTACCAAACCTTCCCAACCTTTCACATTTGGCTTGCCAAATCTATGTTAATTTTTTTTATCTAACTTTGGCCTGTCAAATCTTTGGCATAACAATTTGGTCACAAATCAATCAGACCCTTTGGATTGTGAACCAAAGGAATGGAGGAGAACCACATAACTCATGATATGCCTATAATATTGGAGAGGCATTGGCCTAAAAAAATGGAGAGGTAGAAAAATTTTCATTCCTACAAGATGTGCGTGATCCAAGTCCTTGGCGATATCTATCGAGACTCTCGAGTATAACAGACGAGGTTCATGCTGGCATGCAGCAGATGAGGCCGGGGAACGAAGAATCGGCTGGAGTCAGTGACTGGGCCAAATGATTCACGCGTAGGAGGGCCTCGACTAGAGTCAGTGAAAGGGATTTATTAGTTGGGCTCATGGGCCTCGACTCTTGTTAGTCCAATCAGTTTTTTTTTTCCAGATCGAGTTTGGCCCTGAGCTATAGTTGGCCACCGTGCCCACGCGGCACGGCCGTGCTGGCACGGCACGGCACTGCGCCGTGCTGCGGCGTGCCGCCGTGCCGGCCGTGCCGTGCCATGGGCCAGGCCTTCGGCCCACGGCACGGCACATGGGCCGTTTACCCGTGCCGTGCCGCCCATGGGCCACGGCCATTTTCGCCGTGTCGTGTCGGCCCATGGCCCGTCAGACATAAACACCTCACCATTTTCACAAGTGTTCTAAATTTTTCATCATTTTCATCAAATTTTACAAGTCTTCAACTCTTCATCATGTTCATCAAATTTAAAAGTGTTCTCAATTTCTCAAATTTCAAACCAAAATTTGAAAATTGCGCCGTGCCGCCGTGCCGACCGTGCCAGCCGTGCCGTGCCTGGCCGTGTCGCGTGCCAGGCCGGTGGCCCATGCACTGCACGGCCTTCGTGCCGTGCCGGCACGGGCACGGTGGCCGCCGTGCTGTGCCGGCCCATGGGCCGTGTCGTGCCGCCGTGTTTCGTGCCGTGCCGCGGCCCATGGGCCATATGGAAATCTATACCCTGAGCCCTTGCATCGAGCCTCTTCTGGTCTGCACACACAGATCTATATTTCTGACATTTCTCAAAAAGGAAAAAAATATATTTCTGATTTTGGAGTTTGGGTTGAGATTTTTTAGGCTTTTCATGTTGCACAAGTTCTGGCCTTGGAGTTCCAACTCTGAAATTGGAGTTGGAGGCTTTAACTTCTGAAATCTAGTGACATGTCGCAGCGCATTTATTCTTCAAGTCCAGTTTGCGCGAATTTGCGATGAATAAATCATTTAATTCCACATTTCGCAAGCAATGATGATACGGTTACACTCTCTTAAACAGGCCAAGCAAGGCCGTTGCTGACAACATGTTGACAGAAAATACCGTAGACATGAATTACGGCGTCCAAAAACTTGCTCGATCGATCACAGGTGCACAGGGCGAGCGACGACACTATCTAGCTACTGGTGATTGGTGAATCTCCTCCTGGCCGAGCACTCACGAGGGGCCGCAGAGCCTTGACGACGATCGTCATGTTGGGCCTGAAATCGGCCTCGTACTGCACGCACAGCGCCGCCACCGCCGCCAGCTGCACCGAACAGAACACAACAGAGGGCTCAATACAACAGGATGGATGGCAGAGGAAATGGGGGAAATGCCGTGCGAGTTCAAGCTTCCTCCGGCGGTGTACGCGTACCTTGGCCACGGCTTTCGGCGGGTAGTCGTCCCTGAGCTTGGGATCCACGCACTGCTTCACTTTGTCCTCGCTCAGCCTCGGAGTGGCCTGGACAAGCCAGAAATTTGTTGATCAATTAGACGATTGAATTCATGCACAGGGCCGGCCATGGAGCAAGAATGGAGAGGAAGGAACCTACCCAGGTGACCAGGCTCTGCTGCCCCTTGGGCATGGTATGATCCACGGGCTTCCTCCCGGTCAAGAGCTCAAGGAGCACGACGCCGAAGCTGTACACGTCGCTCTTCTGCGTCAGCTGCCCTGTCATCGCGTACCTGGCAAATCGACAATGCAATAAACGCACATTGAGGCAGATACAGTCGTGTCGACAATCCAATGGAAACACTGGTGCTTTGTGCTTACTCTGGCGCGTGGTAGCCGAACGTGCCGAGCACCTTGGTGGAGTGGAGGCGCGCGGCGGAGTCCGGGGACTGGTTGGTGAGGTTGAAGTCGCCGATCTTGGCGTCGTGGCCGTCGAAGACCAGCACGTTGCTGGAGCGCACGTCGCGGTGCACGATCGACGGCCGCGCCTTCTCGTGCAGGTACTCCAGGCCCCTCGCCGCGCCGTACGCGATCCGCGCGCGCTGGCTCCACGTCAGCACGGGCCCGGGCTCCGCGCCCTTCACCCCCTTCTTCCCTGCGATGCGATGCGAAGCCGTCATGGACTGATTGATGGTGTCATGGTGAGACTCTGCTTTATTTGCAGAATTGCACCGTACCATGGAGTATGTCGTAGAGGGAGCCCATGGTGGCGAACTGGTAGAGCACGATCCGGTTGTTGAGCTCGAGGCAGTAGCCCAGCAGCTGGGTGAAGTGCTCGCACCTGAGCCGGGACACCACGGACAGCTGCAGATTGCATTGCAGTCCACCAGAGGATCGAAGGCAACGCGTCAGTTTGACGGTTTTGGCTATTCAGCCAGGCGTAAATGGAGGAACAAAGGCATGCTTTTCGTGTTATTTACCTGTTCGCAGAATTCGGCTTCTGACTGGCCGGAGGAGCTTCCGTTGTCGAACATCTTGACCGCCACGGTCTCCCCGGTGGCGGGGAGCTTGGCGCGGTAGACGCGGCCGTAGGAGCCTTCCCCGACCAGCGCCCTGTCCCCGAAGTTGCCCGTGAGCCGGTTCAGCTCCGACAGCGGCACGGCCGGCACGTCGATGGGCAGCACCTTGGCCGCAGACGCGGCGCCGCTTCTCGGCATGCTCGGCCCTCTCGGTGCTGCATTCACATCATCATTTTTGCAATGTAACGCACACGGTGAGCTCGCTACCGAGGCATGGTCCCACCAGGCAGAAACGAGGAGAAAAGGGAGAGGGAAGAACCTGGTGCTCGCGATTGCGTCGCGGCCGGGTTGGCGGCCGCCAGCGGGGCGGCGTGGGGCTCGTCCGCCACGCCGGAGCAGCACCACATCCTGAAACCCCGGTGTGCAGCCGACCTGAAAACCTCAGATGCAATGGGTGGCACGGAGCGGCAATGCAACCACGGTCAGTCGATCCGCGGTTCTGTACGTGCAAATATTGTTCGCAAAGACGGCCGGCCGGCAAGCTTTGGAGTCACCGATCTTATATGGCAAGAGGGAGGGAGACGACGGACGAAAGGTAGCTAGCGCCTGTGCCAACTGGGTAGTTGGGAGGGAAGGAGGAGGGGGAGGAAGACGACGGACAACGTGATTCCCGGCCGGCGGCCGGCCGCGCGTTGCAATGATTCGTCCGTTGGCTGGCCTTGGCCTACGTGCGGCCTGCGCCGCACGGCAGAGCCTGAAATGAGATGTTGCTGGCATGTTGGCCCCCTGTAAGGCCTGTAGGCTGTAGCCTGTAGGTCACTCACATCGCAACTTTTTATTTCAGCTTATTTTCTTCACTTGTTTTTTCTTTCGTCA
Organism: Themeda triandra; assembly: GCA_018135685.1. Lineage (NCBI taxonomy): Eukaryota > Viridiplantae > Streptophyta > Magnoliopsida > Poales > Poaceae > Themeda > Themeda triandra. The sequence continues at coordinate 19,972 of JAENPR010000654.1, read as the reverse complement.
CTCTCTCATTCGCGCTACAGCGCCTACGTAACCGCGGACGCCATGCGAGCGTGTGCCATGCCGTCATTACTTTGCAATTTATAGCAGGAGTATGTACCTCCTGTCCTGACAGACAAACAAACGTAAACGCGACAGATTGTTTAGTTGGTTTATCACTTGGACTCGCAGTGATATCCTGGAGACAGAGATTGCAAGCACTTTCGTTACAAGATGAGCAGGCGCTTCAGTTATCGACCGGTCGGTACGGTGATAGAAGGCGCATGATGCGTTCAGACATGCCAACTGAAAACCTGTGGTCAGGGTCAGGCTGGGAGCCCACGTTCCCGCCGCAGAAACTCCCGGTACGACGTGCTCCCATGCTAACCCCCCGTCGTTAACCGCAATGCATTGACCATGCTAATGCTAATTGCCTGGAGTAGCACTAGCACGCAAATTGAGCCGGGTCTGTCTTTCGGTGAGAAACCAGCGCCATATTATAGTCAACTCAACAATACAATGTATATTTGCAGCGTTAAACAGCAGCCAGGTCAGAAGTCAACTGCACGCTGCACACTTTCGGGAGAAACGAGCGGGGTGATCAGGATGGGGGTGCTGATTTTTTGTCCGTTGCTATCTCTTGCATTCTACTCCCTCCGTCTCATAAATAATTGTACATTTTGACTTTTGTACTTTCTTTTTGACCATTTATCTTATTTAAATTTTTTATACAAATAGTAAAATAAATAAATCATTATGAAAGTATCTCTAGTGATAAAATAAGTCATAAAAAATAAATAATATTTATTAAAATTTTCTGAATAAGACGAACGGTCAAACACGAAGCGTAGAAGTTAAAACGTGCAATTATTTGTGAGACGGAGGGAGTATATTCCATTCTAGAAAGACTTGGTCCGGTTTGCTGATGCAGCAGGCATGAGGACAGCAGGGATTAACGTGCTGTGTCTTGACTGTCCTGAAAGGAGTCTGCATTTGCTAGTGTGTTACTACAGCCATGCCAATTAACCTGCAATGTTTCATCAGGTTCCAGTTCTCATCTTTCGGCAATGGAACCATAACAAACATGACGGCAGGCAAATATGCGACACAGACAATCAGACAACCAACTGAGCCAACCAAAACAACGGTCAACTCACAGTACGCGATCACAGAATGCACAAGCACCAGCACATTGTTGCACACATGACTAACATGACCACATATATCTAGGAAAAAAAACAGCAATCTAAATCCTTGAATAGCAGAGTAGAGGCATGTGAAAAGTGAGATTGTCTATATTCAGCAATATATACGGAAATTGGAAATATGAATGTATAATCAACTTAGTACAGTACAATGAGAATTCAAAGCTCTGCAACAATTACAGATCGTTGCTTCAGCTAGGGTTGATGTGGGAAACATATATACAGATTTTGAAGCGAAGTGTCCACGATAGCATGGCGCACATCCAACTCCTGGCCTTCGCAACTCAGGCTGCCTTCTTGCTCTTGTATTTGCCAGCACAAATGACATATACAATCAGGTTCAGAAAACTGATGCCAGCAAGGAGCCAGAAGTAGTAATCAAGATGGCCTTCATTCAAGTTGTCAGGAATCCAACCAGGGTTACCTCCCCTTGTAGTAAAGTACGCAACCATTGTCAAAATGAATGTGCTGAGATAGTTCCCGAATGCAGTAGTGAGAAGATTAAGTGCGCTGCAGAGGCTCCTCATGGCGTCGGGCGACTGGTCGTAAAAGAACTCGAGCCCTCCGATGAATGTGAAAATCTCCGCTAAACCAATCAGGAAATACTGAGGGATTTGCCAGAATATGCTCAGTGGGACTGGGACATTCTGGTCCACCAGGTGTGCCTCCCTTGCAACTGCTAGCCGTTTGATTTCAAGGACTGCAGCGACTGACATAGCTATGATGGAAATTACCAGGCCAATGCCCATTCTCTGCAACTCTGTAAAGCCCCTCTCGTTGCCAGTGAATCTCCTGGCTATTGGAACCACGATGTAATCGTACATCGGGACACATATGATGACACTTAGGGTGTCAAAAGTAGATAGTGAAGCTGGAGGAATCTTGAAAGAGCCCAAGGATGGGTCAAGCACCATCCCTTGTTCCACAAACATTGTCGACATCTGAGCATATACAGCAGAAAACACTATTGTTGTTGCCCAGACAGGGAACATCCTTACTAATATCTTCAGTTCTTCCACCTGGGTGACAGTGCATATCCGCCATGGGTTGTTGAAGTCAGCCGTTTTCACATCAACTTCGGTAACTGTAGCAGCCTTGTCTAAACATCTGAATACAAAATCGGTTCAAATATGTTAGGCCCTTGGCTCCCACACAATTATGGGAAAGAAGTCGAACAGGAACAGCTATCCCAAAACATGTCAAAAATATTAATCTATTAGGCAAAATAATATTCTATACAGTTCATAACCACTAATAGCAAGTAATAATTCCTCCAAACCTACACTCCATGCACTAACTGTATATGAGCATGCACCGAATGGCCCACTCTCTGGTGCACTAAAGAAGCATGTACCGAATGGCATACCATACTAGGCTCATATGCCTAGCTTGATTCTGCACGAGTATCCAATTATAAGTAAAGTAAGCAGACAGGACATCAAAATCATTTTGCCGCTCCCATCAGTCTATGAGGTTTATTTATGCATGAAGTTGATTTTTCTCCAAGAGTAACTTCCAGCTTTGTTCATGTTGATGTGTTGAAAAACAAATAATACTGAATTAGGAAGCTGATCAATCACAAAGGTAGTGCTGATTTAATGAAAGAATATGAACACTGAAGTATGTATAATTGAGTGTCTCATTCAAGCAGAGTAAGAGAAAGCTATCTGTCAGGCCAAATGCCTTCTTTATTTCTGGCAAAGAGATGACGCTTCCTATGCAAAGAACTTTGTTCTGTACAAGTATTAAAACTTAAAAGGACATTAATTACTATTCTTTACTAAGGATTAATTATTGACAGTTTCTGAATCAATCATATTATTATCTTTATCTCATAAAGCTTCACAATCTATCTCAGTTTGTAATTGCTTTTAGCTTTTACTATCATCTCATAAGACGGCATACCTGAGTTCATCTGTGTGCTCTATTTGCCGACTCCCCTCAATTGATGATACACCATTAGGTAGCTCATACAAGAGAGAGCTGTCCTCTGGAGCAGGCACATTCCACTTGCGCAAAGAGGCAACAATCACCTGGCATACTCGTGTAATAGGACTACCTCCTGGTTTTTGGAATCTATAAATTGATGTGCCAGAGAAGAAACTTATGATTGCCAACCCCATGAATACAGTTGGAATGCCAAAGCCCAGTCCCCATCCTAAATTGTCTTGCACCCAAACCAGAAAGCTGCTTGATATGAGAGCACCAATGTTTATTGAAAAATAGAACCAATTAAAGAAAGAACCCTTCTGGATTCGCTCAGCTGGATCTGTATCATCAAATTGATCCGCTCCAAAGGATGAGACACACGGCTTAATTCCACCAGTACCCAGGGCAATCAGATAAAGACCAAGAAAAAAGACAGTATACTGAAAAGGGCTTGCTGCTGGGCAAAAGGATCCTTCACAGGATGGAGGCATGAGCATAGGAACTGATGCTGAAAGTGTCAGTATTGACATTCCCTATAAAATTAAAAAAGATGACGTCAAGTTAAATAATAAGAAACTAACAGGACTGTTCCAGGATTAGTTGAATGTACCACTATGTGTATGGGCTAAACATGAATTAAGCAAAAGCCCGTAGTCTACTACGAAGAACTTAAGGAATAAATTACTCGCATGTCCCTTTACAACAGTTATTTACCAATGGCACTTCAGAGCAAAGATGACTTACGATGAAGTATATTGTGGAGAATGTTGCAATTGTCCAATACCTCCCCCAGTATGCATCAGCCAGGATTGCTCCAATAAGCGGAGTCAAGTAGCAAGTTCCCTGCCATGTAGTGACATTGCTAGCAGCAGAGGCATTGCCAGCATGTAGCTTTTTTGTCAAGTAAGTAACAAGGTTCGTGGAGATGCCATAATAGGCCAGTCGTTCACAGCATTCATTACCTAGGTTAACCTTAAAGGTTAGTTGCAGTTAATGGGGGATTAAATTCGAAGAGCACACAGTGAATTTACTCTGGATAATTACCTAATATGAATGGACATGCCTTCCATCTACCAGTTCTTTCCTTGACAACAGGATTTCCTTTGAAGTCAACTGATCCATCTCCAGTATATACTACTTGGTTGGGTTCCTGCAGCCAAGATTATGTGTTATTACTCAGTTATAAACAAATAGCACAAGTACAAACAGACGAGAGCACTTTGATTATGTCTGGAAATCATAATACATTGATGCACAGGCTTTACTTTCAACGCTAATCTGCAAAAGGAAGCAACTATGGTAATATGCTGGTACCAGCAATATGCCCACCGGCTTAGGATCGACAAAGACACAGGGTGCTTTTCAACGGGGCCATGAGTTGAAAAACCAATGAGACGAATTGTTTAGGCTCAGCTATGTATAGTAAGCAACCTATGCAAAATAAAGTGAACAAAAAGAGTGAAAAAAATACTTTTAATTAACAGTGCAATTGCCAATTGCAACCCCAAATTGTACTCATGACTCCACCATGAGTCCATGACCATTATATATAATAAGTAACACACAAGAATTATGCCAAATCATCCAGCCAAAGTAACAACAACTACTGAAATCTCGACTTAGTGGAGGTCCCAATCTATTCTTAAGAATCGCGTACTAAATCAATAAGGCTGTTGATCTTAAATTCTTCTATATCCGGTGCGCCAAGGCGTGATCTCTCCTAAAATAGGTTACCAATCTGACCAACACATCCAAGAAATCTAAACACAAGTACACAAGAGGACAGAGCCACTCTAAAGTAACAAGGAGTAGTAAAGGCCAACCGGAGGGAGAGTGGAGGAGGTGGAGTCAACTAACCTCCGCAGCGAGGAGCCCTTCTTCCAGCGCGACCGCCTCCGCGCGCTCGACGCCGGCCATGGACCGATATCCCGGCGACGACGAACAGTTGTTTTCTATCCTGTTTTTGGCGAGGAAGCAACAACGGCCGGTCCGTCCAACTCCAAGGTGGAATCGCGGGAGTGGTATTTATGGAAGTCTGACTGGAGTAGCTTGTAGATCTGGGTACGTTTCAGTCGCCGGGCCGGAATGAGTGAAGGATACGGCACCGGCGCCCCGCTGCTGCTGCTGTTCCTTTTCCAGTGGTGGTCTGTTGATTTTGGGCTCTGCCTCCTCGGGAGCTAGGGATGGCGCCGGAATTGCAGTCGGGTGCGGGAGAAGGGTAGTTGGCGTTGGAGTTGGAGAAGAGGAGGGCAACTGTGCGTGGGCGTGGGGGGCGTGGGTGAAGAGGACTGTAGATGACTTTCTGTTGTAAAAAAATGTTGCTTTTTGTTTTATTTTTTTAAATGATTTTGTAGTGGTTTAATATTATAAAAATTATAAAAAGTGGAGCTACGATCGTCCAAGCTTCAGATTCAGAAGACATCTAATGGAGACCAAACTGCAGATGATCGTAATTGTGCTTTTACTCATGCGTACGTATTCTTTGCCAGCTTTCCATTGGGAGGTCACCGGAGCCTCCGGATTTTTTTTTCGTTGTTTGTTACGCTACTAGATGTGACACCTTGTCATGCCATCAACGAGCCCCTAATAAACCAAAAAAAAAAAAAAAAAAATCCCAGCAGTGACCAATCCACAAATCCACTTGAGACTGACCAACTGAAGGATAAGAATAAGAGTACTTTTATTGCTTACAAAGCGCACAAAGCGACGCAAAAGAGCAGAAGATTGGTGAGCCATAGCTCACCCCTGCACGGCACGGCAGATTCCTGCCTTGGGAGCTCAGACTTCATCACTTGAGACTTTCACAGAGGGTCTAGCCCTCACACTCTTTGAGTGGGTCCCCTGCGACCGTGAGACATTTTTTTTGAGCTTTTAAAACAAAGACATCTAGCTCGGCGAAAAATATATCATAGGATCATTGCTGTCAATCAAACAAATCAACGAACTACTGTACACTTCAGCGCTCCCGACAACATAGCCCAATGGGCCATAGCCGTGCCTGCATAGGATTCTCAAACCGGGACCCAGCAACCTGGGACTATTCCCTAAAAATTTTTTTTTTTTTGGTGCGACTGAAAAAAGCAACAACTTGGGACTAGAGAAATAGCAGCAACCTCCAATTGGCCAAATGCATACAACAAGTATTAGTACGAATGTATAATCAACTTAATATCCCAATAGAATAAGAAATAGAAGCTTTGGAATCATTACATATCGTTGTTTCAGCTAGACTTAATGCAGTTGGAAACATATACACAGATTTGAGCATCCACAATAACATGACGCGCCATCCAGCTCCCAGCCTTAACACCTCAAGCTGCCTTCTTGCTCTTGTATTTGCCAGCACAGATGATATATACGATCAGGTTCAGAAAACAGAGGCCAGCAATGAGCCAGAAGAAGTAATCAAGATGCCCTTCGTTCAAGTTGTCAGGAATCCATCCAGGGCTACCTCCCCTTGTAGTAAAGTATGCGACCAGTGTCAAAATGAACGTGCTGAGATAGTTCCCTAAGGAAATAGTGAGAAGATTAAGCGCACTGCAGACACTCCTCATGGCATCCGGTGACTGATTATAAAAGAACTCAAGCGCTCCGATGAATGTGAACACCTCTGCTAGACCGATCAGGAAATACTGAGGGATTTGCCAGAATATGCTCACTGGGACTAGGATGTTCTGATCCACCAGGTGTGCTTCCCTGGCAACTGTTAGCCGCTTGATTTCGAGGACTGCCGCGACTGACATGGCTATGATGGAAATCACCAGGCCAATGCCTATCCTCTGCAACTCTGTAAAGCCCCTCTCGTTGCCAGTGAATCTCCTAGCTATTGGAACCACAATGTAATCGTACATTGGGACACATACGAGGACGCTTAGGGTGTCAAAAGTAGATAGTGACGCCGGAGGAAACTTCAATGAACCCAAGGATGGGTCAAGCACCATCCCTTGTTCCACAAACGTTGTTGACATCTGGGCATATGCAACAGAAAACACGATTGTTGCCGCCCATATAGGGAACATCCTTACCAGTATCTTCAGTTCTTCCACCTGGGTGACAGTGCATATCAGCCATTGATTGTTGAAGTCAGGCGTTTTCACATCAACTTTGGTAACCGTAGCAGCCTTGTCTAAAAATCTGGATAAAAAATCAGTTCAACTACGTTAGCCACTTAGATTCCACACAATATGCGAAAAGGAGAACAGCTATCACAAAACAAGTCATAAATATTCATCTATTATTAGGCAAAGTAACCGAGAAAAAAGGTGACTAGTATGCATGCTTACAAGTTGCAATATAGTATGTATACCTAAATCCTGAACAGCAAAAATCAGAACTGATTCGGTAACTAGTAAAAAAACTATTTTCAGAAGTAACCAATTAAAATTTTGTTCTTGACTATGGCGTTCTGCTAGGTTATACTATAAATATATTATTATTTCAATATAGTTCAGCCAGTAATGGTAAGTAATCCTCCAAAACTATACACCCAATGCACTAACTGTATGTGCTGAGAGCATACACCGAATGACCACTCTCTGATGGTCAGATGCACTAAACATGTGTTGCAAGTATATACTGAATGGCATACCAAGGCTCATAAGCCTAGGTGGATCAGAAGATGTCCAATTATTAGTTAGCAGAGAGCCAGAGAACGACAACAGAATCATTTTGCCATTCTTGTCAGTATATGAGGTCTATTTCTGCATGAGGTTGATTTTTCTCCAAAAGTAACTTTCTGATTTGTTTATGTTATAATACACAACAGATGTGTTTTCAAGAACAAATAATACTGAATTGGGAACATGATCAATCACAAAGGCAAATATGTTGATTTAATGAAAGAATTCGAACATTGAAGTATGTCTAATTGATTATCTGATTCAAGCACAAAGTAAGAGAAGCTAAATCTGTCAGGCTTAATGCTTTCTTTATTCCTGAACGAATTCTTGTTCATAGGAAGATAGCGAGCGCTTTCTATGCAAAGAACTTTGTTCCGTTTTACAAGCGTCACACTGACAACAATTACTATTCTTTACTAAGGAATAATTATTTCTCCATTTCAGAACTGGGGCAATCAACCATATTATCATCTTTACCTCATACAGCTTCACAATCTATCTCAGTTTGTAGCTGCTTCTAGTTTCATCTGATTAAGAGCGCATACCTGAGTTCATCTGTATGCTCTAATTGCCGACTTCCCTCAATTGTTGACACCCCATCAGGTAGCTCATACAAGAGAGAGCTGTCCTCTGGGACATGCACATTCCACTTGCGCAAAGAGGCAACAATCACCTGGCACACTCGTGTAATCGGACTACCTCCTGGTTTTTGGAACCTATAAATTGAAGTGCCAGAGAAGAAGCTTATGATTGCCAGCCCCATGAATACTGTCGGAATGCCAAAGCCCAGTCCCCATCCTAGGTTGTCTTGCACCCAAACCAGAAAGCTGCTTGATATGAGCCCACCAATGTTAATTGAGAAATAGAACCAATTAAAGAAAGAACCCTTCTGGATTCGCTCAGCTGGATCTGTATCATCAAATTGATCCGCTCCAAAGGATGAGACACATGGCTTAATTCCACCAGTACCCAGGGCAATCAGATAAAGGCCAAGAAAAAAGACAGTATACTGAAAAGGGCTTGCTGCTGGGCAAAAGGATCCTTCACAGGATGGAGGCATGAGCATAGGAACTGATGCTGAAAGAGTCAGTATTGACATCCCCTGTAAAATTAATAGATGACGTCAAGTTAAATAATAACAAACTAGCAGGGCTGTTCAAGGATTAGTTGAATGTAGCACTATGTGTATGGCTAAACATGAATTAAGCAAAAGCCCATAGTCTACTACGAAAAACTTGAGGGCCTATTCATTAGTCAAAATAGGAATAAATTACTTGCATGTCCCTTTACAACAGTGTTATCATGGCACTTCAGAGTAAAGATGACTTACGATGAAATATACTGTGGAAAATTTTGCAATTGTCCAATACTTCCCCCAGTATGCATCAGCCAGGATTGCTCCAATAGGCAATAAGTGGAGTCAAGTAGCAAGTTCCCTGCCATGCAGTCACTTTGCTAGCAGCAGAGGCATTGCCATCATGTAACTTCTTTTTCAAGTAAGAAACAAGGTTCGTGGAGATGCCATAATAGGCCAGTCGTTCACAGCATTCATTACCTAGGTTAACCTTAATAGTTAGTTGCAGGTTATGCAGGAGTAAATTGGAAGAACACACTCAGTGAATTTACTCTTGATATAATTACCTAATATGAATGGACATGCCTTCCATCTGCCAGTTCTTTCCTTGACAACAGGGTTTCCAGAAAAGTCAACTGATCCATCTCCAGTGTATACTAGTAGTTGGTTGGATTCCTGGAACAACGATTATGTTATTATTGGCTTATTGCTCTGTTATACAAATAGCACAGGTACTAACAGACAAGAGCACTCTGACTATGTATGCCAATCATCATACATTACTGCACATGCTTTGACTAAATTAAGATGGTAGGCGGTAGCCACTATGGCTTTCTACATTGATTCAGCAAGACCAAATCCAGATTGTAAGTTCATGTTTTAGTTTCAACACTCATGTGTAAAGGAAGCAATTACAGCAATATGCTTGGCTGCTGGCACTAGCAACATGCCCATCAGCTTAGGAACAACATAAGTGAAATGCCCTGGAACACACAGGGTGCTTTTGAACGCGTCCATGAGTTCAAAGAACCAACGAGATAAATTGTTTAGGCTCAGCTAGCTATCCGAAATAAAGTGAAGAAAAAGAGTAAATGCTTCTCATTAACACTGCAATTGCCAATTGCAGCCCAGAATTCCACTCATGACTGCACTGCACGGCCATACGTATAGGAAAGGCCAAGTCATCCAGCCAAAGTAACAACAAATACTGAAATCTTAACGTAGTGGCATGCTTCTTTCCTAAAATAAGCTCCCAGTCTGATCAAAACATCCAACAAACCTAAACACAAGTAAACACAAAACCTCTCTCAGTAAGGAGGAAGGGCCAGCCGGAGGGAGAGTGGAAGTGCTCGAGTGAACTGACCTCCGGAGCGAGGAGCCCTTGCTCCTCCATGGCGGGAGCCTCCACGCGCTCGGCGCCGGCAATGGAACGATTCCGGCGAAGATGCGGCAGGGGCAAAGAAGCCTAAAAACACGCCTGGTCGGAGCAGTTTTCTTTTATATCCTAATTTTGGCGGAGAGAACGAACTATTTGGCATACTTGCAGTATAATTCAAGAGTGGGTGAGACTTGTTACTTTCATCAACATTAGTTTCACAGACTTGTCTTATATATAAGTACTCCTGTACTAGTCGTCTTTCATTGTCACCTTTGTTTTTCATGCCATATTCCATTCTTTTGTACTAAAGGAGATCTTTTTTTACAACTAAATACTAAAGGAGACCTTGTTTTTTCACCATCTTTTCTCTTGCATGCATCCGGGTTAAATTTCAATCATTGTTAAAGAGAAGCATCAGTGTTTATTTAGCTGGTTTATTGCAGCGCCAGCTTCTTTTATCTCAGGTCGTATTTAGCGTTGTTCAGTTGTTTTTCTCACTCCTGCTAAAATAAACGTGGAGTTAGAAGAAACCATGATTTGTGGCTTCTCCGACACCGACCTTCTAATACTTTAAACGGAGATCAGTCAAATGGGGCCTTAACTGTCAAAATAGAACATGATTTGAGAAAAATAGAAATAGGCTTAATATTTTCATGAGCTAAAATATATTTTCTTAGTTTGGTTCAGATTTTAGATTTTTTCATTGCTACGGAAGAAAAATATTTCAGTTTTCTTCTAAAAAACTAAATTTTTTTTATAAAAATTGATGTCCTCTCTAGACTAACCTTTTTCGTGGCTAACGTGGCGTCACAGTGGCCAAAACCGTTTATTAGAAAGATAAATTGGCAGGTTTCAAGTGAGAAAAGTGTAAAAATCAGTGATAGATCAGATAGGCTATTTCCAAATGTCTTTTTTTTTTTTTTTTACTGCGGACAGTGGAGGTTGTCTGGATGGACACGGACACGACACCATCTGCGTCCGGTGATCGTTGCTTCTAGGATACATCGATGGAGAACCGTGCTGTGTTTTTCGCGCTGAATTTTCTGTGCTGGACTTTTGGCGCCAGCAAATTTTAGTTTGATCTATATGAAGCTTGCTCCATCAGCTTGTTTTTTTATATATAATTTGATTGATTGAATGATTGGTAGCAACGACGGACGCACCCTAGCGGTGGGGCGGCCGCCCCACCTACCGGCGCCGTAGCATCACACCCCCGGAGTACATCTTCAGCCTTCGGGTCTTCATCTTCTTCCGATCATGTACGGTGACCGGCGGCGCGAGGAGAACGGCGACACACGAACGACGGCGAGTCTACGACGCAAGGAAAGCAGCGGCTTCGGCCTTGGCCTGCTGGTGTTGGGCAGTTGCTGGCCTGCTGGGCTTCTAATTCTAGGCACTTTAGCCCAATAAGAGCCCACTCCCACAACGTGTCATATTGGCAATTCCTTCCCCAATCCGCATCGACATCGAGCAGACAGCAGAGCCGCTCAGCCGCCCCAACGCCGCCGGCCCTCGCGGCTCGCGCCCTGCGCCCGCCCCCGTCGGACCGCCGCGGCGTCGCCCTCCTGCCGGCCGCCCACCCTAGCTCAATTTTTTTTTCTGTGTCCATCGTTGATTGGTAGTCTATACAGCGTGCAGGTCTGCTCCACGGTTGCAAATTTGAAAGGTCAAAAACTCTAGATCATGTGGTTGTCATCAGCTGGCTCCACATTGCTAAGACTTCTGCTCCATAGATTACTTTTTATTACTGGAATTTTTGTTCACGATGACTACTCTCTCTGCTCTAATTTATAGCTCGTTTTAACATTTCTAGATAAACAAAAACAATACATTATTTTGGATAGAGGGTGGTACTTATTGAGTTGCATGCACCAACCAATTCAACCCAAAAGTATTCCAACACTCCCCCTCACGTCGAGTCTCCGGCGAGAGATCTCATCAATTCAACCCAAAAGCTTAAGCTGATGGAAAGTGGTGGGCAATTCGCTTATATTCCAACAGTACTAACGTGTAAAAGATGTAATTATAGCATTTATACAAATCGAGCTAGTTCACTTTTAACCAAATTTGTAATGAAATGTATTAAAAATGTCTCCAACTAAATTTATGATGAAAATATATTTATAACTAATTTCGTTATTCATATTTTATTGCATAAATGTTAGTAGTTCTTTTATATGACTTGATCAAATTTTAAATCGTTCACTTGTCAAGAAAAAAATTTAAATCGTTCAGACTCATCGAACTGAAGGAATCTCTAATATACGATTTCTGCACCAAAATCGGGCTAAAGGATCGGGCCACATCGCCCGCTAACCCACTACCCGTTCGATCGAGCTTCTGAGCGACCTGAACCGTTCGATCGAGGTTGTAGCGGATATCCCACCCGTTCAGCCGTCCGCCCGAACGGCCGAGAACCCTCACGAACCCGTTCACGAGCGACTCGCTCGGCCTCTTCTGCAATCTTCCCGCTGGCGTCCGCCGTCCCCCCCAAGCGCTATTTGGCGCACGCGCGCGATTTGATTTAGCGGTGCACACTTTCCCTTTACAGAAACCATACCCAATCCGTCCCAGTACCTCCGTTTTTCGTCGCGTTTCTCGGTTCGATTCGAGAAAGCCTCACGTCGCAGCGGCCATTTAAAAAAAATTCAAAAACCGAACAGCCCGTGTTTTTCCTTCCCCTTTCCCCGTTTCTCCTCTCTTCTTCTAGTCGGCATCTTCTTCCTCCTCGTTCCGTCTCGTCGCCATCGGAGACCTGCACAGGAACCTCCCCAAGCCCGTCTCCGCGCTCCGCCTCGCCGGCCTCGTGTCCTCGTCCAGCAGCCCCAACCCCCCTCCTCCGCCTCCGCCTCACGGGCTGCGGGGCCACCCTTGCCGCACTGCTCGGTGAATCCTCGACCGCGGCGGGGACGAGCTCCGCCTCCTCTACCTCCTCTGTCGCCTCGTTCTCTCTGCCGAGGCCCGCGGCGGCGCGTTCCTCCCCATCCTCGGCACACCATCAAGTGCCGCAGCGGCGAGCAAGTCCTCCAGGCCCCACGTGGTGCGGAGCTCGTCGGACCAGCGTGGTGCGCGCGCACTCGGCTTCGGCGTCCCGCGCACTGAGCTCCGCCTCCAGCTTGCGTGCCTCAAGGACGAGGGTAGCGCCGGCGCCGCCGCTCCTGGCTGTGGCGTCCGGGTCGGAGTTGACGAAGAAGTTCACGCCCGCAGATCTGGTGCTGGGGCGGTAGTGGCAAGCGTCGCGGTGCGGGGCAGGGCGAGGGCAGTGCGATGGCGGACGGCGGTGCGGTGGAGGGCACGTGAGGCCGACGAGGACGGCGAGACCAAGCGAGATGCTCGGAGCGGCGAGGGGCTCGACGAGTCTGACGCCTGCTGAATCGACGAGTCTAGATCCGGCCACTCGTGTCACGGGTTTGTCGCCTCGGCGGTCTTCTCGTGATGTCTGCATTCATATTTCTCCAATGGTAAGCACACCATCTATGTTTCCCTAAGCATATGAATCGACTCGAAGCTTGGGGTGTCATCTGACTAATGTGCCCAGACGCGTTCTAGGGAGGACAAAGGGGATCAGCGACATGCCCTGTTTGTCTGCTTCGAAGTAGAGGGGAAGGCCTAGGTGAATTGTAGTCAGATTCCTGTGTGCACACAAGGTAATCTGCTATCTACAATTCCATTCAAGTATGCTAGTGATGCTAGATGTGATAATCTGCTTTGAGATGCAACAATATTTGCATATAACAGGCATGTTATTTTTGTGTGGGGGAGCTTGATAAGGATTAGGATACCTTGATTTCAATTCTCCATGGATGATTTACTTGAAAAGGCATGATTACAATAGATTTGCATATAAGAGACCATGTTTGTTTTTTTTGTTGTGAAGTTTGTGTGAGACAATGAAGGGAGCATAAAACTAAAATCAGGAAGGCATACATCGTTTTCAGTGATGGATAGTTTGGTGAGATTTCACTGGGGCATCATGTGCATATCTATTATATATGGTTTTCCAAAATTAGAATTGTTGGATGTATGTCTGAATAGTGCAAATTGATTTTGAATTCTTTAACTCGTGTATTGTTACCTTGTGTATTGTTTTTTTAGTATAAGCAAGGGGCACTATCTTAATTTTTAGGGGATGGATTTTTTTGTGTTACTTTGGGAGATTTTAGGTGCGCAAATTGCTTTTCACATATTATGTTTTTGAAAACTACATTTATTATTTTTTTGAGATAACGATTGGAAGGGATGCTAGCATAAATGGGCTTTTTCCTGCTACTCGTTAAGCCCGCCTGCAAAATATTATTTGCTACTCCATGCAGACACCTTTGTTTGTAAGTCATGTTTAAGAAGGATGGCTTGTAAATTCTGTCGTGGGTTAATTGACTGAATTGGCAGCGCTTGCATAGTCTGCATGCCCTACAGCTAGTTCTAAGCATATATCTATTTTGTTTGGCACGGTATTTCTTCCATTCACATGATATCATCCACTGGCAGCTGCACTCGATGGATGCCAAAGTCGAATGCTCAAAACATATTGATTTTCAAATTCAGTCAGCTCTCCAATCGTGCTTTGTTAGTGGAGACATGGAGTATGCTGTAATATCATGCTTCGTTAGTGGAGACATGGAGTATGCTGTAATATTCATTTTTTTGGTGAGAATCTATTTTGATCCATTAGGCTGCTCATCTATAGATGTTCGAGATCAATTCTAGTCAATAATTGACATGGAGTATGTTGTAATATCCATTACGTTTGTACTCACTTCCTTAGTATCTTGAGAGCTGGGACCATACATATAGTGAATGAAACTATGTTCAACTAACAGAAGCAGCTTCTGACTTACTTTGGATGCATCAATGCACAATCATCTCATATATGTATAAAATTGGGTGGCATGTGCCTGTTTCGAATCAACCTACTTTTCTAAAAAACTTTAGGTGCTTCTTTTAAGCACGGTATGTGCTGTTATATTAATATTATACTCATTGGATATGGTGTCTCAATTTTTGAAGGTTACTGGATAATGTGTACAACTGTTCTTTTCCCTTGTAGGATCAAGCCATTGCAAGGTTGCCAAAGAAAACAACACGACAGGAGTGAAGAGCTCCAATAGGTATTGCTTTGCTATATTTCTTTAAGTACTCTAAAAACAAAAGCCAATACATGTATTTGTAGTGACATTTTTAATTGAGGCATATATGTATTGTACTTGTGTTAAGAGTTTTATAGGCTTGTCATTTTTTGCAACTTTTCCTTGTAATTTTTTGAAGATCTAAATATTACCATTTTAATGTTCAATTCATCACAGGATGGCTTCGTGTCCGAATCAACACTTGTGTTGGCTTCAGTGTGCATTGATATTATATTACCACATCCTTCAAGGTAATGTACCAAGGGCTAAATTAATTGGGATGATTTTTTTATTCAATTTAAATATTTCAACAAAAGATGCAAGGTTGTCAGTCTGATATTGCAGTTACTTTCTAGACACTAACGGGAACCCATACATGCTCTCTCCTTGCTCATTTATTATATCATTACTACAGCCTCCCGTCTCTATGTTTCTCTTTTTTCACCCGTAATTCGACCTCGCTTTGTATAAACATCGGCCAAGAAAGCATTTACGTAGTAAAGACAATGTATGCATGGACATGGTAGAGTAACATACAATACTGCACTACGCTATATATTCAATTTTTTATCAGGCATGCAACCATATGGAGATGGATGGATTTTTCACAACTAAGGCCACCTCTCTGTACTTTCCAAATTGTAACATGAAAATCACCTCCCATTGTACGCAATTGCCGTAAAAGTGAAATAGGTTAACGAAATCAGAATATGCTGATAACTTTTATCATATTCAAAGTATAGCATGCAACTAACCATTTTTCATATTGCTGCATGGCCTCCTCAATCTTCTTTTTCTTCGATTTATCTATTGCCCCTCAATTTTTCTCATGTCTACAACAATCCTCTCTTCGATTGTCATGTCACTTCAGTGCTTTACCCTCGTTTCATAGTTTACCATTGCCATGAATTTATCTTACTGTTCAGGAATTGATATATTTAAGCAGAAGTTTCTAATATGTGACTATAATGTTTATTATCTCGCATGTACAAAGTTCTTTTTTCAAATGAGCTTTTTTGGACAACTTAATATGTGATTTTATAAGTTTTGTATGCACAAATACAAAGTTTGTCAAAATGTGCTTTAGAACTTGGAGCACATAGTTTTTCAAATATTTGATTTATAAGTTCTTCTGGCAACTTTGTGTAGCTTTAATCTATCCTGACTACAATTTTGTATTTAGACCTTGTTAGTAGACTTGATCTAATGATTTACAGATTCATTATATCGAATTCACCTTTATCGTTGGTCAATATGTTAAATGCAGCTACTAAGATGTTGAATTTGATCACCTCATCATCATAGTAGATCCAGTATATGGTTAGAAGTAGCATTGCAGATATAAGCTCTCTGAAACTTCTTGTGCCATGACCCATATTCTTACATTTAGTATAGAGTTTTTTTCAGCATGGCAAGGCTCTGAATATATCTAACTTCCTTTGAACATTTGTGAGAGTTCGTATATAACATATTTGATCTTTTTTGGTCTCTCTCTAAAACTGTGCATTTTGTTACTCGTATGGGTGAATGGATGCCTGATTTTTTTTTTTTGTGATAGACTCGTTACTTATGGAAATGTAGAGATTATATTTTTTGCCACACGCAGCTTCGAGCAAGGTACAAGCAATGGCAAAAAATGAAGCAGATTTATGCAAATCAAAATGTGCCACTGTTTTGTTAAAGATTTGAATTGAACCATTTAAAGTTTTATTAATGGAATGTGAAGTATATGCTTGTCCTACTTCAAAGTTTGCATTTTTTTTTACAATGTCTCGAAACCCCTATCTAGAAATTGCTCGGCCATTTTCCATACTCGTATGACTAATGAGTTTTTTATATATATCTTCATTTCAGTATATGAAACATGAGTCTTAGCTGGCATTATATTCTTTTTTTAAACATTTTCTTCCCCGCCCTTAGTTCTAGTTGAACCCCCTAAGTTCTAGCAATTGCCAACAATTATTTGATAATATCTTCCGTTGTGTAAACGGGCAAGGTCATTCGGATTCCGCAATTTTTTATAACATTGATTGTGCTCAACTTCCGGGTTATTTCTTTGTTCTCTTCCATCATAGTGCTTCTTGTTTTAGCACTCATTCAGGTGAGGGATCTATCGCAATAGATTTTTGCATTCTCTATGCGGAAGTAACTAATAAGCAGATACTACAACATATATTCATATACTTTAACTAAGTACTCGCTTTGTCCCATTTCATTGGACTTTTGCCAGCTCATTTGATGATCTAGGTTCACACAAATTTAGAGCTCCCGAAGACTTAGTTATAGTAAACTGTTCAATCTTCAATATCAAATATCAAGAGGCGGGGCCACCATGTTCTTTCTTGGTTATTCTTTGATTTTAGTATATATTCAATAAGTTTCAGTAAATTGTTCGAATCTTTGGTATAAGTTTCTTAAAAATGGCTTAAGATATATTTTCGGTATGATGTTTTGTTAATCTAATTTCAATAATAATAAGTCATTAGATTGTAGCTTCATTTCTGTCTCTATGCTGCAACTTCTAGACTTTGTTGGTATGTGTTTACCTAAGTATGCTGATTCCATCTCTATTTTTTCACTTTCAGCACTTTTTGTTGTTAATGATGACTTCACTCTCAGGCACTAAGATGTTGTAGTCATTGATGTTTTTGATTCTCAAGTGGCCGGCCTTTGCATTAGTCTCTATTGACTCATCAGGTTAGTCATTGATGGAAATATGGAAATACCCTTTTCTTTTGTTAATTACTTTTAGTCTATTGACTTTTTTCTCAATTCGATTTGTGGCATGTACGTTGTAGTTCTAAATCCTTTTTTGGAGGCGGTTTCTACATTTTTTTTGGTACTATTTTTTTACTTTAGTTCGATAATTTGTAACACCACACACACACACTCCAGTTATGGGGGATTTTCTCGTACAATGCCTAGTTTGCTCACTCTCTATTCCGCACGGGTGGTGGTGCCTCTCAAATCCCCTATTTGTTTGAACCTATCAATTCAAAGTTTGTAATATGGTAGTTCAAAGTTTATAAAAAGTCCGAGTCTAAAGTTTTGAACCTAGTGGTACAAAGTTTTATAATATGATATTTCAAAGTTTGCAAATTCTTAGTATAAAGTATTGAACCCAGCAATATAAAGTTTGTAATATGATAATTCAAAGTTTGAACCTAGTCGTATAAAGTTTGTAATGTCATAGTTCAAAGCTTTTAAATTCGAGTGTAAAGTTTTAAACCTAAAGGTACAAAGTTTTTAATGTCATATTTTAAAGTTTTTAAATACTAAGTATAAAGTTCTGAACCTTAGCATAATAAAATATTATAGTTTAAAGTTTATAAAATTTATAATGTCATAGTTAAGTTTATAAATTCTGAGTTTAAAGTTTTTGAATCTAACGCAAAAGTGTAAAGTTTTTTAATGTGACAGTTTAAATATTTATAATTTCGAGTGTAAAGTTTTAGAGCTATTTGGTACAAAGTTTTTAATGTGATAGTTTAAACTTTTATAAATTCTAAGTATAAAGATTTGAACCTAGAAAATACAAGTTTATAATGTGATAGCTCAAAGTTTTAAACCTAGCAAGTAAAATTTATAATGTCATGATTTAAAGTTTATAAATTCCGAGTGTAAAGTTTCTAATATGATAGTTCAAAGTTTATAAATTATGTGATACATCCAAGTATGGAATCTAGTAGTATAAAGTTTCTACAAGTGATACTTCAAAGTTTACTAATTCTGAGGGGAAAGTTTTTGAACCTAGCCATACACTATATTTGGTAGTTCAAAGTGTGAACCTTAGCCATACACTCGTTTATAAGGTCATAGTTGAAAGTTCATAATTTGTTAGCGTATAGTTTTGTACCAGTACAAAGTTTATAGTGTGATACCAAAGTTTTGAACCTAGGTGTACAAAGTTTTGTATTTTTTTATGGTTCAAAGTTTTATAAATACCGAGTGTAAAGTTTTAAACCTAAGCAAACATCTCTCCAAGTAACACAAAAGAGAGACATCGTTTTCCCTCAACTTTTTCTATACAATGTAACTTTTTGTGCTTAAACTCCCGTCGGCAAAAGAGTGTTCGAGATGTTCTCTAGCCTCATTATGCTTTCAAATTCATTTCTATTGCTTCATCTGTATGTGATGTCGCAAGGCAACTAGCATGTTTTCTCTTCGGATATAGCTTTCATGATCAACCTTTATTTTAAGTTGTAGTATTCACTTAACTCGTTAACCGTAATAAGAGAGAGCTAGAATCAATGCTTACTAATCTTCTCTCGCCATTCAATCCTCATATGCATAAGTATGGTGCTATTTAAACACCGCATATTCTTTTTCCTTCATGCTTTGCAAGATTGCTCTTACTACCGATTCTTTTTATGATAATCTATGAATAACTTAGCTCTTTCTAACCATTTTCTTTTTTTCTATTTCCTAGGATAAAATGGTACTTAGGTAATAATGGTACACCTCAAAAAAGATAATATACAAGGTTCAAGACTATCCATGCCCTTCTTTAATATGCTCGCCATTCATCTCATTTGCATAGGTGCGGTGCCATTTAAACCCTACCATTCATTTTCTTTTTGCTTTGCAATATTACTCAGTTGGCACAAATTCTTTTTAGGATATTATGTAATAGAAGCATCTATTTACTATAATGTGTTGTGAAT